>SJYX01004022.1:249766-321609 GCA_006410675.1 Oreotragus oreotragus
GCTGAGCACCGAAGAATCGATGCTTTTGAACTGTGGTGTTGGAGAAGACTCTTGAGAGTCCCTTGGACTGCAAGGAGATCCAACCAGTCCATTCTGAAGGAGATCAACCCTGGGATTTCTTTGGAAGGAATGATGCTAAAGCTGAAACTCCAGTACTTTGGCCACCTCATGTGAAGAGTTGACTCATTGGAAAAGACTCTGATGCTGGGAGGGATTGGGGGCAGGAGGAGAAGGGGACGACCGAGGATGAGATGGCTGGATGGCATCACGGACTCAATGGACATGAGTCTGAGTGGACTCTGGGAGATGATGATGGACAGGGAGGCCTGGTGTGCTGCGATTCATGGGGTCGCAAAGAGTCAGACATGACTGAGCGACTGAACTGAACTGAACTCCTACATTGGCAGGCAGATTCTTTACTACTGTACCACCTGGGAAGCCCTTTGATCCCATAATCCCATTCTAAGGAAGTTTTCCTGAGGGGGGAAATTCAACCAGGGCAGAGAGTTACATGACTAAAATTGTTCAACACAGTACCGTCTATACAGACAAGAAAGCAGAAGTTACAAAAAAAACAAAACAAAACAAAACAAAACCAAAAACCCAGAAATGGAAGTAGCTAATTGAATTATATATAGAGAGAATCTCTCAATTTATGAGAGAATAATAAACTGACAATACAAAATAGTAATTGCCATATATAGGTCCCCTCCCTAAACCCCAACCCAACATCACCGAAACTGGGATGATGCTCATTAAAAAAGAATCAGTGGTTATTGGCAGATGATGGGATTATGGTTGATTTCTTTTTCCTTCATACTTTTTGTGTATTTTTCAAATTATCTGTCACAAACACATATTACTTTTATAATCAGAAAAAAACAAATGTCATTGAGATAGCAATTAATTTCATAAATAATATGTGACAAAGAAGAAAATGCTTTAGTTATAATGTGAAATGAGAAGGAAATAGAACATGAATGAATATTCAGATTGCAACTGAGTTGAAATGGTAACAGGTCAAATCCCTGAAAACCACGTTGCATAATTATCAATTCATCTAATAACCAATTCTCTGAAAATTCACCCATATGCCTGTAGGTGTTTTTATATCTATTCAATTATAATATTCTTTTTCATTTTCTCATCTTTTGACATGTTAAGTATTTGTTATCTAATTGTCTAAGGGTACTTCTGATAATTTCATTTCTAAGAGTTATTTTAAACATTTGAACCATTCCTTGATTATGGGATTGTTTTTATCCTTGTGTGTGTAATTTGTTCCTTAATCTACTTTTGCATAATTTAAGGACTTGTTAGGATGTTTGTTAAAAATCCTTTCTTCAAAATTTAATATTTCAAATGCACTTTTCAATGGTACCCAAGGCACTAAGTACAATCAATTATAAAGCCTCCTTTTGACTTGATCCTTCACTAGAATCCCATCACCAAGGTTGTGGATCAAGAAAGATATGAATGTCTTAAAAGAGAGAAATATCACTTATGAAATGCTGACGATTTAATCAGTGTAAACTGTCAAAAAGATGGAAAGGAAGAATAAGATATCCAAATGGATTTAACACAGCATCAAAAGGTGGGTGAATTCATCTTAGGGAATGGCTGTAAATAAATACATAGAACACAAGGGAAATTGAAACAATAATACTGTGGTAAAGTAATGGAATTTTTACCATCTACAAAGGCAAAAAAGTGAAAGCTAAAAAACAGAACAAAACACCCATGAACTGGAAGTAACTGATAGAATTATAGAGCAACATATGACAGAATAACAAGCTGGCAATTAAAAAATAGTAATTTCCGTGTATAGATCCCTACCCCCACCCCAAGCCAGTTATCACCAAGGCTGGAATCATGTGGATTAAAACCAAACAATGATTTTCCTTCTCCCTCCCTCTCTGAGAGAAAGCATCTCAGCATCTTATTCTAATTTTTCTCTCAGCAATATGACTTCATTGAAAAAATACTGATGATTAGAACTTATGGCAAGTTTTGTGTTCCCTTGTCATTTCTTGTGTGAAAGGGAAGAGGTCCACTGTTATTCATTGTCTTTGTTACTTGGACATTCTTGTACTGCTGAGCCGGATGATGGATACAGGTAATGTGACTTTTGGAAGGGCTGCAACAAAGCTGAATTGCCTTGCATAAGAAAGGGAAAGGGGTTAAGGGTACAGCAGCTGGGGAGCTAGAGTCCAATGCTGAGAAGACAGAGAGGGAAGGAAAGGGTCCAGGAAGGAAGCAGGCCTTCCTAGTTGATCACGACACTGGAGAAGGAGTTGAGGAGGGTCTATGGGATTTGTTAAGCTGTTAGCAGCAGAGTGCGCAGCAAGCACAGTTGCTCTAGTACAGCAGCTGGGGAGCTAGAGTCCAATGCTGAGAAGACAGAGAGGGAAGGAAAGGGTCCAGGAAGGAAGCAGGCCTTCCTAGTTGATCACGACACTGGAGAAGGAGTTGAGGAGGGTCTATGGGATTTGTTAAGCTGTTAGCAGCAGAGTGCGCAGCAAGCACAGTTGCTCTTTCTCCTACCACGACATCAGCAACGTCCGTTTGTCTCACAAATCCTCTGGGGTAAGAGGAATTTCTAATGATAAACCTTGAACTTTGGGGTTTCACCTCAAAATTGGCCCAGTGCAAAAATTCAGGGCTTGCCATAAACAGCAGTCTATGTGTATATTGTGTGTGTGTTCAGTTGCTCAGTTCTATTACGTCTATTTGAACATCTGTGTGTGAATATACCAAAAAAGGAGAAAGGAGCGAAGAAATGGGGGAGAAAGAGAGAAGAGAAAGATTTTTATAAGAAAAGCTTTATACAGTCCATGCTAGTTTAAAATTGAAAATGTTCCACTTAATTATACTTGAATTTAACCACAGAGAAATAAACGGGATGGAATTTATCAGATACAATTTCTTCAAAAATGGCGAGATTTATTGCTAAAGATGCCTCTAAACAGATTAAAGGTATGAAAACCTTTAAGTGGTCAGAATCTTTGTTATTTTCTTTTAATTAAATCAGATAGTCTGCTGCTGCTATTACTTTGTTTATTTGATCCCTGGTTTTTGGAATTACATTTTTTTTTTCTTCTTGCCTTTGTTCTGTAAAGTTTTCTACTCATTGTTCCCCCTTCTGCTCCTGCTGATTAGGAAGCATAGATTTCATTTATATTCCTTTAGTGGCAACCTTCAAAACCTTAATGTGTATATTTAATATCTGATTTCTCTAAGACTATCTGAAATTATTCAGNTTTTTTTTTCTTTCTTGCCTTTGTTCTGTAAAGTTTTCTACTCATTGTTCCCCCTTCTGCTCCTGCTGATTAGGAAGCATAGATTTCATTTATATTCCTTTAGTGGCAACCTTCAAAACCTTAATGTGTATATTTAATATCTGATTTCTCTAAGACTATCTGAAATTATTCAGTATCTCTACTCATCTTTTGAGAACGTCAAGGATGTTTGCACACTTTTTCACACTGATTTGTCAGTCTCATTATTACAGTCTAGGTCCTTATTTTCACTTCTCTGTTTAAATACAAGACATGATGTGATGATTAGTATACAGTCAATAATTAAGCTAACCTATTTTAACAGTTTCTATGTTCATCATTTTCTTTGAATTCTCCTCTTTGATTCCAGACTTCTTCCTAAAGTCAGTGAGTAGTAAACAGTACATATGGGGAAAACATTTGTATTTTACCCTTCTTCTGGAAAGACAGTTTAGCTGAGTATAGAAATCTAGGGCTTGGTAGATATTTTCCTCAGTGCTGTGTGAGCTTTGAGCTAAGTCGAATAAAGGCAGTCTTTTAAGCGGAATCTTTTGAGCAACCACTAGACAGGTTAAATGATGACAGTCCTCTGGGATCTGAAGAAGCTTCAACCCTGTTCTTCTCCCCTGGTGGCTGTCAGGCTGCTGGTGTTTACTGTGATCATAGGCTGTTGATTTTCATGGTTACTGTGGAGCTGCAGAGTGTGAGATGGGACTAGGGCAAATTAAAGTGCCATAGCGCTTGCTCTTCTTAGAGAGAGTAAGATGTTTCTCTTGGAGAAATGATCCTCAGAGTGCTACAAGCCTTTAATTAACTTTCAGACTTCTGAAAAAGTTGATTTTGAAAATGTTTATTAGTTTTCTCATTGCTTTTATGGAAAAAAAAAAAACTTTTGGAAGCCATTACTCTGCCATTTTTCACTGATATCACTTTTTCATGCATTTTTAAAAATTTTGATTTCCAGGTTGATCTTGAATAAATCACTTTCTCTCTCCTAGCACTCCTCCCTGCCTAATAGATGTGTGGCTGTCTCCATCTTACCTCTTGAGACCCTTAGTTCAGAACCAGCTCTTTACATCAGCAGCCTGGGGCTCTATCCCAGCAATAAATATTTCACATGTTTCCACTGAGTCAGCAGCTTGACTGAGGGAGGTCCTGGTTGTAAGCCTCTGTTCTCCTTGTTTTCTTGAGCTTGCCATTTCATGTGAAATGTAACCCTTGGAAGTTGACACAGACTTCTTCAGCTTCCTTTCAAGAGTAGAAAGTACCCCTTCAAACTCCTGATGTGGGGCAAAGAGCCTGGCATCCCCCCCACCCCTTATTGGAGGCAGTTACTTTCTCTTGTATTCTAGGATCCAAATTATGCCCCACCCCCCAGTTTGTTTCCCAGCCTTGAGCCCTGGATGCTCACTGTGACATATCTCTCTTCCTGCTTTTCACTTCTAGTCCATGGAGATGTCACTCTTGATTTTGAACAGGGTTATGTCTCCACATTTTCTCGCTTGTTGTGGTTCAGTCACTAAGTCCGGTCCGCCTCTGCCACCCCGTGGACTGCAGCACACCAGGCTTCCCTGTCTTTCACTGTCTCCTGGAGTTTGCTCAGACTCACGTCCATTGAGTCGGTGATGCTATCTAACCATCTCATCTTCTGACCTCCTTCTCCTCCTGCCTTCAATCTTTCCCAGCATCAGGGTCTTTTCTAATGAGTTGGCTCTTCGTATCAGGTGGCTAAAGTATTGGAGCTTCAGCTTCAGCATCAGTCCTCTCAACGAATTTTCAGGACTGATTTCCCTTAGGATTTCCTTTAAGATTCTCTCTTATATTTTACTTACTGTTGCTCTGTGTTTGGAGCGAGAGAACTGGAGATTGTTGGATAGGTAAGGCATAAGTAAACAATGTCATCTTGACTCAACAGGGTGTAAGAGCTGCCATCATTTACAATTTTAAACTATTTTCAATCTGAGAGAGTACCTATTGACCCTCTGCCTTGATATGCAAGAAGATTAGCCTAAAATGATTTTTTAAAAAAATACATACCAGTAGTGTACCCGAACACTGCTGGCAGTATTCATGAGTCTGTTTCTCTGTTTCAGAAACCAATATGCCAGGCATATATCTTGATTTTGCTTTCTAGGAAAGCACAGAAATAAGGCACCAATCATCATAACAAGGAACTTTTCCTTTTCTTTTGTCAGGCATGTTTTATGAGAGTGAAGAAGTGGCTCTGTGGAGGATAGCAATAATTCCCAGAAAAACTATGATTCCATCCAATTATATTTGTAAGCATATGTACAAACCTGGATGAAAAAACTATAATATCAGATTGGATAAAACTCCACTAACTAGAAGTTAAAGGAATGTATTAGGCTGACCCAGTTAGACTAAATTTTACCAAATGTCGGGCTTCCCTGCTGGCTCAGAGGTTAAAGCGTCTGCCTGCAATGCGGGAGACCCGGGTTATTCCATCCAACTATATTTGTAAGCATATGTACAAACCTGGATGAAAAAACTATAATATCAGATTGGATAAAACTCCACTAACTAGAAGTTAAAGGAATGTATTAGGCTGACCCAGTTAGACTAAATTTTACCAAATGTCGGGCTTCCCTGCTGGCTCAGAGGTTAAAGCGTCTGCCTGCAATGCGGGAGACCCGGGTTCGATCACTGGGTCAGGAAGATCCCCTGGAGAAGGAAATGGCAATCCACTCCAGTACTCTTGCCTGGAGAATCCCACAGACAGAGGAGCCTGGCGGGCTACAGTCCACGGGGTCGCAACGAGTCGGACACGACTGAGCGACTTCCATTTCCTTTCCTTTCTTTACCAAATGTCTACAAGGTGCAATTTGTAATCCTAGGCATTGTGTGGATTGCAGAAGTGAATGAATACCATTTTTGTACTCCAGGAGAGGGAGAGGAGAACTTAATAACTTGAGGGCATGCACTGTGATCTATGCTTGTAACTCTCACTGAAGTTATTTCTGAGTTCAAGTCCAAGGATCAGGTGCTGCTGATGACACCTGAATATTTGAGAAAAACTTCACCATATTGTCTAAGGCCCAGTGGTGCAGAAACCATTAATGGCTTTATTTGAAATTTTCCCATTGGTTTTATGGATCAACTCAATGTTCCAGACATGGAAATATTAATAAGCAATTGGTTAGGTACATTCTCAAGGGTACAGAAATTCAGTTATTTTAATGGTGCTATCTAGAGAGGCTGCAGGCAGAGTTCCAGGAAAAGCTGTAAGGTTTGGGCCCTGCCAGCCTCTTTTTTCTCTCCCCACTCTTTCTCCACCTCAAACTTAACCCCAGACATACCCAGGTACTTTCAGGAGTCCCTCTAGCTTTCATTCGTGTATCTGCAGTGTTCTCTCTACCTGGAAATGTATTCTTGCCCTTTCCTCTTCCTGGACAACGAAAAGCACCAGTGTTGACTGAAGTCATTCTGGCAGCATACGAAGAGACCAAATCACAGTAGTTTCCATAATGGTTAATAAGTGAAAGTGAAAGTCCCTCAGTCATGTCCGACTCTTTGCGACCCCATGGACTGTCCGTGGAATTCTCCAGGTCAGAATACTGGAGTGGGTAGCCTTTCCCTTCTCCAGAATGGTTAATAAGGGGCTCTGCTTTACAAAGTTGCCTGTGGTATTGATTCCTTCTAGATTGTTCTGCATCCTGAGGCCACATCTTTTGTTCTCATGACACAAGATGACTCGTTGTTGGTCACTGTTACGTGAGGAAAGGCTCCCAGGAAGAAGGGCAGGGATGAGGCCCCCTACATGGAAAGGACTAGAGAAGGAAATGGCGACCCCCTCCAGTATTCTTGCCTGCAGAATAGCAAGGACAGAGGAGCCTGGCGGGCTAATGTTCACAGGGTCACAAAGAGTCAGACACGGCTGAGTGACCAGGCACACACGGAAAGGACAGACGAGCAGGAAGGGCAGAGCTCTCTGTTTTAAGGGTCTGAGCTAGAAGTTGCACACCTGACTTTCATTCACATCCACTTAGCTAGAACTGAGTGACATAATCATACTGAGCTGCAAGGGAGGCAGGGAAGTGTCATCCTCATTTAGGGAAGCCTCTATTATCATGAGAGAAAAAGAGAAGACTGATATTGGGGAATGACTGGCTGTGGATGAAGGCTGTGAGAACAGAAAGACCCTGGTGGATGAAGATGGAAGCTTGACTACTCACTCCAGTAAGAGAGAAGGTTACATCAAAGATGGACAAAAGGCAAGAAATGTTGAAAAAGTAGGAGCCAGGTTACATTGAACTGGAACGTGTTCGTATATCCATACTTTTATTCATGTAAATCTTCCCATCCAAAATGTCCTAATATTTCTTTCTTCACCTCTGGAGGCCCAGTTTATGCTTGTTCTCCCCATAGAAGCCTCTACTTGAAGCCTGAATCTCAGATGTATATGGAGACCCTCCTCTCTGGTCTACTAACTGAACTAAAATGACTTTAGTAATCTTTTATGGATGCCTATGATGGACAGATGCTTTACACACATATCTCATTTTTTTCCCCACAATTCCCTTAGTGGACTTTTAGGGGTTCAACAAGAAACATTTCCCTCTTTCCCTTCCACAATGAGGACCAATTGAGAAACAAGATCCAGGAGAGAGGCCAATAGAAACCAATGTTGAGTTTTTACTGATAAACTGGAGAATGTGTCTTTATCTCCACACCTCTGATCAAAGAACTTGCTAAAAATCTTCCCTGCACCCTCACACCCCTTTTTAGTTTAGAGTTGGAACAGCTCACCTCGTGTTAAGTTTGGACTTCAGAGTCACTCAGCACTTCTGCCTTGCACTGGTGTGGAGCTGCTAAATTGCTTCAGTCGTGTCCGACTCTGTGCGACCCCATAGACGGCAGCCCACCAGGCTCCCCCGTCCCTGGGATTCTCCAGGCAAGAACAGTGGAGTGGGTTGCCGTTTGTGTGGAGCAAGGAGACAATAAAAGAAGCAGCGTCAGTCATGCAGTCTTTTTAATAAATTAGCTCCATCCAATGAGAACCTAGTCCAGAGGCTGTTACTCCATGATCACTGACTCCTTCCTCCCTTGGAGAGGAAGAGGCGTGGCAAAAATGTTACTCCCTTGGCATTCTGTCCATGTGGAAACACGGTGGGAGGAACAAAGGTTCTGTTCCTAACCAGAAAAGTTGTTTTGTCCACTTTACAGACCAGGAAGCCAGTGCTGTGAGAAATCCCACAACTTGCTAGGGCCCACCATCTGTTAGATGGCAGAGTATTTTGGAACCAAGTCCAGTTCCAGACTCGGACTTGTAGTCACTAGCTTTAGCAGCTTGTAACGTCTTTGGGGGAAACATTACAGTAAATATCTCCACGTTTCCAGCAGCGCCTAGCAAAGTATTTATTAAAAGACTCATGGCAGGGTTTAGTGTAAAGGCGTGGCGGTTTTGGCCTAGATTGTTGCTTCTTTGTCTCATGTTCAGCCAAGTTTCTTGACCAGGACAATTCCCCAGGAGCCGGAACCGGTAATGCTGCCTGGGGACCTTTTAGACTCTCGTTGTTCCTTTGCTGGGTTTATAGTTTGAAGCACTTTGTGGTACTTTTTCGAAATCCACTTTCTCCCTTAAGCCTCCTGCTACCCCTGAGAAAGGAAAGACAGAGTGGGGAAGAGATTCGCCTAAGGGCAGAGAGGGATTAAGGACCACACAGAGTCCAGGCTTGTGGTGTAGTTGGTAACCCTTCAAACGAATGTCCTTAAATATTTGGCCAACGTCTATTTCAAGAGGGGGAGAGAGACTTGCTTCATATTAATAGAAACTGTAAAGAAAAAGGAATTTACTTTCTATCTGTAAGTGGTCTCAACATTCTGGAAAATGCCTGCCAAACATTCCAAATATTCTCTGCTTCTGTGTGGCTCTTTCACTCTCCTCAGCTTTTCTCTTGCGATTTGCTAAACTGTAAAACTTTTTGGTAGGTATATTAGAGGCTTTTATATTTAGATGATGAAATGAACTGTTTGCTTCCTGAAAAAGCCCAACTGTGTGGAAAAGACTTTCACAGAGTTGCAGGCCACTGGGACCAATCCACTGAAGACAGGGCTGTGCTTAGGTGGGACTTTTTATTTTTATTTTCCACTGGAGGGCGCTGTCTACTTTGGTGGAACCATGTATCATTTCACCAATTGATTCCAGCGATCCTTTAACTTCCCTCATGGATTTCTGCCCTGGGCAGTTGCCCAGTCCTTAATCTGGTTTTTTCCAAAATCCCACAGGGCAGCAGTGTCAGGGTTTAGATGAGACCCCAGTCTATCCTACTGGGGTAGCTGTGCCCCCAGACTTCTCATGGCCTGATAAGAACACCAAGACTCACCCTATATTTATCTATGACATGCCCCCATGCTATCTAGGGTTTAGTTTTCATGGTTTTACATCCTTTGACTTTGCAAAACCGTAAACTAGACATCTCTCACCTGCTTTCTGGTTCATAATTTTTAACTTCCGGCTCGGCATCGTGATTCCCCAAGTTATCAGCGTGTGGCTTTAGAGTATGGTTTCCTCAGCTCCAGAAACCAGCTATGGTTTCTCCTAATGTGCAAACGAATCACCTGGGCATCTCGTGAAAACACAGAATCTAATCCTGCAGGCCTGGGGAGTGGAGCCTAAGGTTCTATATTTTAAACAAGCTCTAAGCAAATTCTTTGTTGACATTTCACATTTCAAATGGCATGACTATCTGCTTGTCCCACCCAGGAGTTTCCCCACTCAGTTTTGCATACGAGGGTACAATCAGAGAAACACAAGATGGAAGTTGGTCGACATCTCTTTAGACCTTTGCCTCTTACTTAGTTTTCATCAGTTGTTTCTGCAGGGCCCCTTTCCCTGTCTGTGTTGCATCTCATCCCTTTCTTTTTCCCTGGTTGGATAACTCTGAGGCAGTGTGCTGATGCCTGTGTTGGTCACATCTGTCTTCTGAGCTGTCTTTCACTGTCATAAAAAGTAATTTCATTTTCTTTGATCTCCTTTTTCATTGAGAACCTGAATCAAAGTGCAACAAGTGATATAATAATGGTAATAAGAGGCCTAAACATGTGCATAAAGTGCTTTAAGACCCATAAGACAGTATAGGTAGAGACCATGGGCCAGGGCATCAGAGTCTGCTTGCCTACATTCGAATCCTGCCTCTGCTATTTTCTAGCTGGGTGGCCTTGGATGAGTTACTTAACCTCTCTGTGCTTCAATTTCCTCGTTTGCAAAATGTGGCTAATTTTGCTTTATAATGTCTTTGTGAAGATTAAATGAGATCATGTTTGTGTAGTGAGGCACTTAGAATAGGCCCAACACATAGTAGGCACTCTGTAATCAACAATGTTATAATTCCTCAGTCCTGTGGTGAAGTTAAGGAACCAGAGGCCTACTAAGGAGAAATGACTTGCATTCAAGTCCCACAGGGAGAGACTGATGGCACACCAGACCCGGTCTTACTCCAACTCCAGTGCTCAGAGCACCCCCTCCACACTTCCAAATGTGGAGTTTTATTGCCGCCAATTCACAGCCCTAAGTGTGACTATTTTCCCAGAATCCTGCTGATCTTTTGTTCTTTCTTTCCTTCTAAACGGAGCATTTCCAGCTGGGGTGATTCATGGATCTGGGACTGCATGGCTCCCATTAACTTCGAGGAAAGTCATAAGGCAAAACCCACATCAATCAAGCCTCCAAATTACTCATCCATCCTTACAGGTGACGCATGGATTAAGATGAACAGGGGGTGAAGCCTGTGTCATACAATAACTATTTAGATTTATGAAAATCACATCAGCGCTTACACCAAGTTCCAAAGCTGAAGCTTGCTGTGTTTTCACAGCAAGGTTGAACTTCAGGGATAAAAGACAGGATCTCACAATAGAGAAGTCCAAGGGGCTGGGACCCCCAGCTTTGCTACTTACTAGACTCATGATCTTGAGCAAGTCTTTTAACCCCTTAGACTCTGTTTTATCATTTTATTATTCACCCTTGCAACAAACTAAGGAATTAGTTATTATCACCATTTTACTGATGTGGAAACTGAGGCACACAGAAGTTAAGTGACATGCCTAAGGTGACATGACTACCGAGAGATAAAGCACAGCTTAGAATCCTTATATTTGAGTCCGGAAGCCTAAGTCCTTGCACCATTCTGTCTCATAAATGAGAAGACAGCTCTAAAAGCAGCAGGCACTGAGTAGGAGCTTAACAAGCCTTTGCTGACTCTGAACCTTGAGGACAAAACTCATGTCTTATCAACCTTTTATTCTCTATAGTATCTCTGTACCTAATACGTTCTCAGTTAATGAGTTGAGTTGCACTATTTCCCCCTGGAAATGGCTCTGTTTTTATTTAATGATTTGCTTAGATGCATTTTAATATGCAGACCACAATGCTTCTTGTACAATATCTTCTGGACTGCGAGGCGCGGGCATTCATTATTTTATGAGATGCATATGTCATGCATAGCACAAGCCCTTTTCTTAAACCAACACAACATGCAAATAGAAATTTCATGTAAAATCACATTCAGACAGTCTCAAAGTAGAAACAGATGTCTGAAAAATATGAACGCCAGGCTTATTAAATATTTTATCATCAAATATTTCATACATTTCAAAAATGTCATCTGTGAAAACACAGAAATACCGCCTCAGGAGAACCAAAATATTTAATCACTTTCAAGAAATTCTTAAAAATAAGTCTTCACCTCAGAACTATTCCAGGCAGAGAACAAATTTCCAGGTGCTGCAAGCTATATTTATTATATTTTCATCAAAATCAGTAACCTAGTTGAAGGAGATACAGTAATCAGTAAGGTCATTATTAGGTAAGATAATGACTTCTGAATGAATTCTCTCATTAATCTCATTACAAAATGGTAATGGTACCTGACTAATCATGCTGGAGGGAGAGCTGTGTTGAATCAGAGTGAAATTAAGGCTGTAATCACAGAGCTGCTCGCGCCATCTCTTCATGAAATTCTTACTCAGGGCTTGGGGACTGTCTTGAAGTACCTATGACCAGCTGGACTGTTGATCTGGAGGCTTGGGCACCCGAGGTGGCCAGGGGGCAAGGGGAAGAGCCTTGGGTGAGAACTGGTCCTCTTCCTGCTTCTGTCCTCTACTTCCTGTGTGACCTTGGACAGATCACATCTGGCTCTGGGCTCCATTTCCAGTTTCCTTGACTTAGTCTTCCGCTTTCACCCTAGTCCCTTAGACACATAAGGCAGATCACATCATGCCCAGGATGGTTGCCCATCTCACCTCGAGAAGGTTCCAGATCCTTCCATGGACCACACACCCTGCATGATCAGTCCCCGTTGCCTTTCTGACCCTATCTCCCACCATCCTCCCTATCACTTGTTTCGTTTCCGTCACACTGATCTTCCTGCTGTGCCCTCTGTCTGGATCATCCCCAACCCCACTCCGTGTATCCAAACGACTCACCCACTTGTCTCCTCCCAGTCTCTGCTCCAATGTCATCCTCCCAATTATGCCTGCCCAGATCATCGCAGTCTCTGCACTGGCACACCAATCTACAGCTTCCACACCCTTATTGCCTTCCAGTGCACTCTGCAAGGTATTAGGTTCTTGTCTGACTTCCTACTCCTACCCTCACTGAAACGTAAATCCCACAAGGGCTAGGATCTCTGTACACTCATGGGTATGCCTAGCCACAGCAGATGTGCAGTAACTGATGAGTATGGTATTTCTCACACGCTTGCGGGACTCTCAGAGGGTGCGTGAGATGGATGGCCAAGGATGACGAAGTGTCTGCTCACCGCAGTGGGGCCCCTCTGGTGGGGAGGCTGGCTTTGCTTTTTTATTTTACTAGAGATCCAAACCACATCGAGCCCCTTTCTGTCCATGAGGACTTGCCTGGGCACGCACATGCTGGGTGGCAGTGTCTGGAGTCAGAGGAACCTCAGTAGCCAGGGGAGATGGGCCAAGATGAGAAGATGTGGAATTGACGAGAGTTGAAAGGGAGGCTCTGTCCCGAGTTCCAGCCCTCTGTCCCGAGGTCCAGGGTCAGGGTGTTGGGGCTCCACAGGGGCAGGCATGCAAAGACCTCAGGGGTTTTAGCAGATGGACATTCTGGATGTTTTAACAGGCTCCTCACGACTGAAGTAGGGCAGGTGGCAGTCTCACAATAACCTCGCTGGTCGAACCACGCGGAAACAGGTCAGGGCTCTGATCTCCCTCTTTGTTCACACTCGTGCCAAAGAAAGACTCTGGATCCTGCTGAGTATTCATGAATGCTTAGTGAGTGTATGAAGAACTCTGAATTGAGGTTTGAATATGCTTGTTTCTGTCCTGTTTGGGGTGTGGGCAGCAAGAATAAACTGTCCAAGGGGGCTGGAACCCATATAACTTGAGGGATAAGTTAAAAAAAAAAATCCATGTTTAATCTAAACAGAAGGCTGGATGAAAATAAGCCCAGTCTCCATAACTGCAGGACCAGCATGTAAAAGCTGAGTTACCTTTTTAATTTTCTGTGACTTTAGAATAGGGATAGGAGATAACTGGCCCAAGTGCTATCATACCCCCTCTCAAGTTCACAGCAACATCACTGACCACAGACACCCACCTGTAGAGCCAGACCAAGTCTCAGAATCCTTCTCAACACAGTGCCTCCAACTGTCCCCACCTACTGAATGGAGCTGACACATGAGATAAAACATAATTGTGGGGACCTCCGTGGTGGTGCAGTAGATAAGAATCTGCCTGCCAATGTGGGGGACACGGGTTCAATCGTCCGTCCGGGAAGATTCCACATGCCTTGGAGCAAGTAAGTCCACGCGCCACAACTACGGAGCCTGTGTGCTGCAAATATTGAAGCCCGGGCGTTCTAGAGCCTGCGCTCCACAACGAGAGAAGACAGTGCTGTGAGAAGCTTGAGCACCCAATGAGTAGCGCTTGCTTGCCGCAACTAGAGAAAGCCCAAGTAAAGAGTAAAGCAAGGAAGACCCAGCACAGCCCCAAATAAATAAATACATTTTTTTAAGAGAGAATTTCCTTTAAAAAAGTCATACTTGTAAAACTGTCTAGAACATGTGGATAGGCCAATGGAAAGCCCACTGATGTTAAGAAAAAGTATTTTGATATCAGCAAAGGGGGATAAATACCTCTGGGGCAGTGAGTTTCTCATCACCACTCAAGCAGAGGCAGCTTCTCTCCTCTTTTCTACGATGGTCTCCAGTGGCAAGGAAAGCATCCATGGGTAGGTGGTGGATGCATTTCCAGTGTCAAAAGTTCAGACCCTGAGTTCCATCGGACAGAGCACCTTGAGAGCCAAGGGCTAGAAAAAATTAGAGTTGTGTGATGTGACAGAAGTGTTAGCTATCACTATAGTGGTTATTATATTGTGATATAAACATATCAAGTCAATGTTGTATACGTTATACAACGTTACACATCAATTAAGTCTCAATTTACAAAAAGGTAAGGGAATTTCCCTGGTGGTCCAGTGGTTAAGAATCCACTTTGCAATGCAGGAGTTGAGGGTTCCATCCGTGGTCGGGGATCTAAGATCCCACATGCAGCAGGGCATCTAAGCCCACACACCACAACTGCCGGGCCCACACGCCGCAGCTAGAGAGAAGTCTGTACCCTGCAACTACTGAAGCCCAGGCGCTCTGGGGCCAGTGGGCCACAGCTGGAGAGTCCATGGACCGCAGTGAAAGACCCCGCGTGACGCAGCAAAGATCCTCCAGGCGGCAACGAAGACCCGAGGGAGCCAAAGGAATAAGTGAATAAATCCACTTTTTTTAAAAGGTAAGGACAGTGACTGGTACATCAAGGAGAAGAGGAACCTTGATACAGAGGACAGTGCCCTGGGAATGTCTGACTGTGGCTCCCAGGAAGTTCTGCCATTTTCTCTTGCTGACTAGGTTTCTACTTCAATGGTTCTAGCTGGTGCTACACTCCCTGTATTTTAGCCCAAGTACGATTTAATTTCCAGCTTCAGTGTTTCATCCTGTAACCCCCATGCTGTAGTTCCTCACTGTGCGCACTGGTGGTGAGCTTACACCCCAGGACTTTCAGTGTGTTCCCTTTTAGGCCCTGGGAGCTTCTGTATCCCCTAGAGTACAGGAAGGGAACTGGGGCTCTCTCTGTCTAGTCATACCATACCAGAATTCCTTCCAGCTACCCGCGGTGGTGGAGGGTTGTCCTATAAGGGTGTTGTCTCCTAGAGCAACAGAAGGTAAGACAGGCCTACGTGCACTCTGCTTCGTCTTTCAGCCTATAGGATGTGGGACCTAGTTCTTCTCAGCCGCCGTCCTGGGATCCGTGCTAAGGACGAGCCAGACACTTGAGTCTCTCCTTCTTGTACTTCCCCCTCTTCCTTCCTCTCCTTCCTCTCTGGGGGGAACTTATCTTATTGATGATGTTCAGCCTCCCCGTCGTGTCCAACTCTTTGCGACCCCACGAACTGCAGCACGCCAGGCCTCCCTGTCCCTCACCATCTCCCGAAGTTTGCCCAAGTTCATGTCCACTGCCTCACTGATACCCATCTTATCGATACCCATCGTCTTTTCCAAAATATGACTTTATGGAAAAATTCATAATTGGATACTTCCAGGCTCCGTTCTACTCCCCATGAAGACTTCTCATCATAGAAACACTCCATTTATTAAAGAACCATGGTGTCAAGAGAGCTTTCTGCCTGTACTCAAACCTTGAGTACCCTGGAGTTTCAATCTTTTATGAAATAGCTCTTCATTTTCCCCCTCTCTACTAAGGGTTATTATAAGCCACTAAGTGGTTCTTTGTACATAAATTTTTTATTTTGTTAAGGTTTTTTTTTTTTTTTTCCTTGACCAATGCTCAGTTCATAAATAAAACATCAAAAAACTTGCTCCAATTCCTTCTGTAGGTTTTGTTTGTCTGTGTTTATTTTAGTATGGTTTCCCACTGGGAAGGAAGAAAGCAGTGAACTCGGCACTATCTGGACATGTCGTCTGCCTGTGTACAGACCTTCTGTGGTTCTCGACAGCCAACCAGAGAAAGCCCATACCTCCTGCCATGGCACCCAAGGCTTGCCGTGGCTTGCCCCAGCTGTTCTTGCTTGCTCATTTCCTCTCTTCATTCTTCCAAGCCCAGAAGCAAGTCTTACTCCAGGACATACTCCAGAAGTCTTCCTGCTTCTGCTCACCCTCTACCCTCTACTAGGAAACACTTGGAAAAGACTTGGACTGATTTTGATTTAACATTTTCTATATGGTTCTGAGATGTGACCTTTAACTTTGCCTGGTTACTTTGTTAACCAGTGGTTACGGCTGCCACTTAATGATCTCTGGCTTTGAAGTCAGCGATCTGAATTTGAGTTTCAGTTTGTGACACTAGTCCAAAGTTGATAGCACCATTTATTTATTCATAAGATGTAGAGGGTAATGCCTACCTGACAGGGAGACTATGAAAATTGAATACATTACATATGTTAAAGTGCTGAGCATGGGCCTGACATATATAGTAGGACTTCAATAATCTTGAAATCTGAGTCTTAAGCAATACTTATCTATCAAAATGCCTAAGTGTTCTTGAAACATCTGTATTTTCAACACCTAAATTTGATAATTTATATACCTATTTCTATCTATCCATCTACCCATCATCTAGAGAGATTCTCTAGACCTATATAACCACCTCTAACCATCCTTATTATTATTTTTTTTTTTTTTGGTTGAAGCACTTGAAAGAAGTTGCAGACCTAATGAGTCTTCATCCCTCATATAAGAAAATAATCTGTATCACCAAATGCCACTTTGCACTGAAGAACATTAACCATAGTTCTATAGTATCATTTAATTTCCAGTCCACATTAACATTTCCCAGTTGACCCCAAAATGTCTTTTATAATTTTCCCCCAACCAAGAGCCAATCAAGATTCATATATTGCGTTTGAATTCTCTTTCAATCTCAAACGTCTCTCACGCACCGCTTTTACTGACTTTAAGAAGTACTAGGCATCTGTCTCGGGGAAGGCAATGGCACCCCACCGCAGTACTCTTGCCTGGAAAATCCAATGGACGGAGNCATCCTGTAACCCCCATGCTGTAGTTCCTCACTGTGGGCACTGGTGGTGAGCTTACACCCCAGGACTTTCAGTGTGTTCCCTTTTAGGCCCTGGGAGCTTCTGTATCCCCTAGAGTACAGGAAGGGAACTGGGGCTCTCTCTGTCTAATCATACCATACCAGAATTCCTTCCAGCTACCCGCGGTGGTGGAGGGTTGTCCTATAAGGGTGTTGTCTCCTACAGCAACAGAAGGTAAGACAGGCCTACGTGCACTCTGCTTCGTCTTTCAGCCTACAGGATGTGGGACCTAGTTCTTCTCAGCCGCCGTCCTGGGATCCGTGCTAAGGACGAGCCAGACACTTGAGTCTCTCCTTCTTGTACTTCCCCCTCTTCCTTCCTCTCCTTCCCCTTCCTCTCTGGGGGGAACTTATCTTATTGATGATGTTCAGCCTCCCCGTCGTGTCCAACTCTTTGCGACCCCACGAACTGCAGCACGCCAGGCCTCCCTGTCCCTCACCATCTCCCGAAGTTTGCCCAAGTTCATGTCCACTGCCTCACTGATACCCATCTTATCGATACCCATCGTCTTTTCCAAAATATGACTTTATGGAAAAATTCATAATTGGATACTTCCAGGCTCCGTTCTACTCCCCATGAAGACTTCTCATCATAGAAACACTCCATTTATTAAAGAACCATGGTGTCAAGAGAGCTTTCTGCCTGTACTCAAACCTTGAGTACCCTGGAGTTTCAATCTTTTATGAAATAGCTCTTCATTTTCCCCCTCTCTACTAAGGGTTATTATAAGCCACTAAGTGGTTCTTTGTACATAAATTTTTTATTTTGTTAAGGTTTTTTTTTTTTTTTCACTTGACCAATGCTCAGTTCATAAATAAAACATCAAAAAACTTGCTCCAATTCCTTCTGTAGGTTTTGTTTGTCTGTGTTTATTTTAGTATGGTTTCCCACGGGGAAGGAAGAAAGCAGTGAACTCGGCACTATCTGGACATGTCGTCTGCCTGTGTACAGACCTTCTGTGGTTCTCGACAGCCAACCAGAGAAAGCCCATACCTCCTGCCATGGCACCCAAGGCTTGCCGTGGCTTGCCCCAGCTGTTCTTGCTTGCTCATTTCCTCTCTTCATTCTTCCAAGCCCAGAAGCAAGTCTTACTCCAGGACATACTCCAGAAGTCTTCCTGCTTCTGCTCACCCTCTACCCTCTACTAGGAAACACTTGGAAAAGACTTGGACTGATTTTGATTTAACATTTTCTATATGGTTCTGAGATGTGACCTTTAACTTTGCCTGGTTACTTTGTTAACCAGTGGTTACGGCTGCCACTTAATGATCTCTGGCTTTGAAGTCAGCGATCTGAATTTGAGTTTCAGTTTGTGACACTAGTCCAAAGTTGATAGCACCATTTATTTATTCATAAAATGTAGAGGGTAATGCCTACCTGACAGGGAGACTATGAAAATTGAATACATTACATATGTTAAAGTGCTGAGCATGGGCCTGACATATATAGTAGGACTTCAATAATCTTGAAATCTGAGTCTTAAGCAATACTTATCTATCAAAATGCCTAAGTGTTCTTGAAACATCTGTATTTTCAACACCTAAATTTGATAATTTATATACCTATTTCTATCTATCCATCTACCCATCATCTAGAGAGATTCTCTAGACCTATATAACCACCTCTAACCATCCTTATTATTATTTTTTTTTTTTTGGTTGAAGCACTTGAAAGAAGTTGCAGACCTAATGAGTCTTCATCCCTCATATAAGAAAATAATCTGTATCACCAAATGCCACTTTGCACTGAAGAACATTAACCATAGTTCTATAGTATCATTTAATTTCCAGTCCACATTAACATTTCCCAGTTGCCCCCAAAATGTCTTTTATAATTTTCCCCCAACCAAGAGCCAATCAAGATTCATATATTGCGTTTGAATTCTCTTTCAATCTCAAACGTCTCTCACGCACCGCTTTTACTGACTTTAAGAAGTACTAGGCATCTGTCTCGGGGAAGGCAATGGCACCCCACCGCAGTACTCTTGCCTGGAAAATCCAATGGACGGAGCAGCCTGGTGGGCTGCAGTCCATGGGGTCGCTGACAGTCGGACAGACTGAGCGACTTCACTTTCACTTTTCTCTTTCATGCATTGGAGAAGGAAATGGCAACCCACTCCAGTGTTCTTGCTTGGAGAATCCCAGGGATGGGGGAGCCTGGTGGGCTGCCGTCTATGGGGTCACACAGAGTCGGACACGACTGAAGTGACTCAGCAGCAGCAGCAGCAGCAGCAGGCATCTGTCTTGTCAAACGTTTTACATTTCTGATTGCTTTCTTCTGGCATACTTTGACTTTTCCCTCTGTCCTTGTGTTTTCCATTGCTAGTTAGCAAAGATTATAGACTATCCTCAAATGATCAAATAGGGGCTTAGTTCTTTCTCTTTCATTACCGAGTTTTAAAGTAAGGAGTTGGAATAATGGTCATTTTCAGTATGAGCGTCTGAGGCGCTCTCTCTCTTTCTCCATCTCCCTTTCCCTCTTAGTATTCACTAAGGACTCGTGGATTTTTTTTAAACTAATGCATGCTGTTGCAATCCATTATTTTTATTGTTGGTTTTGCTGCTTGATTTGTCCTAATTTGGTAAATGGGGGCTCCTTCAAGCCAACTTCTGTGCCTTTAAAAAATACTTCGTCCATTTTCCCTAGCAAATATTAGGAAAATTTCAAACATCTAGAAAACTTGACAGATTTTTCTAGTAAACATCCATTACACAGCATCTACCACTTACATTTTATGCCGGGTATTTTATCACATACGTAGCCTTCCAGCTGTTTTTCTATCCATCCATGGATGCATCTAGGTATGATGCAAGAATCCAGGTTTGTGTTTTCCCAAGTGATTACTGGTGGTTCTATATCATTTATGTTAAATGTCCATATTTCTCCAAGGATTTGAGATTCCTTCTTTAATAACATCAACTTTCCACTTGTGCTGAGGTTACTGCTGGCCTCTTACTCCTGTCTCATTGATGTACCTGTAAAATTGTGTGCCAGTTTCACTCTATTTTTATTTTAGAGGCTTTCTTATATGTTTTAACATCTAGGAGAGCTAGTTTCCTTTGCTGTTGTTCTGTTTTTGGTGTTTTCCTGGATGGTCTTCCTTGTTTCCACATGAATTTTAAAATCAAGTTGACTAGTTGCAGGAAAAAAGTGCTAGTATTTTCACTGTGATTGTGTTGTTTACACACACACACACACACATATATATCTATATCTCCAGTACTCTTGCCTGGCAAATCCCGTGGATGGAGGAGCCTGTTGGGCTGCAGTCCATGGGGTTGCTAGGAGTTGGACACGACTGAGTGACTTCACTTTCACTTTTCACTTTCATGCGTTGGAGAAGGAAATGCAACCCACTCCAGTGTTCTTGCCTAGAGAATCCCAGGGACAGGGGAGCCTGGTGGGCTGCCGTCTATGAGGTTGCACAGAGTTGGACACGACTGAAGCGACTTAGTAGCAGCAGCAGCTGTTATTGTTTAGTTGCTGAATCATGTTGAACTATTGTGAACCCATGGACTGTAGCCTGCCAAGCTCCTGTGTCCATGGGATTTACTAAGCAAGAATACTGCATTTCCTTCTCTAGAGGATCTTCCTGACCCAAGGATTGAACCCATGTCCCCTGTATTGTTAGACAGATTCCTTAACACTGAGCCATGTGGGAAGCCCATAATATATATACAATGGCCTTTATATATATAAAAGCCATGGCCTGATCCCATGGCCTTTGTATATATTAAGCAATATTATCTAAGAAGAGCATCTGTAGGGATGATTATATTAGTTTTGGAAGTGTGTTAGTCTCTCAGTTGTTTCCAACTCCTTGCAACCCCATGGATTATAGCCCTGCCACACTCTGTCCATGGAAGTCTCCAGGCAAGAACAGTGGAGTTGTCATTTCCTTTTCTAGGGAATCTTCCCTATCCAGGGATATTTTGTAAGAAAAACATCTATGGAGACAATAACATTTTATTATTATATTATTAATATTTACAGTGATATTAATGTCTTGATATTGAACCATCCTTGAATTGTAACAAAATTTGGTCTTATGTGTTATTTTGAATCAGCTGTTAATAAAGTTCTAGTTTGGATTTTTGTGTAGTCATTAACAAGTGACATTGACTTGTAGGTTTCTTCTTTGCACAATATGGATCAGGTTTAGAGATCAGTACTATTTCGCTTTATGCTAAACTTCAGGAGTCGGCATACTTTTTCTCTGTCATTTGGGACAGCTTAAATGGCGTTGGAATTGTCTGATTTTTGAAGGAACAGCAGAAAACATTTGAAAACACCAGAAGCTGGGAATTTTATGGGAGTTGGTTCTTTCATAACTTTCTCTAGTTATTATGAAAATTGATTTTTACAAGCTATCTCCATCTGGGTCAATTTTGTGGAATGGCATTTTCCCCAGGAAATTACCTTTTTTTAATCTAGGCTTTAAAATTGCTTTGAATACAATTGTGCCAAGAGTTCTTAAAATTTTCTTCTGATTCTATAGCTGTTTCTTCCTCAGCATTATTTATTTTGTTCTTTCTGATTAGTTTTATGTTTTAGTTAGCTATTTTTGTATCTGTTTATTCTCTCTGTTTTTATTTTTCATGGAACTTAGTAACAGTTTTGGGGAAGGCAATGGCACCCCACCCCAGTACTCTTGCCTGGAAAATCCAATGGACGGAGTAGCCTGGTGGGCTGCAGTCCATGGGGTCGCTAACAGTCGGACAGACTGAGCGACTTCACTTTCACTTTTCTCTTTCATGCATTGGAGAAGGAAATGGCAACCCACTCCAGTATTCTTGCCTGGAGAATCCCAGGGATGGGGGAGCCTGGTGGGCTGCCGTCTATGGGGTCACACAGAGTCGGACACGACTGAAGTGACTTAGCAGCAGCAGTAACAGTTTCATTATGACTTTAGGTACTGTTATTTTTTATGGATATTTCATGGGCACTTGAGAAGAAGGTGTATTATCTATTATCAATCAGGGTATAAATTTTGATAGATATACATAAGATCTACCTTACTGATTATGTGGCTCAGAAGTTCTATTATCCATATTCATATTTTGTCTACTTCATCTTTTTTGTACAGAGAGAAGTGTATTACAATCTCCCTTCACTATTGATTTCTGTACATTTCAATATGCATCTCCTATAGTTTCTTTTCATGAAGATTGCTATGTATTATTAGGTGCAGTGATAGTCATAAGCATTACATCTTCATTTTGAATCGCATCCTGTAACATGATCAACAATTCTGCTTCATCTCATTTATTTATTTGGTCTGAATTTTACTTTGTTCAAGTAAAATTTTTACTTTGTTCTAGTGAAAAAGATCAAGTTATCAGTTTTCTTTCTACCTGTCATGATTGACCCCAATCCTTTATGCTTGCCTTTCCTAAATCACTTAATTTCAAATATGTGTTTTTGTAAACCTATCTGAACATCTTTTTATTCTAGTAGGTAAGTGCTATAGACAATGTTTGTGTCCCTATCCCAAATTCCTATGTTGTAACTTAGCCCCCACTGTGATGGCATTTGGAGGTGGGGTTTTGAGGAGATGATTAGGTCATGAGGTTGGAATCCCCATAAATGGGATTAGTGCCCTTATAGAGGAGACCCCAGAAAGTGCCCTTGTCCCTTCTGCCATATGAGAGAACACAGTGAGAAGACAGTCATCTATGAATCAGGAAATGGATCTCTACCAGACACTGAATCTGCCAGCAACTTAATCTTGGATCGCCCAGCCTTCAGAATTGTGGGAAATAAACTTCTGTTGTCTAAAGTCATCAAATCTAGGTACTCAGTTATAGCAGCCCCAACAGAGTAATACAGAAAAACCTGGAATGATTAATTTTACGTGTCAACTTGCCTGAGCAAAAGGATGCCCAGATATCTAATAACATATTATTTCCAGATGTGACTATGAGGGTGTTTTCAGGTGAGATTAGCATTTGAATCGGTAGACTGAGTAAAGGAGATGGCCCTCATTGATGTGGGTAGACATCCAACCAGTTGAGGGCCTGAATATAACAAAAAGGTAAAGGAAGGGCAGATTCTCTCACTGCTTGATCTGGGACGTCTTCTGTCCTTGAATATTGATGATCTTTGTTCTTGGGCCTTTGAACGCAGTCTGGGACTAACACCATTGGCTCCCTTGGTTCTCAGGACTTCAGGTTTGGACTATAACTACATCATCAGCTTTCCCTGGCTTCCAGCTTACAGATGGCAGATTGTGGGACTTCTCAGCCTCCATAACACATGAGCCAGTTCCTCGTAGTAAACAATCTATCTATTCAGCCATTTCATCTATCTGTCTATCATCTACCTTGTTGTTTAGATGCTAAGTCCTGTCTGACTCTTTTATAACCCCATGGACTGTAGCCACGAGACAGTTGCTTGGCATGAGATGATTGGATGGCATCACTGACTCGATGGACATGTTTGAGCAAGCTCCGGGAGTTGGTGATGGACAGGGAAGCCTGGCGTGCTGCAGTCCACGGGGTTGCAAAGAGTCAGATATGACTGAGTAACTGAACTAACTGGACTGTAGTACATCAGGCTTCTCTGTCCATGAAATTTCCCAGACAAGAATATTGGAGTGGGTGGCCATTTCTTTCTCCAGGGGATCTTGCAGACCCAGGGATCAAACCCTGTCTCCTGCATTGCAGGCAGACTTTTTATTGCTGAGCCAGCTTATCTATCTACTGTCTATTTTTTATTGGCTCTCTGGAAAATCCTGACAGGTATGAGTTATGCCTATTTACATTTATTAATATGATTTAAATATAGTGTTAGTTTTGTGACATTCAGTTCAGTTCAGTTGCTCAGTCATGTCCAACTCTTTGCAACCCCATGAACTGCAGCACGCCAGGCCTCCCTGTCCATCACCAACTGCTAGAGTCTACCCAAACCTATGTCCATTGAGTTGGTGATGCCATCCAACCATCTCATCCTCTGTCATCCCTTTCTCCTCCTGCATTCAATCTTTCCCAGCATCAGGGTCCTTTCAAATGAGTCAGCTCTTTGCAAAATCAAGTGGCCAAAGTATTGGAGTTTCAGCTTCAACATCAGTCCTTCCAATGGACACCCAGGACTGATCTCCTTTAGAACGGACTGGTTGGGTCTCCTTGCAGTCCAAGGGACTCTCAAGAGTCTTCTCCAACACCACAGTTCAAAAGCATCAATTCTTTAGCACTCAGCTTTCTTTATAGTCCAACTCTCACATCCATACATGACCACTGGAAAAACTGTAGCCTTGACTAGACAGACCTTTGTTGACAAAGTAATGTCTCTGCTTTTTAATATGCTGTCTAGGTTGGTCATAACTTTCCTTCCAAGGAAGTGAAGTGAAGTTGCTCAGTCGTGCCCAACTCTTTGCGACCCCATGGACTGTAGTCTACCAAGCTCCTCCCTCCATGGGGTTCTCCAGGCAAGAGTACTGGAGTGGGTTGCCATTTCCTTCTCCAGGGGATCTTCCCGACCCAGGGATCGAACTCTGGTCCCCTGCATTCCAGGCAGATGCTTTAAACTCTGAGCCACCAGGGAAGCCCAGGAGGAAGCATCTTTTAATTTCATGTCTGCAATCACCATCTGCAGTGATTTTGGAGCCCAGAAAAATAAAGTTTCCACTGTTTCCCCATCTATTTGCCATGAAGTGATGGGACTGGATGCCATGATCTTAGTTTTCTGAATGTTGAGCTTTAAGCCAACTTTTTCACTCTCCATTTTCACTTTCATCAAGAGGCTCTTTAGTTCTTCTTCACTTTCTGCCATAGGGGTGGTGTCATCTGCATATGTGAGGTTATTGATATTTCTCCTGGCATTCTTGATTCCAGCTTGTACTTCTTCCAGTCCAGCGTTTCTCATGATGTACTCTGCATAGAAGTTAAATAAGCAGGGTGACAATAAACAGCCTTGACATACTCCTCTTCCTATTTGGAACCAGTCTGTTGTTCCATGTCCAGTTCTAACTGTTGATTCCTGACCTGCCTACAGGTTTCTCAAGGGGCAGGTCAGGTGGTCTGGTATTCCCGTCTCTTTCAGAATTTCCAAGTTTATTGTGATCCACACAGTCAAAGGCTTTTGACATTACTTTTTATTTATTGTGTGCTTTTGCTGTTTATTCCATTTTCTTTTTTTATATTCTTTTTATGATTATTATTTTTACTTTACAATATTGTACCGTTGCGGATTCATGTTGATGTGTGGCAAAACCAATACAATATTCCTTTTTCTTTACTTGAATTTTGTTTCATTTTGATTTTGCATTTCTTTTGGTGTTTGGAGAGGTTTGTGTTTTGTTTTAGTGGTTACGTTCACACTAATACTGTGTCCTCAGTCCCCCTTTATTCACTTGTGTTTACTGCTATTTGATTTGTTGTCTTTAAGTGGTATTCTTTGATTCTTATTAGCTATGCAGCAATAAGGAACTTATTTTACTTTCTTTCTTTTTCTCTCTTGTCCCCTTTCTGGTTATATAATTTCGACTTTCTCAGAATATTTGATATTTACATGCTATTCTTCCACTTTAATGGAAATCTAAGTTTTAGTCATAGATCCATGGTTAAATAATTAGATGATAAAAATGAATCCTTTGACCAGTATTTCTCAGTCACTCCCAGGCTATATAAAGTTATTCCTCTAGTATATTCTTCAAGAAGGACCCATGAATACCATATGCTATAAAATTTTTGCAATATTACTGTGTGTAACTATTGTTCTTAGACTTCATATTGAAGGACAGATGAAATTCCTTCTTTCCATGCTTTCATATACTTGAGCTCCTTGAATGGGTTACTCTATTAATGACTAATCTTACATTGCTATTGAGAAATATGATGCCAAGATTATTTTTGTTTCCTTTGTCTCTATATCTGAAGGCTCAGAAGGTATTTCCTTTTACTTGAGCATCTAATATTTTCGAAGATATGACTTAAGTGTTTACTGTCCTTGGTCAACTTCCCCAGGCAAAAAAGGAGCCTTTTCATTATGTAAATTCATGTCTGTTTTACTTTGGGAAGGGAGGAGTCAGGATGTGACCCTGAGTGCTGTGGGAAGCATGAAAGAGTGTTCCTCAGAGGTGAGAGGTAGGCAGACACTGACTCACAACATCTGAGTGATGAAAGGATCCCAGGAGAGATCTGGTCTAACCACCGCTCTGTACAGTAAGGCTTGCTGAAGGCTGCATGCCCCTGGGGACAGGAAGAGCCTCTCTCCTTCACAGTCCACATTGCTCTGACTAGAGAATTCTTCCTTATAAAGAACTGAGAGCTGCCTTCCTAGAGTTTCCACTTAAAGTAGCTCTGCTTTCTCCTTTCATCTTATCTTTCTCTGGGCCAGCATCCCCCAAGTCCCCTGACCACAACAGCGCTAGGAGAGGTCCAAAATGCTGGAAGAGGCTGCTGGCCCAGCCACTATCCTAAACACCTTTCTCCTGGGGGCAGAAAACTGCTGTACGGAGCTCGCTCACGCTCCCAGGAATTTCAGTGAAGCTGGTGGCCAGGGACTGCTCTCGACCCAGGACTCTGACAGATAGGCAAGCATGGTTCTAAATGTAGTGCCTTTTGTGGCAACTACCGCTTCAACACAACGGACCGAATAGAGTGCAGTGCCCTGTTACCAGTCCCAGTTCTGAGTTCTGCTCATCCGAACCCCTGTCTCCCACTCTTGTTTACCTGAACTCTGCGCTTATGTAGTCACCTCCAGCTCACCCCTGTTCTTGGTTGGAGACCCCAATTTCTAGCTCCCTTTTTCTTGGTCTTTCTCCTCTGGACCCTGATGCCGTGGCCTTTTCTGGGTCCTGGCCCTGAGTCCTAACTTTATCTTGCGTCTACTCCTCTGAGCCCCGCACAACACTGAATTAATAAGCAAATCTCACCAAACAGAAATATCTGCTGCCAAGCACATTTCGCAAGGGAAAAGGGAATTTTCATCTATCAAAAGTGCATATATTTCAAGAGGGCCTATCATTCACTGAAATTCACAAGAGAAAAAGAGTCCCAAGAAAATCAAGGACATTTGCATTACAATCCACCTCAGTGCCCAAAAATATCCCGCTGAACATGCAGAATTCTAAGGAATAGAGTGTGTTTTGCTTATTTGCAAGAAAAAAAAGNCACAACACTGAATTAATAAGCAAATCTCACCAAACAGAAATATCTGCTGCCAAGCACATTTCGCAAGGGAAAAGGGAATTTTCATCTATCAAAAGTGCATATATTTCAAGAGGGCCTATCATTCACTGAAATTCACAAGAGAAAAAGAGTCCCAAGAAAATCAAGGACATTTGCATTACAATCCACCTCAGTGCCCAAAAATATCCCGCTGAACATGCAGAATTCTAAGGAATAGAGTGTGTTTTGCTTATTTGCAAGAAAAAAAAAGAAAGAATATTCAAGGAAAGGAAGGGACTGAGGTTTGAAACCTCAGACATGCTAAAACTAGCATTTGGTAAACTTTGACCAAAGAATCACCTTTGTTCTTACAAATCTTGGAGTAGGCCCTGGTAGGGGTGATGGAATATCCAGACAAGGTACAGAGACAAAGGCACTGTGCTTCAAGATAGAACGAAAGGATTTGAAGCTGCATGACCTCCGACCACTCAGCGACCACAGCTCTATGTCTTTAACTCGGGGGAGGAACAGGTCATCCTTTAAGGGTTCCATCAGTGCTATATAGGCTCGTCTCCCAAATCTCCCTATTGACTGAGCGAAGTGAGCACGAACTGCATGCACACAGCGGTCCTCCTCAGCCTTACCTGTCCAGCGGGGGCAATGCCCACAAAGCAGGAATGCCTTTGAATTTTGTGCTTGATTTTGTGATGCTAAAAATTAAGGCACTTTGTATCCTACTCTGTCATGTTCTGTGTTTATACTATAAAAGTGCTTAAAATGATTCCCTGCTGGGGGAAAACCTAAAATCAACCGCAGAAGACTTCCTATCTCGCACATTTGTTAATGAGGAGGTTGTTCTCAATAACAACCAAACTCACACTTACTGGATGTCTCCTCAGTGCCAGGGGTCCTGCCAAGAGCTTGCCAAATATTCTTTTTCTAACCTATATATATATATTTTTTTAATTAATTTTTATTGTAGCAGAGTTGCTTTATAATGTTGTAGTGGTTTCTGCTGTACGGCCAGGTGAATCAGGCCATCCATACATATCTACCCCCTCTTTTTTAGATTCCCTTCCCATTTAGGTCAGCACAGAGCTTTGAGTAGTGTTCCTTTTGCTGTACAGTCGGTTCTCATGAGTTATCTATTTTATACACAGTAGTGTATATATGTCGATCCTAATCTCCCAATTTATCCCACCAAGCATTCTTTTCTTTGGAGAGACTAAATAGTTTGCTCAAGGTCATACAACTAGCAAAGGGCAAAGTGGGACTCAAAAATCAAGCCTGGGTGACTCCAAACCCCAAGCATGGGGAGAGTCCGGCAGTGCCAGGACGAAGGCCGATGTGAAGTGTGATGACATTCCTCATGCTAAAATCCAGACTGGTTTTCTTCTGTCTTGTTGTTAGTCACTAAATCGTGTCTGACTCTTGCAATCCCACGGACTGTAGCCTGCCAAGCTCTTCTGTCCATGGGATTCTCCAGGCAAATTAATGAAGAGTCATCTCCTTATCTAGGGGATCTTCCCGAACCAGGGAATGGACCCAGGTCTCCTGCATTGCAGGTGGTCTCCTGCACTGCACATAGGTTCAGTTCAGTTCAGTTGCTCAGTCGTGTCCAGCTCTTTGCGACCCCATGGACCACAGCACGCCAGGCCTCCCTGTCCATCACCAACTCCCGGAGTTCACCCAAACTCATGTCCATCGAGTCAGTGATTGCATCCAACCATCTCACCCTCCATCATCCCCTTCTCCTGCCTTCAATCTTTCCCAGCATCAGGGTCTTTTCAAATGAATGAAGTGCCATTATTCTCCTGTTGAAATTATTTGGGATAAACATCTCAGGAGAGAAGAGTCCCATTGTCATTAACTATGTGTCTAGTAATTTCTGAGATTCAGGCATTCACACAATGGTGTGCATGTATGAATGTGTGTGTGTGTGTGTGTGTTTATGCATGTGTATGTACCTAGGTATGTGTGTTCTTAGGTGTTCTGGACAGACAATGGGTACTTCTGGAGACTCCAAGAGTCCATTTTTTTTTTCCAGCACAAACAATAAAAGCACATAATAGCAAATTGTAGGAAAAGAACAACCTTTCTATCCATAGGCCAAAATCACTCTAAAGTAAATATGTGATATACTGCTAGGTTTAAGACGTTTCAAATTTCCTTTAAGATCATTAAACTTCTGGAACCTCTTATAAAGCAATTACAAACACCTACAGTATAAGCAACACACTATAAATGAGACTACTCTTCTACTTGAAAATCTTAGGGCCACTGAATTTTTTTTAAAATACTGACTAAGACATAGGAAGGTTTAGAAGAGAAATGTTATCTTATGGCATTATACCAAGTCTAATTTCTAGGGAAATTGCTAGTGTAATCTATCAAAGAAACAGAAAGCAAAATCAACCAACTAAACAAAAGTGAAGTTGCTCAGTCATGTCTGATCTGCAACTGCATGGACTATACAGCCCATGAAATTATTCAGGCCATGATACTGGAGTTTGTAGCCATTCCCTTCCCCAAGGAATCTTCCCAACCCAGGGATCAAACCCAGGACTCCCGCATTGCAGGCAGATACTACCAGCTGAGCCCCAAGGAAAGACCAAGAATACAGGACTGTGTAGCCCATCCCTTCTCCAGCAGATCTTCCCAATCCAGGAATGTAACCAGGGTCTCCTGCATTGCAGCACTGCAGTCAGATTCTTTACCAACTGAGCTATCAGGGAAGCCCACCAAAATTTAAAACAAAAACAAAAACTCTTCAGTATTCTAATAAAAATTAGTGAATACATCGTAATGTTGATTATCTCATGTCAACTAGAAACAAATGAACAAATCTAAACACCAGTCACAGTAGCAACAACAACAAAAAAATAAATACAAGTTTATCTGCACTTGCATATTTATATGCTGATGTACAGTGAAACATAAAATTGTGAGTTAGTGGCTCTGTATATCTCACCTTTTGTAAGAGTTTACATTTATATCCTTGCATGCATGCATGCTCCTTCCCTTCAGTCATGTTTAACTCATTGCAAACCTATGGACTGCCAGGCTACAAACTTATAGCCTTCCAAGCTTGCTCTTCTGTCCACAGGATTCTCTAGGCAATGCTAGAATGGGCAGCCATGCCCTCTCCAGGGGACCTTCCCAACCCTGGGATTGAATCTACTTCTCTTGTGTATTCTGTACCTCAGGTAGTTATTTTACCCACTGAGTCACCTGGGAGCCCACATTTATATCCTTATGTGAACTTCACAATTACGTATCTGAAAGTTTTAGGCTCCTTATACAGTTAGCCAATTTTTGTGTATTTTGTTATTTAAAAACTGACAGTTCTGTGTTATACATACAGCTATTGAAAATTCTTTAGATAGTCTTGGTATTTAGAATGAACTTTGCCTTCCTGAAAAATAGAAAAGATATGTTGAGGAAAACATGGATAATCTCAGAGAAAAATTATAGCATTATTGTACTTGGGCACCTCACGATTAAAGTTGACTGAAACTGAAAAGAATATAATTGCCCTGAAGAAAATAAGAAATCTTTAATTAGGTTCAAAGGGAAGTGGTAGCAATCAACATAGCAGCCTGACAATTGGGATTCTGTCAGAAGACTGTCTTTATTACTCGAGAGTGACAAGGAATCTGGAACCGAATGACAGCAGATGGCAGAAAAATAATTTTGCAAGAAACATATCTTTAAAGCTCTAATTAAGCATAATGGCAAGGATAAGCAAGCATAACCTGCCGAGAAGCAAAGGATATTGTGTTCTCATTCCAACTTTATCTTTCTTTGGGATGTTTAAGTACATCAGTAGTACTCTTTGAAATAAATTAGGTATTTATTTAAACATGTGTTTTGCTAACACCTTAAATGGACAAAATTCTCTGCTAATACTCTGCCAATAATAAACAGTTTTATAATTAAATTGTGTACATAACTATTTAATTTCTAAAATGTTTAAACTACCCAAAAGAATGAAAGAAGTAATTGAATCAAGCATATTGTACTGTGGGCTTCCCAGGTGGCACTAGGGGTAAAGAACCCACCTTCCAATGCAGGAGACATAAGAGGAGAGGGTTCGATCCCTGGGTCAGGAAGATTCTCTGGGGGATGACATGGCAATTCACTCCAGTATTCTTGCCTGGAATCCCATGGACAAAGGAGCCTGGCAGGCTACAGTCCATGGGGTTTCAAAGAGTCAGACATGACTGAAGTGACTTAGCATGCATGCACATATTTTATTGTAAAAATTTTAAACTGTGTCTCTAACATGGTATGTGATATAAAGTGTTGGACTTGAAACTTTTCTTCAAAAGTGATAGTTTTACTTGTTAAAATAAATAAGACCAGCTAGTTTCCAGAGGTTATTTAGAGTATTTCTTACATTTCAGACCACAGGATTATTTTTAGTAAGTGTTTATAGCTAAGAAATTCTCTGAACACAGTGAATTAATCTGAATTATCAATTATTTTTTAAAAACTTAGAAAAATAAAACAACAAGCAAATAATAACGAAGAAAGAACAAAAATGAATCAGCTTGTTAAATTCCCCTAAGAATCATTTTTAAGAGAAAAGCAACAAAGTGTACATGAAAATAAAAGAAAGTACAAGCAAACACAATCAGAATTTTAAAAGGTGAAACAGACAAATGCAAGAGAAATTCAAAAATGCTTAAGAGTAATATGATAAATTATATGAAAGTATATTTGACTATTAAAATATGAAATGAAAATTTACTAAGGACTCATTCACTAAAATTTATCAAAAAAGATAGAAGCTAAAATGGAACACTAAAATAAAATGCACACAATTAATCCTTAATAAGGAGAAGAAGAAAAGTGGAACAAAGGGTAAATGGGTCTGTTAGGGAAAAGCAGCAAAATGATTACTTAAGCACAACATATCATCAGTCATATTTATATAAACATTCTAAACTCCCAAGAAAAGACCAAAGTTATCAGGCAAGATAAATAGGAGCATCTAATTATAATTGTCAAAAGGAAGCATGTTTTGAATATAAGGACAAAGATAGGTTAGAAGCATAAAAATTTTAAATTGTATATATATAAAAACATACATATATGTTTATATGTACATATTCAGAAATTTTTGTCTTAAAATAAAAATTCAGTAGTGTCCTGCATAAGTTTAACTGTTGGCTCTCTGGGAAGAAAAAGAAATAATAATAATTTCCACTTATGCAGATGCTATAGTTCTTAACAAAATAAAGCAAATTGAGCAATACATAACAATTTATACATTATAATCAAGTGCATTTATCCAAATCATACAAACTTGACTTATCATTTAAAAAATAACTGATGTAATTCATTATCTAATAAAACAAAAGAAAATATGTACGGTGATAGAAACAGATGAATAAAAAGCATCTGAAGAGATTCACCATCCATTCATAATTAAAAATAAATATACACATAAAGCCAAACTCTCAACAAACTGAAAATAGAAGGGAACTGTCCTAATTCATTAAAGGCATCTGTGAAAAAATCTATAGCTTTCCATATACACAATAGTTAATGCCTGCACTACTATCCCTAATAGCAATAATAAGGCATGAATGCCTGTTCTCACTACTTTTCTTCCTAATTACACTAGAGGGCATAGCTAGAAAAATAAAGTAAAATAAAGACTAAAAGATTTGAAAGGAGAAAACTTTATTCACAGATGACACGAAATATTCATAGAAACCCTAAGATACTAGACATTGCAAATAAATCCATCTAGTTCATATTAGACTAGGTTGATATACAAAAAATCAACTATATTGCTATAAACTGGCAACAAATAATTAAAAATAAAAATTTAAACTACCATATATAATACCTTGACAAATGTGAAATACTGAAGGTCAGTATAACAAAATATCTTGGAGGTGACCTCACTGAAAATTACAAAATATCACTGAAAGTTATTTTTCAAGAAAGAAATAAATAAATAGACAAATACGATGACTTTGTGGAATAGAAAGTTCTATATTTTTAAGCTATTAATTTTACTAAAATTGCACAGTGGATTTAACATGGTTCATTCAAATGAACATGGTTCATTCAGCAGGTAGTTTTGCTGAAATTAATATGGTGACTCATGCAAAGCATCTCAGTTCTCCAAAACAATTTTTAAATGAAGGAATAATGTTGGAGAATTTCTACTAATTTGAAGACATGCATATTGTAAAGCTGTATCAATCAAGTGGATGTGGGGCACATTCTACCATATGCAAATGCAACTCAAAAGATGGTTTAAAACTTGATAATGTGTAGTGGGGCAACAACAACAAATTATTGTTGTTGACTGAACAACAACAAGAAGTACGGCAATAGGAAATTTTAGGAGTGACAGATTGGGTAGGTGAAAGACACTGAGATTCAAGTGGGACACTGGCTTTAGAAAGAACACAAAGATGTCTGAATAGATTTGTATGGGTTGAAAGGAAACTATTATAGGATTTTTAAATTTTCCTTATTAATGAAGTAAGTTAAGACTGACTTTGTTGAAGGGGTATAAGAAGACTGTGAAGAGAGGATACAATACAGTAGAAACATGAAACAACAAGAAGAGGAGTGTAGAATATTTGAACAGAACCAATGGCCCACTTTAACTTTATGGGTCACGGACTTAACACGAAATTAGTCAGCTGGTTGCAGCCACAGTGAGATTGTAAGTACAGCTTTAGCATTAAAGAGACATTGAAAGTAACCTGTGTACATTTATCATTGTTCATTTGTCGGTTGAATAAACAGAAACTTAGTTACTATTTGTTTGTCAAGTGAATAAATAGAGTAGAGAGGACTGACTTTAGAAAGAAGCACCATTTATCCATGGGAGTGATTATACTCATGAAATATGAACTGTACAATCTAATCTGGCTGTTCAAGGAAACAGCCTCATATGTGAAGGGATGATGGAATTTGTTGGAATCAATCAGTGGGGAATCTTACTGCAGTCTAGCTGGAAAATTAATAAAAGCAGCTTTAAAACATAGGAGATGAAGTAGAGTATAATATTTGAATTTGAGAGGGATGAGAATGGAAAGGTTAATTACAACTTGAGACCATTCAATTCTAAAGGATATCAGTCCTGAATATTCATTGGAAGGACTGATGCTGAAGCTGAAATTCAATACTTTGGCCACCTGATGTAAAGAACTGACTCCCTGGAAAAGACTGATTCTGGGTAAGATTGAAGGCAGGAGGAGAAGAGGACAACAGAGGATCAGATGGTTGAATGGTATCACCGACTCGATGGGCATGAGTTTGAGCCAGCTCCGGGAGTTGGTGATGGACAGGGAGGCCTGGCGGGCTGCAGTCCACGGGGTCACAAAGAGTCGGAGCCGACTGGGCTGAACTGAACTGAATTTGTGATTAATCAAGTCACAAGGCTGTGACTCCCAAACATGCTGCATGAACAAGGAGGTAGTGAATTACCTTTGTCCTTCAGTTTCTTCATCTTCCTCTCTTACATCATCATCTGTTCATATTATGAGCATAATAACTCTGCCCAAACCTTTGTTCTTTTGCACTGATCAAATGAGACAAGGAATGTTGAGCACTTTGCACATTGTCAGGTATTTGTCAATCTTAAGTGTTAACTATGTTTTTAATCTTTTTCTCCTCTGCTTCCTCTCCCATCCCATCCACTGCCTTCTCAGTGTCAGTACTAGTATTTCTAGATACAATGACAGCAATTGTTACTATTTTTTGTCATAATTATGCTACTTGTATATATTGCTTAAAATTTGGCAAGATGTCTACTAGATTTATAGTATAAGCTAATGTCATTACACAGAACACATGTTTGGGAGCAAGTAAATGTACTTCTTTCACTTTAGTATACTACAATTGCTCATTTATTAGTGTTGCCATATGTGCACTGTATTTATATAATGAAGATTGTTCTTAAAACTACAGGGAAAACACTACATAATAAACAAGAATGACAAGTGATATGGACTCCACTATTTTAAATATTAATAGTGTGTCATTCTTGTTAATATAACAGCTACCAAATTATAACAATGTTAAAGAAATATCTAAAATACATTGTAAACATTTGGATTATCATGTGCTTTTTTCCCAATGCTAATTCTCTCAAAGATTATAATGTGATAGATATCTTTTGAGATGACCTCCATTATGAACAAGATATTCACTGATAAATGTTGCCAGAGTCAATATTAGTCAAGATAGTGCAAGNTACATTGTAAACATTTGGATTATCATGTGCTTTTTTCCCAATGCTAATTCTCTCAAAGATTATAATGTGATAGATATCTTTTGAGATGACCTCCATTATGAACAAGATATTCACTGATAAATGTTGCCAGAGTCAATATTAGTCAAGATAGTGCAAGATTAATACTCAAAAGAATTTGATGTAGTATATTCAATGAGATAGTAAATATAACTTACTGTACCAATATTTACATACATATGGTCAAGCATGCGTGCTAAGTCACTTCAGTTGTGTCTAACTCTTTGTGACCCTATGTGCTGTAGCCCAGGATTCTCTGTCAGTGGGGATTCTCTAGGCAAGAATACTGGAGTGGGTTGCCATTCCCTCCTCCAGGGGATCTTCCTGACCTAGTGATCGAACCTGAGTCCCTTATGTCTCTTGCATTGGCAGGCAGGTTCTTTACCACTAGCGCCACCTGGGAAGCCCTAAGTATAATCAGGAAGAGGTCAATAACAAGGGAAATGAGATGCAATAGCAAGGAATCTTTAGAACCCCTACCCTTGAAGTAGCAAAGAAAGGATAATAGTTATAAGAGCCCAACTGAAAGGTATGAGACCTTAATTACTTCCAAAAAGAAGCAATAACTAGAAGAAAGACACAATTGCCAGAATCATGTGAGATAGGAAAGGGCAGGAGATTATAAAACCCCTGAGCTTTTTTCCCTGCCCTCTTTCTTCCCACTAATGTCTTCCATTGGCCAACTCCCAAAAGAAACTAAGGTGTTAGATAATTCAGGAGATGGAGCCCACAGCCATCACCTGCAGCATAACAGATGTTAGATGCAAAGGAACAAGACTGAGAATCAGTATAAACATGTTGGGGGGACTAATGTTGTGCATTTCCTCATAAACTCCAGCACATGAAAATATCCAAATCCATATAAATGTTCATCAGAAGTTCTTTATTGAAAAACATGTTCTGTATAATCAGAGGACGATCACTCTGTGGATGTCAGTCCTCCACCTTATGTCTACCACACAGTGTGACAGTGTGATGGTTTACTCTGCTCATGTATAAAGCAGACATGGTGTAAGACTGGAGGCCAGGCAGAGTCTGGGAGGCACAGACATCCCCTAACCAAGTCCTCCACTGAATTTTCAATTCACTTATAGCAGCAACCAACCATATATTTAGCAGTGGTACCATATAGAAAGGAAGCCTACTCTCTGGGGAAAAATTAATGCCATTGCATCATATTTTGGCCAGTGGTTCATTCTGACATAATAATTGCTTAATAACGATTTATATTATATTTATCTGATCTTCATAATTCTTGCAGAAACTCCTTCTGACCAATGCATTTCACTCTATAGTAATTCCAGCCAAAGAAGTCATTGCCAGCCAAAAAAGGGTATCAATGAATTGATGTTCATGAGATCCACTGGTTTAATCTCAACATAGCTACACTAATAAAATGAGTTAATGATACTTACCATATGGTGCTCGTAGAGAGACAATACATTTAGATTGAGTATTATCTGAAAAATGAGATACATATTTCTAGCCAGGTACCTACATACAGATCTTTCTTTCTCATGAGTCACATAAGTGTGGAGGAATCAAATTGTAACGTGAGTACTTCTTATCACCTAATGATGCACTAGAGTTATTGCTTCTTGCTCTTTTCATTCTGGGCTCTTTGGGTCTGGAAGTTTTCATCACTAAGAAGAATCTTTCTACACGTACTCCAAATCTGATACACAAATTCTCCATTCCAGAACCTGGAATTTTCACAAAGAAACCTGGAGACTGGGGACTGCTGAAGTTGATTGAGGACTGTGGCTATGCCCGAAAGAAAATCTCAACTATTGCTGTTACAGATGTCATGATATAGCTCATTGCCTTCCCATCTGAGAAGTCCTATCTTTTAGTTCCTTTCCTTCCTAAAGCTAATACTGACACATATTTAATCTGAAATCTAATAATCTCTCAATAAATATATTTTTTTGCCTATAGAAATCTGTGAGGTTTTTACATCCATATAAAAGAATCTTGGGGCTTCCCTGGTGGCTCAATGGTAAAGAATCCATCTGTCAACACAGGAGATACAGATTCAATTTGTACCTCAGAAGATACCCTGGAGAAACAATGGAACCCACTCCAGTATGCTTGCTTGGGAAATGCCACAGACAGGGTAGCCGGGCAGGCTACAGTTCATGAGGTCACAAAAGAGTCAACAACAAAAAGAATTTTAACTGGAAAGCAATTAGAATGTATCTATATTTTTTGCCCATTTAAGCTATCTAAGTATTATATCAAATAAGAAAACATTTGCAAAGTGCAAAGTGAATTATAAGGTAATAAAATATTTATTGTTTTTGTTATATTAAAACACTGATGTTTGATAATTAAAACAAAAGAAACTGTATTGGCATTCCATATTATTGTTGTAATAAGAGATAATTTGTTAGGGAAATAACCTATAAATCCCACTAAGTAATGTGCTAACAGTAGTAATTAAATGAAAAACATAGCATATTTGATTTTTTGAAGAACATATTTTTATGCACCATGTTTAAATTATATTGAGTAAAATTGGGCTTCCCTGGAGGCTCAGACAGTAAAGAATCTGCCTGCAATGTAGTTCAATCCGTGGGTCTGGAAGATCCCCTGGAAAAAGGAATGACTATCCACTCCAGCAATGAAAGTAAAAGATGCTTACTCCTTGGAAGGAAAGTTATGACCAACCTAGACAGCATATTAAAAAGCATGACTGAGTGACTGAACTGAACTGAACTGATCCACTCCAGTATTTTTGCCTGGAAAGCTATAGTTTACGAGATTGCAAAGAGCTGGACACGACTCAGCAACTAACACTTTCACTTTTCACAAAATTAGTTGATAATTAAATTAGTTGAATTAAATGAAATTGCAGGGAAGTTTGAGCAAATGACCACTCTAAATACCACTAGATGCTTTTTCATAAGAAAATAATTTGAAAATAACTCAAAATAATCCTTTGTATATTTACTTGTTAAATTAGTAAAATGGTAGATAAAAATAAGTTATTTGGACACATACTATATACAATGCAATATTTCAATTTAACAAAGTTTTTATAGATAAGAAATAAAAGTATTAAGTTGACTTTATTTTGATTACTTTTCCATTAATTGGTCAATAAATGTACTATTTTGTATTTATCTTCCTCATCTTTAATACCCATATATTCAATAGGTTCATCTTTCTAGATTCCATATACATGAGTTGATATACAATATTTGTTCTTCTCTTTCTGACTTACTTCACTCTTTATATAATAGGCTCTAGATTCATCTACCTCATTAGAACTGACTCAAATGTGTTCCTTTTTATAACTGAGTAATACTCCATTGTGTATATGTACCACAATTTCTTTATTCATCCATCCTTTGATGAACATCTAGGTTGGTTCCATGTCCTAGGCATTGTAAATAGTGCTGGAATGAATATTGGGGAACATGTGTCTTTTTCAATTATGGTTTCTTCAGGGTATATGCCCAGTAGTGGAATTGCTGGGTCATATGGCAGTTTTACTCCTAGTTTTTAAAGAAATCTTCATTCCCTGGTGACTCAGTCAGTAAAGAATCGGCCTGTAATGTAGGAGAACTGGATTTGATCCCTCGGTCTGGACAATCTCCCAGAGAAGGAAATGGCTACCTAATCCAGTATTCTTGTCTGGAAAATCCCAAGGACAGAGAAGCCTCATGGGCTACATTCAATGGGGTCTCAAAAGAATCAGACATGACCTAGTGACTAAACCATCCATACTATTCTCCATAGTGGCTATATCAATTTACATTTCCACTAACAATGCAAGAGGGCTCCTTTTCCTCCACACTCTTGCCAGTATTTGTTGTTTGTATATTTTTTGATGATGGCCACTCTAACTGGTGTGAGGTGATACCTCATTGTTGAAACTAATGAGAAGAATAGGAGGAATCAATACTTGCCTAAAGTTTCTAATGAAACTCTTAAGCTTCTTTGAAGATGTCTTTGCCTTTGAAAAATCTGTGCTCCAGACACTCATATAATATGAAAAACACATTAAAAGCAATAGATATTTGTGCAAAATATATTATAATTAACTAGTATTATCAACTTTACAAGTTCTCACCTCCTTAAAAGTTAATGAAAGAATTTATATTGCATGAAGCATTTGCTCTTGGAGAGACACAGAGAAAGTTGTCTATTCAAATCCTTCAATTTCCAAGGTTCTTCACAATGGAAATCTTGGATCAATATCACTTGAAGCTACCAATTAATCCAAACTTGATTAAAATTTAAAATATGGGATAGAACAGAGTTCTAGTGTGACATTATAATCAACGTCTTTATTGATGTGAAAAAGAAGAAAGTGAAGTTGGCATTATTTATTCCTTCCCTGGGCTTTTCTAGAGCAATGATAAGTTCTTTATGAGTATATTATCTCCTCTGACATTCAATATGTCTCAAGTATGTTCTCCTTGGGGAAACAGATATCTCACTCTCTAAAATACAATGTATGTCTTGAATTTGAAAAACAACTTTGAGATAAAAAGTACATAAAGTTTTCAGTAACTTAAGTGCTTGTATTATATGTGGTGTTGTATCAATCAAGGATACAAATTGGAAAACACAACCTGTCTCAAGCATTTAAAACAGAAATAGTTAAAGACTTCAAACTGTTAATACAACATGGCATTTGTTTTCCTCTTCTACTCATATATAATCTTTGCTTAATATATTAATGTGTCTGCCTTCACAAAAGTAATTTCAGTCTTGCCTTAAAAAAGTGGATAACAAAGTTCTATTTGTCCTTGCATCCATCTTGGACACTGGATTCCCTGAGAATAAGAAATTATGTCCATCAGATTTTATTGTGTCATTTCCAGATTTGGTCAGGCTTCTTTAGATGTAGAATAACCCAACAATTTAGGCCTTAATTTTCTGTCCTTTATTTTTTCTGCCATTATTGGGCTTCTATAGCTTTCTATTTTTCTTATTGAATATTTAAGTATAAAGGGAAATAAAAGATTTATATGTATTAAGAGTTTCTCATCTCTAATATTTAACAGAAACCAAATTTTCCACCTGAAGAAATTATGGAAATGGATCTATATAATCAGAAGAGTTACTTCTATTTTTTTTCTTTTCTGTCTATCTATTGTTTCAGAAACAAAAGGAGTCCAGTACTGCCAGGTATGCGATCACTTTCCAACTTCATGGGTCCATTTTTTTTCTCCTTAATCCTCTGGTGGGAACATTTTGACCTTGAGAACTAAGAATTTCAAACCAGTAAAGTCTAGTTTAATGAATGAGAAATAAAAATGATAGAGTCCATTTCAGTTTGACTCCTTGGCTATGGAAGAAACTTCTGTTTGAAAAAATGAGGTCTTTGTTTTCCTAGTTGAACCCTTAGTGAAACACTGATATCGCTATCCCAGTATGAATTATGGAACTGAGGAAGTAGTCAATAGATAGGACCATATACAGACTGGATACACTATAACAGATTCATACCAAAATTCCATTTATCAACTGATCTAAAGGAGGCTGCATTATAATCAGTGGGACATGGTGACTTTTCGTGTTCCTAAGGATTGGCATCAATCCAGGCCATTTCTTAATCCCTGTAAATTTGGATATTTTCTGTCCCTAATCATACCCACCAGGGCTATAGGTAGCTCAAAGTCCCTTGGGGAAGGCTTGAAAGGAAAATTCTATATATATTCAAGGACTTATTTAAGGGTTCTTCCTCAAAGAAGGAAAGATTCATGCTCTTCTTCAGTGTCCCCTTCAATTATGGTGCTGTAGGAACAGGTGTTGGAGAAGACTTTTGAGAGTCCCTTGGACTGCAAGGAGATCCAACCAGTCCATCCTAAAGGAGATCAGTCCAGGGTGCTCTTTGGAAAGACTGATGCTAAAGCTGAAACTCCAATACTTTGGCCACCTCATGCGAAGAATTGACTCATTGGAAAAGACACTGATGCTGGGAGGGACTGCGGGCAGGAGGAGAAGGAGACGACAGAGGATGAGATGGCTGGATGACATCACTGACTTGACGGACGTGAGTTTGAGTGAACTCCGGGAGTTGATGATGGACAGGCAGGCCTGGCGTGCTGCAATTCATGGGGTCGCAAAGAGTCGGACACAACTGAGCAACTGAACTGCACTGAACTGAGGAACAGGCTATGATGGAAAGATTTATGTCTGAGAATTATTACAAAAACTCAGGCTAGGTTTCTGTCACCATAACTAAAATATCCCAATTTCAAAGATCAAACAACACTTTAGTATCTATCCTCATAGTTGGTGAGCCCATTGTCAACTCAGTATCTCCGTGAATCCTTGATGCCCATGAGGCAACTGCAACTTCTTCATCTCTAAATGTTAAATGCTGTAACTGACTTCCACTGTTTCAAGCTGCTCTAATTTTTCATTAAAATCAGGGATGCTGTTTTAATAGCCACATTTCCTACATCAACTCCATCCATCAGAGAATAGTTACTTCTAGAACTACTCGAGTATGCATTCACTAGCATGAACCCCTGTACTAACATGGAATGTATTAGTGAGGCGAGTGTCCCAATAAAAACACATTCCCTTTCATTGAATTTCTTCCTCTGTATTGTATAAAGAAAAAAACCAAACATTTAAATCTTATGGAAAGTAGGCCATTGTCAAAACAGATTTACATTAAAAAAAATAGAAAATAAACTGCTAAAACCACTTCTAGTTATATAAGCTAGAATATTAAGACTGGAAACTTGGAGAAGTGTACTCATATACATAAATTAGGCTCAAACCAATACCATACTTCTTCCATCTTAGTCTAAAGCCCTAGTATATATCCTCATGCATATTTTCCTGATCCCTGATGATTTATATCATCTTTCAGTTTTGAAATGTATGTTTTCTCTTCTTGAAGAAGATATAACAGGTCTTGCATTGGGATATGCTGGGATCTAACTCTAGTTACAGACTTGGATGCAATGAATAGTGTTAGGAGCTCTACAAAAGAGTAAGTATCCTTTTGTAAGACAATTGAAAGATAAAGGCATTACTGAGTGGTTAATTGCTGGAAAGATATTTTTTTGCAAACAGTGGAGAGGAAACTGCTTATACTAGGAATGATCTGGGATACCAGGGTATTTAATGTTTCTGTCTGAGTCAGTTCGGGGTGCTGTAAGAGAATACCATAGACTGAGTGACTTAAAAATATTATTTCTCACAATTTGGGAGGCTAGAAGCCCAAGGTCAAGATGAAGGCACAGTTAGATTCTTGGCAAAGGTCCTTTTCCTTATTTACGTAGAGCCCTCATCTCCTTATATCCATATGTGGAATAGAGGGGGGAAAAGGCTAGTTTTTTTTTTTTTTCTCTCTCTCTTTTTTTCCCCCTTTGAGGTGAGGTGAGGTGAAGTCACTCAGTCGTGTCCGACTCTTTGCGACCCCGTGGACTGTAACCTACTAGGCTTCTCTGTCCATGGGATTCTCCAGGCAAGAATACTGGAGTGGGTTGCTATTTCTTTCTCCAGGGGATCTTCCCGACCCAGGGATCAAACCTGGGTCTCCCGCATTGGAGGCAGACGCTTTAACCTCTGAGCCACCAGGGAAGCCATTTATTTTTAACTGAGGATAACTGCTTTACAATATTGTGTTGGTTTCTGCCATACAGCAACATGAATCAGCTATAGGTATGTATATGTCCCCTCTTTCTTGAACCTTGCTCCGTTGTCCCACCCCATCCTAGCCCTCTCAGTTGTCATAGAGCACCAGTTTGAGCTCCCTGCATCTCTTTCTCTTTCTAAAACAACACTAATCTCATTATGGAGGATCTACTCCCAAGACACAGTTACCTCCCATAGGCCTACTTCCAAACACCATCACATTAGGACTTCAACACAGGAGTTTAAGGATACATGGATACGTAGTCCAAAACAACTTTTGTCTCAATCTATTAAAAATTTTTCATCTGAAATCTCAAATTGCCATTCATTTCCAAGGTTAAAATGAAATGCATACTGAGATTCTGAATTTAGTTTCCTTAATAATTCTGCAACCTACAATTCAATTTGAGCTCTAATTCATTGTCAGGTTGTTCTGTGATGCCAGAGGCAAAAGATTTTATTTTCAAAAAACCCTGTCCATAGAACTTCTCTTGATGTCAATCTATTTTTTGAGTCAATATTCCAAAATCTTGAGGTTATAATATCTTTACTTATAGATTTCTAGCTCATTCAGCAGCAACCATCCCATGCCACAGTACTTGTACCCTTATTTTGATAAGACATATGATTATTACATTCTCTACTTGATATAACAAAACATTGCTTTCATATAAAGCAATATATTTAACAACTTAAGTAATCTTATTTAGGTTGAGATCCCTGGGAAAAGATTCTGAGCAGAGTTCAGTGTTCAAGATATTTATTATGGAGTAACTATAATTACTACAACTGTGGAAATGGTGAAAGAAAGGACAGAGAGATATTTTGAACAGTGAAGCAAGCCTAATGCAGCCTTGATCAACTATGTGGAGAAACTCTGGAACTTAAAAGAATCTTCAGCATCATTCCAAAGTGGGCTAAGATAGTAAAGCCTTTATCTCCATTTTCTTCAGTCACTGGATGCCAGCTCCTTGTGGAAATGGTGTAATGGTTTACAGAGTAACTCTCTGCAGTGGAAACAATTCATGAACAAGTTGAGCCCCAGAAGCCATTTTCAAGTAGTATTCTGAGCAGCTTGGCATGTCTTTTATTGAATGCACTCTGAGATGCAGACCACAAAATCCACCATATTGAATTATTTGTCTGAAAATATATCACTGTAACTTGAGAAACAAATGAGAAACTCAACTTCAGAATCTCATTTGAACGTCTGCCTGCAGGCACCACTTTAAGTACCATCAATTGTACCAGTTAGGATCCAATCAGGAAAACACACATCAACTTATGAATTGAAAACACTGGCTATGCAAATGAGTGACAAAACTGTGAAATTAAATATAGGAGTAGAACATCATCATGTAGGTAACAAGTAGCAGACGACAACTAGAAATTACTAATGTTTTGTTCTGAAGAATAAAAGGGAGAAGCAGAATTGGGAAACCAGAATTACACTGAAGTTCAGATCAAGGCAGGCTGTTCACTGGAAGATGAAGGCTTACAGGAGACACCGCTTCTGTTGTTGGTGTTTCCCAAAGGGAAGAAAGGAAAAAATTACCCCAGCTTCTCCTACACTCTGCTCTTCACCTTTTGCCACTGCCTCTCATTCACTGATTCCATGTAGGAGCAAATGGGAAACACATACTCAAGGCCTCTAACCCACTTCCCAAGCATACACAGAAGAGCAAAGAATGCCTCTGAGGATAAATAGGCCCAGCATCAGCAAAAAGTTAATGTCTAAATGTTAACACTGAAAAGCACAAAATATGATTAAATGATTTATGTCTTTTACAGTTCTGCAATATGCATATGAATATGTATAAATATATAAGCATTAAATATATGTGCATGTGATTCAGCTATACTTTCAAAATTGTTTTCCCAATAGTACATAAATAAAACTCTGTCAGTTTGAAACACAGCCAGCATTAAATAGAACATTACTGGCATTCCGTATTCCACTTGGGATATAAATGAAGAACTTGGATAGTGTTCAGAAAAGTGATACACAAAATAACTAAAGTTGAAATAAGTTCTGTGAGTCAAAGTTATTGGATTTATATATAATGTGAGAATTAATAGAGGTATTATATGAGATTTAGCAGCACACCCCCCATAATTTCATGGAGAATTAGAAAATAAAGAAGAGTTTAATTTTAAATACATGTAACTAACCACAGAGGCATATGTCTTCATGGTCTTTAAAAAGTGGCCTCCATGAGTCTCTGCTTGTACTTAGGTAGGGAATTGTTCCCACTGAACAATGAGGGCAGTGAGGCTCCAGAAACTAAGTGATTCCCTTGAGGCCTTGCTGCTAGTAACGAACAAAGGGAATGAATAAACTTCTACTTCCTAAAAAAATTATTTATTTTTCTCTTGTTAAAAATATACACGGCTTTAGGAAGATGGTAATGATGACCCTATATGCGAGACAGCAAAAGAGACACAGATGTAAAGAAGAGACTTTTGGACTCTGTGGGAGAAGGCAAGGGTGGGATGATTTGAGAGAATAGCATTTAAACATGTAGATTACCATATGTGAAACAGGTCACCAGTCCAGGTTCGATGCATGAGACAGAGCGCTCAGGGCTGATGCACTGGGATGATGCTGAAGAATGAGATGGGGAGGGAGGTGGGAGGGGTGTTCAGGATGGGGAACACATGTACACCCATGGCTGATTCTTGTGAATGTACGGCAAAAACCACCACAATATTGTAAAGTAATTAGTCTCCAATTAAAATAAATTAATTTAAAAAAGAAAAAATGTACATGGCTTGTTCAAAAATACAATTTTCCCAATGCTCAAAATATGTAAATATATACATACCAAGTCACTTCAGTCGTGTCCGACTCTGTGCGACCCCATAGATAGCAGCCCACCAGGCTCTCCCGTCCCTGGGATTCTCCAGGCAAGAACACTGGAGTGGGTTGCCATTTCCTTCTCCAAAGCGTGAAAAGTGAAAGTGAAGTCGCTCAGTCGTGTCCAACCCTTAGGGACCCCATGGACGGCAGCCTACCAGGCTCCTCCGTCCATGGGATTTTCCAGGCAAGAGTACTGGAGTGGGGTGCCATTGCCTTCTCCGAAATATATGTATACATACATGCTGCTGCTGCTGCTAAGTCGCTTCAGTCGTGTCTGACTCTGTGCGACCCCATAGACGGCAGCCCACCAGGCTCTCCCGTCCCTGGGATTCTCCAGGCAAGAATACTGGAGTGGGTTGCCATTTCCTTCTCCAATGCATGAAAGTAAAAAGTGAAAGGAAGTCGCTCAGTCGTGTCCGACTCTGTGCGACCCCATGGACTGCAGCCCATCAGGCTCCTCCGTCCGTGGGATTTTCCAGGCAAGAGTACTGGGGTGGGGTGCCATTGCCTTCCCCCACATACATACATATATATATATATATATATATATATACACATACACATATATGAAGAGAAACAGAATAGAGAGCAATGTATAAAAATAAAATAATCTGTCCAGAAATAAGCATAGTTACTATTTTGCTACAATTCCTGCCAGTTATTTTGAGTGCAATGAGTTTTGGGTGTGGTACATGGATGGCTTCATATCTGATTTTACTGTTAAGCACAATATCATGAGCTCTAGCTCAAGTAATTTAATATACTTCTGAACATAATTTTAACAGGTGCATATATTAGCATAATTAATGCTAGCTGTTGCAGCCAAAAAAACATTAAACCTTTGTGGTTTAACACAATAAAGGTTTACCTGTTTGTCAGTTCTGATGGTGTTCACCATAGGGAAAACCTGGCCTCAGAGCTTATCATAATGAGGATGAAAGCAATCAAGGGACATACTGTCTGTCATGAGTTTCAAGTCAAAGATACTGCCACACTTGACTTCTGCTCAGAGGAATTTGGCCAAACAACTTACATTACCCCAACTTCATTACTCAAGAAGCTCATACAAAGAAGCACATTAAACATCTGATGAACACTAACATATCAGTTTCTGCTGGTATGTGATATTCAATTTTTGGCAATAATAGTCCTACTCTTACATCTACTCTTTCAAAGCATATTTACATATAACCAGTTTTCTTGCCTGGAGAATCCCCATGGACAGAGGAGCCTGGCGGGCTACAGTCCATGGGGTCACAAAGAGTTGGACATGACGNGTTTCTGCTGGTATGTGATATTCAATTTTTGGCAATAATAGTCCTACTCTTACATCTACTCTTTCAAAGCATATTTACATATAACCAGTTTTCTTGCCTGGAGAATCCCCATGGACAGAGGAGCCTGGCGGGCTACAGTCCATGGGGTCACAAAGAGTTGGACATGACGGAGCAACTAAGCACAGCCCAGTACACACAAACACACACACACACACACATATATATATTTGAAATGTTAGCTCTTTTTTTTAAAGCTGCATCCTTCTTCCCTTGTTCCCACTTTAAAAACTCAACCCTCTTTATTTAGGATCAACAACCAAGAATGGATTCTTTTTACCTCCATCCCATATTTCTCTGCACATTGCCTTCAGTGCTGTGGTCCTATTGACCTCTATTCTCTTCTTACAGACACCCTACTAGCTACCATCTGTAGGATTTATACTAGTTTTTCCTTTTTATTTGGCATGTTCATTCCTTGATTACTACATGGCTTGTTGTTTTTCAACACGTCACACAGAGAATATATTTTTTCTGCTAACACTGTCTGTAATCAAACAAGAGCAATCTCTATAGCCAAACAATCACCTGCTATCACATCAAATTATCTGAATTTTCTGCATATATTTTCCTATTTGTTTTTAGATTTATGATGCCATTTTCTAAAATTTCTTTTCTGCATTTATTAATTGTAAAAAGCAGGTTTTTAGTCTGTTTTTTTTTTTCAGGATGATATTATGGTTTTCTAATTCTACGGTATTCAAATCAATTGTTTTTCTGTTTTTGTCCTTGAAATTGTGAAGATTAAAAAGCAAACAACAACAACAAAAACAGATGCAAACTTATGGAAACTGGGACCAAGTTGTCCAGTCTCAGTAGTGAAGTGTTTTTGAGGAACTATATCCAAGCCAAAAATAAATAAAATTCCAGCATACACTTTTTCCTGATGAATATTAAAATTGATACAATCTATAAGTCTCAATAACATTTCTATTAATCTCTCCTTTTCTACTCTTCCTTAACTGTCCTTGCTCTGATTCTGTGTCTCTCATTTTTAATCTCCCCAATACTTATTTCTCTTTCTTTCCCTATCTACCTATATATTTCTCTATTTGTTCCTTCAAATTTTATGTTCCTGTCCTCTGCTCTGACTCCAGTTCCATACTTTGGAAAATCTAAAAGACTATCTGGAAAAGGAAGATCCTTTTAATTAGTCAGGTTAAAATTATTGCAGTAAATCTTAATATCATTTTTGTTTCCTTATATCATACAGCAAATTGCTTCATGAATCCTGTTGGCATTACTTAAAATATCTTTTAAAACTTAGGATAATTTTATATTTACATTAAAGTCGTAAAGATAGTTGAGAGAGTTCTTGCATATCCCTTCACTTATTTTTTCTGAATGTTAACATCTTATCATGATACATTTAGCAAAACTAAAACTCATCATTGGAAAAAATACTATTAATTAAGCCACATACTTTAAATGGATTATATCAGATCTTGCACTAATGCAACTTTTATTTTTTTTTCCTCCAAGGATTTAATCCAAGATTTCACATTGCATTTTGTAATCATTTTCCCTTAGTATTCTCAGGTCTGTGAAATTTTATCAGTTTTCTTTTCTTTTTTTTTTGTATTTATTTATTTTTTTACACGGACTCCCAAACATGAACACCCCTCCCACCTCCCACCCCACATCATCCCTCCAGATCATCCCCATACACCAGCCCCAAGCATCCTGCATCCTGCATTGAACATAGACTGGCAATTCATTTCTTACATGATAGTATACATATTTCAATGCTATTCTCCCAAATCATCCCACCCTCTCCCTCTCCCTCTCCTTCTCCCTCAGAGTCCATATGTCCGCTCTACACATCTGTATCTCTTTTGCTGTCTTGCATACAGGGTCCTCATTACCATCTTTCTAAATTCCATATATATGTGTTAGTATACTGTATTGGTGTTTTTCTTTCTGGCTTACTTCACTCTGTATAATTGGTTCCAGTTTCATCCATCTTATTAGAACTGATTCAAATGTATTCTTTTTAATGGCTGAGTAATACTCCATTGTGTATATATACCACAGCTTTCTTATCCATTCATCCGCTGATGGACATCTAGGTTGTTTCCATGTCCTGGCTATTATAAACAGTGCTGCAATGAACATTGGGGTACATGTGTCTCTTTCTATTCTGGTTTCCTCGGTGTGTATGCCCAGCAGTGGGATTGCTGGGTCATAAGGCAGTTCTATTTGCAATTTCTTAAGGAATCTCCACACTGTTCTCCATAGTGGCTGTACTAGTTTGCATTCCCACCAACAGTGTAAAAGGGTTCCCTTTTCTCCACACCCTCTCCAGCATTTATTGCTTGCAGACTTTTGGATCGCAGCCATTCTGACTGGTGTGAAGTGGTATCTCATTGTGGTCTTGATTTGCATTTCTCTGATAATGAGTGACGTTGAGCATCTTTTCATGTGTTTGTTAGCCATCCGTATGTCTTCTTTGGAGAAATGTCTATTTAGTTCTTTGGCCCATTTTTTGATTGGGTCGTTTATTTTTCTGGAATTGAGCTGTATAAGTTGCTTGTATATTTTTGAGATTAGTTGTTTGTCAGTTGCTTCATTTGCTATTATTTTCTCCCATTCAGAGGGTTGTCTTTTCACCTTGCTTATAGTTTCCTTTGTTGTGCAGAAGCTTTTAATTTTAATTAGATCCCATTTGTTTATATTTGCTTTTATTTCCAGTATTCTGGGAGGCGGATCATTGAGGATCCTGCTGTGATTTATGTCGGAGAGTGTTTTGCCTATGTTCTCCTCTAGGAGTTTTATAGTTTCTGGTCTTACATTTAGATCTTTAATCCATTTTGAGTTTATTTTTGTGTGTGGTGTTAGAAAGTGATCTAGTTTCATTCTTTTACAAGTGGTTGACCAGTTTTCCCAGCACCACTTGTTAAAGAGATTGTCTTTACTCCATTGTATATTCTTGCCTCCTTTGTCAAAGATAAGGTGTCCATATGTGTGTGGATTTATCTCTGGGCTTTCTATTTTGTTCCATTGATCTATATTTCTGTCTTTGTGCCAGTACCACACTGTCTTGATGACTGTGGCTTTGTAGTAGAGCCTGAAGTCAGGTAAGTTGATTCCTCCAGTTCCATTCTTCTTTCTCAAAATTGCTTTGGCTATTCGAGGTTTTTTGTATTTCCATACAAATCTTGAAATTATTTGTTCTAGTTCTGTGAAAAATACCGCTGGTAGCTTGATAGGGATTGCATTGAATCTGTAGATTGCTTTGGGTAATATATTCATTTTCACTATATTGATTCTTCCAATCCATGAACATGGTATATTTCTCCATCTATTAGTGTCCTCTTTGATTTCTTTCATCAGTGTTTTATAGTTTTCTATATATAAGTCTTTAGTTTCTTTAGGTAGATATATTCCTAAGTATTTTATTCTTTTCGTTGCAATGGTGAATGGAATTGTTTCCTTAATTTCGTTTTCTACTTTCTCATTATTAGTGTATAAGAATGCAAGGGATTTCTGTGTGTTGATTTTATATCCTGCGACTTTACTATATTCATTGATTAGCTCTAGTAATTTTCTGCTGGTCTTTAGGGTTTTCTATGTAGAGGATCAAGTCATCTGCAAACAGTGAGAGTTTTACTTCTTCTTTTCCAATTTGGATTCCTTTTATTTCTTTTTCTGCTCTGATTGCTCCTGCCCTTCTTTTCTTTTTTTAACAAATTTTGAGGACAACTGAGCTTCCCTGATGGTTTCACAGTAAAAAATTCACCTACAGATGCGGGAAACACAGGTTCAGTCCCTGGGTCAAGATCCCCTGGGGAGGAAGTAGCAACTCATTCCAGTATTCCAGTATTCTTGCCTTAAGAATCCCATGGACAGAGGAGTTGATGGGCTCCTCTGTCCATGGGGTGGCAAAGAGTTAGACCCGACTGAACGACTGAGCATTTGCACATGTGGACAACTAGTCAGACATTTTACAAAATATCCCTCAATTTGGGTTTGTGACTGAGTTTGTTCTCTCATAGTTAGGGTATAGTAATATGTTCTGGGGAAGAAAACCACAGAAATAAGGTGTCCTTTTCATTAAATCATATTGGATGGAGCAGGATGCAGCATTTTTTAAATGCATCTGGAATCAAATCCCTCCATATCATTTCTATAATTACCATGACTTTATCTGGGCTACTACCATCTTTCTTTTGAATCACTGATATCCTCCTAATAGTCTGATGCATGTTGATGTTTGACAGAAAGCAACAAAATTCTGTAAAGCAATTATCCTTCAATCTAAAAAATAAATAAATTAAAAAATAGCAATCAAAGTCACCTTTTTAAAGGATTAGTCAGATCATGTCATCCTTCCACTGAAGCTACTGTTAGAGCTTGTCATCAGACTCATAGTAAAATATCTAAATATTATCATAATCAAAAGTGTTCTTGACATCCTTGTTCCTCCACCCCACACTTCTCTGATTGTATGTTCTTATCCCCTTTTTTTTTCCTCACTTCAGTCACACTGGCTTCCTTGTTTCTAGAGTCATATTAAATAAACTGCCCCTTCAAAACTTTGTATTTGTTCTTTCTCAGTTGCAGCCGTTCCTCCTTCAGAAATGCCCACAGTCTGCTCATTTTAGATCTATGCTCAATGTCACTTTCTCAGTATTATCTTCCATGACTCTTCTATTTAAAATCCCTCCCTCTACACTCTTGCCTACCTTTTTGGCTTTATTCTTTTATCATAACACATCACTGTCTATGTTTAAATATGTCATGTTTTCTATGTTTCTCTTCACTAAAGTGTAAGATTTGTGGAAGTGTGGATTTTTGATTGTGGTATCTTCTTTTTTTAGTATATTTAAAAAAAAAAAACCTCAGGAATATTTGTTATATGAATACATGAACTGGGAGAGGAGATGCTGAATTTTGCTTTGTTTCACTTTATTTCGTTTTGTTTGGCTCTGTTCTCTGTTCATCTAATTTCCCCTCATCTCTAAACATGATGAATGCTTTTATATGCATAGGTCCAAGTCCCATTATCTCTCTTAATACAGCACTCTGTGATGATCTAGAAGTCTCTTAGCTTCTCTGGTTATCTCTCAGATATCCCATAACTAGAACATATGTAAAACTAAAAGCTCAACCACACAGTGCTCATTTTATTTTTCCCTCTACTTCTCTAACACATTTAAACCATCCATACAACACTTCATTAAAGAAATCTGCATGTCACAGAATGTAATGTGTCCCACCTGATGTGAAGAGCTGACTCACTGGAAAAGGCCCTGATGCTGGGAAAGACTGAGAGGCCGGAGAAGAAGGCGGTGACAGAGGACAAGATGGTTGGATGGCATCATCGACTCAATGGACATGAATTTGAGCAAGCTCCTGGAAATGGTGAAGGACAGGGAAGGCTGGCAGGCTGCAGTCCATGGGGTCGCAAAGAGTCGGACACAATTAAGCAACTGAACAACAACACATATGTCCCCTGCCATCCTCACTTCTTCCTTCACTACTGTTTGCTCAGTTATAGTCTATGGATAGTTTTTTAAAGTGGAGAGGATGGAGAGTGGTACTATGCCTGTCATAAAAATGCAGACCCAGTACTGTCCCACAGTGACTGTTTGTATGTGACAACATGCACATATGTGAGTAAAATTGTACATATGCATGTGTGGTATAAGGTTATACAGCTTTGTATGCCCCTCTGTATGTACATATGAATCTGTGTGTGCTTTCTATTTACAGTATTTTCATGAACATTTGGAAAATAATAATAAAGATGCAATTTTAATGTACAAATATTTTTTCACCAGCTTCCTTCTATAATTTCTTAACTTTTTATTTTTTTCATATATTGGAGTATAGCCAATTAATAGTATTGTGATATTTTTAATGAAAATGATATCAAATAATACATTCAGTAATAAATCTACTATACACAGGAATCTAATCTGAATTTAAATGACACTTAAGAGTCTATAATTTAACTTTTTGGTATTTTCTTAATGACATAAAAGATACTCCTCTTTCCTATAAGTACCAACATAAAATAAAGCCCCCCAAATTTTATTGTATTTAAACAATAAAAATATCCCCAATGAGATCCTGTTAGGCTTAATGATATTATATTGGAAAATGATTTCTTTAAAGGTATTTTTTGTTAAGTAAGTTTTTCAAAATGATTTGGCTGTTTAAATGACATTATAAATTAATGCTAAGACAGAATGTGACATTGTATAATCATTAAATATAGTTATAATTTGATTGACATCTAACCCCAGAATAGTATTTTGTGGGCAATGTGAGGAAACTTTACAAAATAATTTTTAAATAGAAGTTGAAGTATATGATGTGGAAAAAAAAGTGTAAAATAATAAGGACACAGTTGACCAGTTTGGATTGCTACTTAAAATCCTCATCCTCTCTTCTCTTCTTCCAGCACACGCCAAAAGAGCAGGCTGCCAATGTCTAATGCAGAGTCATTTTCATCTGCTCGTTTTATTTCTATTGCCAATTATCCTTAATTATTGAAAACTTTTTTTCAGTGTATAATGGATACTGAAATGTTACTATGCTCTTTAAATGGAAACTTTAGATAGAGCAATAGATTCTGATAAGCACTGGTTTGCTATGATATTGAAATTTCAAGTTATTCCTTACTCTATTAACTTCAAATTCATACTCCACAAAACATTTACGCAGAATTAATAACTATTATTTTGCCAAAGAGCCTTCACCAAATTACTTAAATGATAAAAATACAGGAATAATGTAAACTGGCATCCATGAAGGACAATTGGACCCAGAGGGTATAATTTGCTCTCATGAAAAAGCAGGAGACCTTTGGATGGAAGCAAAATCCTTCATATACAGTAAGGGAGTATACTGTATATGAGGTAATATACAGTATACTTATATGAAGGAAGCAAAATCCTTACTGTAGAAGTGTGTCCTGTCCATATTCTAACAAACTGGTGTCAGCTGATAAAAAGTTATGATAAATGATAAATACATACACAGAGCATCTTGAAGGTCCAGAATTTTACGTTGTAAATGTGAATAGACACGTTTGCCTTCATTTCACTGAAAATCCTGTTGTTTCTGGAATTCCCTCTTCTGATTAATATTAGCCAAAAGAGAACCGAAAGAGACATTCTTCATTAGATTTGAAGACCAAGGGCATATGTATTTCTGTGGTGTGCTAAGTCGCTTTATTCATGTGTGAGTCTTTGCAACCCTATGGACCATAGCCTGCCAGGCTCCTCTGTCCATGGGATTTTCCAGGCAAGAATACTGGGAGGGTTGCCATGCACTCCTCCAGGGCATCTTCCCAATCCATTGAACCCCTGTCTCATGTCTCCTGCACTGGCAGGGAGATTCTTAACACTAGTGCTACCTGGGAAGCCCATCTCTAAGGTAATGAGCAACAATTTTTCTTCTGCCAACCATTCCCAATATCAGGGTGGGAGGTGATGGAAGACAATCCCACTATGTCCTTGCATGTTCCAGTTGTCAGCTCAAGTTTCAGTTTATCTTTATTCTTCTGCCCATTCAGCTTTCCCTCCCAAATGCCAATCCAGCTGACCTATATTGACTACAGGCTAAATACTAGATGCAGAAACACCAGCTTGCAGTGGGTGTTCCACCATATCCCTCATCAGTGGAAGGTCTGAACCCTGCAAAAAAATCTTTGTTAAAAATCAACAGTAGTTTGGCTTCTCTGAATCAGCTTGGCTGATTCAGGCACTATCCTCCATTTCTTTAGAAGGTACTAGAAGAAGATATGCTCTACCACAAAAAGAGAGTAAATGTGAGGAAGACATGGAATCCCTGAAATGGGGAACCAGTGATAAGGAAGGCCACATCGTGGATAGGGTGAAATTCCAGAATAACAGCTCTTTGGAAAAATCCAGATAGAGTGTAATATAGATTTAAACATAATAACCAAAGACTATAGCAGAAATAATTACAATGTAAGAGAATTAGATATCTTATATAGTTGAACACATTTAAACTGGATTAACTAGTAATGAGTACATTTACAAAATTAAACAAAAATAAACCAAAAACAAATGGACAATGATTAAATCACGTAATTATCACATGTAAAATACACTCCATTCCAACATCTCCAAAGTCTTGCTAACCCATTCCAGAATCAACCATTTTGAAAGCACTATCTAAGAATAATTAATTTAAAAGCAAAATATCCCAAATATCATATGATAAATCACATAAGTCAAGTATGGGTGAGACTCTAGGTATGCTTAATCTGGGGCAAAATTTCCCTCCATCTGGGTAACTGCCATCTCCCTGTGTTCAAATTTCCTTTTTCTTATAAGGACACCAGTTATACTGGATTAGGGCTTAACCTTATTAACTCATCTTTACTTGAATATATCTGCAAGGTCTTCTTTCCAAATAAAATAATTTACAGGCACTGTGGGTTAGTATTTCAACATGTCTTCTTTTGGGGTGGGGGGTAGGACATAATTTAACTCATAAAAATGCTACAGTAAACAAGCAAATAAAAACAGTTCAACTTAAATTAATATATACCTAGATTCTAGTACCTTTCTGTTCTCACTTTTGTTATTTCATCCTGTGTAAAGTGTGGTGGATGTTCTCTGATGAATATATCATTTTATAGACCTCTGCATCAACAATGCCTTAAGAATAAATTGTTCTATAGAAAGACAGAATAACAGAGACAGCAAAAATAAGTGAACTATGATTTCAAGTCTAGAATACATTTTGACCTAATCATGTGGTTTCCCCTCAATACATATATTAAGTTTTCTATTTCTTCTTTTGTTTTTATCCAAATTTTCTTCTTTTGTTCAAAATATAATCTTTAAGAAATGAGATCTCTAAGTATCTTTAATTTGAATTAAACACAGATCTTCTGTAGAATGCCAACCACCTTGAATGTCCACCACCTCGAATGCCCACCATCTCTTTGAGTGGGCAAATCAACCCAGACAACAGATGATATGTCTGTTTAAAAATGCATTTTTAAGTCAAAAACAGACTAAATTGATTTATCTAGTTACTTTTAGATTTCACAGGGCCTTTAAAGATGTTAATAAGTGCTACCAATGACTGATATGTTTATCTTCTCAGATGCACTAATTTCCCAAAGGGGCAGGAGGGAGTTTTGTAGGTTAGAAGTGGGAAGGCAGAAATTCATTTCCCTCTCTTAAACATTTGGTTTTAAATTTTCAGAATTTAATTTATAAATTCTCCTGTAATACATGCAGCTCAGTTTTGAGATAGCCAAGTTTTATGTCTTCATTTACTCACCACTTTGGTCTTCTCTTTCTTTTCATACAGTTTTCCTTGAGCAACTCCAAGTGTCTTTAGACTCTTACTGCTCAGCCTTGTGTCCTGCTGAGCTAACACTTTATCCCAAGTTTATCTCTGCCTGCATTCCCNCATGCAGCTCAGTTTTGAGATAGCCAAGTTTTATGTCTTCATTTACTCACCACTTTGGTCTTCTCTTTCTTTTCATACAGTTTTCCTTGAGCAACTCCAAGTGTCTTTAGACTCTTACTGCTCAGCCTTGTGTCCTGCTGAGCTAACACTTTATCCCAAGTTTATCTCTGCCTGCATTCCCTGTGCCCAACAAGACTGAATTTCACAGTATTTAATCTTCCAGGCTTTTCATGATGCTGAAATTTTCCAGTTGATGCTTAAGCATCTTCAAAATCCAAATATCTCATTAATAGTTTCCTTTCAGCCTTCAGATTTTTTTCATTGTGAGGATGCACACAAAGGCTTAGTAAATTAACTCAATCATTTAATAACTTTGTTCTTATAACTATTATTTGCTAGCAATCTCCTCAGTGATTATAAAATCAGTAATTCATTTTTGGACACATGCTATAAGCATTCATAAATGCTAACAAGTGTACAAAAATGAATAGCTCTTTCATTTCACATTGTATCCTTTTCTTATTTTTTATTAAATATTTCTTCTTCTAGAAAGTAATTAAGCTTTGCCTTTTTCAAATAAGCTTCTACATCAGACTGGTATCTTATGATACTCTCCAATAATTAATCAAAGCTATTCTGACTTCAGAGGATTTACAAATAAGAGTATGATATGAGAAATTTTACCTGGAATAGTTTATCAAAATGTAAAACCAAATAAAATGATTTTAGTACATTTGCAATTCCTATTGATGTCTACTGGAAAATACAAAATTCATTCTGATTTTAAGTAGCACACTGTCAAAGGGTTATTTAAGAAGATAGATGTCCCAAGAGAGACTATTCTTAGTAATTTTAGCCTCACATTGAAAAGTTCAGAAAACAACGTTTTCCTCCCATGGTATTTAAATATTAGGTTTTGAAATTAAAAAGGGTCTGATGCTGCTAAGTCACTTTAGTCGTGTCTGACTCTGTGCGACCCCATAGACAGCAGCCCACCAGGCTCCCCCATCCCTGGGATTCTCCAGGCAAGAACACTGGAGTGCCTTGCCATTTCCTTCTCCAATGGAGGAAAGTGAAAAGTGAAAGTGAAGTCTCTCAGCCTTGTCCGACTCTTAGCAATCCCATGGACTGCAGCCTACCAGGCTCCTCCATCCATGAGATTTTCCAGGCAAGAGTACTGGAGTGGGGTGCCATTGCCTTCTCCAAAAAAGAGTCTGATAATACGGAATAAAACATTCAGAATTTCATTTTTTAAAAGGAGGGTTCTACTAATCCTTGTGACTTGAGTAGCAATAAAAATCTGAGCTTTTCACCGTTAAAGCACCAAATGGTTTAAATATTTTATATTTAATCTCTGTGTAAATTTTCTCCAGTCTTAGGTCACATAGGATAATATAAGGAGACTGTGTCAGAGGGTTGTTGTCCCTATTAATCAAGAGTTTATGAAAATACTAATATCTCAGGGGCAGAAAGCTGACAGTTTCTTTACAAAATGGTTTGGAAATGATGGTTACATTTTTTCATTATAAACTAAATTGTCACTTGTATTCAAAATTACATCTCTAATTCTTTTCATAATTCTTGCATTGACTTTAGAAAACTCTTTGCTGTTTTTAGATATGCTATTCATTAATTGAATACATAATTGAAAAAATTAAGCATAGTTACTCTCTATAGATTATTGTCATGATGTCAGACATTGAGCTAATACTTATATTTTCACATATATTGGGATACACAGATTACAAATCAGATTTTTTTTTCATTTTGAACACTTGATATATGTTTATTAAATATATCAATTTCTTTTTCTAAGACTGTTTTTATATTGCTTTATAGCTAGTCCTCAGAATATGTTCTTCTAGTCCCACAGTTTTCAATTTCAAACTATTGTCTTTGACCTTGCACTACTTATTTTTGACTCTTCAGTGCTAGTGCTTTATTTGAATTCAGACTCATTGAGCATCTTGTCCTCTTTAATTTGAACTCTTTGACCATTTATTTATTCTAAAAAGCTGAGTAAACACTGTGAATCCAACAATTTGCCCATTTTTTAGAAAATGCAAAAAACATGAAAAGACTACAATTGACTTAAGTACTTATATCTTGCTTGTAAAATGGAGTTTTGCTTGAAAATTTCTGATCTGAAATATAAATCAGAAGTAGACATAACTGTATAATTATCTTAAAGATTAACATACAATTGGCATTTGAAGATTTGAAAAGTTTGGGCTAATAAAATTATCAAGAACAATGATTCCTGCAAATGTTTGTTCTTATTTTTTAAAGGAAATAATACATTTCAAAATGGAAAGTGAAGACAACGAGAATAGTGGAAGATGAACAGGGAAATTTTCCTCTGTGGGGCATGATTTTAAAGAATAACAGGGTAATAAATAAAGTAATGATGAATCAATTGCAGTAAAGTGACAAAGCTAAATGACAGAGAAGTGAACGATCAAATGAATCATTTGGACTTATTCCGCTTTTTGAGGGAAAGATAATACCTCTCGCTATCTGTCATCTACTTATTTGATTCTGTTCTTTGCTTACATAAAAATGCATAAATGTTTTAATGTAAAATGTTTCATTGAAATGCATGTAAATAATTATTGGACTTGGTGAAATCAATGAAAAATAGGATAAATCCATGACTGATATTTTAAAATAAAAACAAAAGATAAATTGAAGAAATACATGATGTCATAGGCCAGGAGACAGTAAACTTTTTCTATGAAAGGTCAAATATTAATAGTAAATACTTTAGCCTTTAAAGGACATTCTCTGTCTTTACTAGTCAATTGCCATTGTTGCATGCCTACAGCTATATAAATGCATCAGTATTACTGTATTCTATGAAACCTGATTAAAATGTGGCAAGTAGGATTTAGCCTGTGGACCACAGTCTGCACGCCCATATTTCTTGTAGGTAAAAAGATTGTGCATTTTTGAAACACCACTGTTCATTAAGTATGAGGAGAACAAAAGCTACTCCAGAAATTTCTACTTTAAAAGGATTTAGTAGTTCTTACAGACCTCAAGGACAACTTCTCAAGCTCCACAGCATTTAAATTGAATGGGATTGAAATTTTAGTCATTAAACAATGATTAAACTAGATGAACTATGCATTGGCCTGGAAATAGAATTTACTTAGAAAAAGATCTAATCTTTCTCTTGATTGAATAAAAAGATACAAGTCGGGTGGTATGCTATTTCCCAAGCCAGTGTGTTGAGAGGGCATTTACTTAAACAGACCAGGTATCCTGTGATTGAGGATGGATCTGGTGAAAAAAATATATATATATTACTTAAAGCTAATGAATGTTTTTTTAAGTACAAGAATGTGGGAAAAAATGAACTCTAAATGTTTAAATTAGGCACAGCTCCATTTAGTGGTATATTTTAAACACAAGTTCAACACTAAACTCAAAAGACAGTGATGTGAATCAATGATCTATTGCTACAATTATGGTTAGTAAATCATCCCAAAGTTCAGTGCTTCATACCAGCAAGTATTCATTCAATGCCCAAGATTGTATTGATAGTTTAACCATTTATTCTGGGCTCATCTGGATTTACTCATATGTCAGCTGATCAGCTATAGATTGACCTTAAAATGGTCAATTAGAGATTTGTCTCTCTAATTTTCTCATTATTTAACAGGCTATCACTGGAATGCTCTCGTGGTAAAAAGGCTGCTGCTGCTGCTGCTAAGTCGCTTCAGTCGAGTCCGACTCTGTGCGACCCCACAGACGGCAGCCCACCAGGCTCCCCTGTCCCTGGGATTCTCCAGGCAAGAACACTGGAGTGGGTTGTCATTTCTTTCTCCAATGCAAGACAGTGAAAATTGAAAGTGAAGTCGCTCAGTTGTGTCCGACCCTCAGCGACCCCATGGACTGCAGCCTTCCAGGCTCCTCCGTCCATGGGATTTTCCAGGCAAGAGTACTGGAGTGGGGTGCCACTGCCTTCTCCGATAGTAAAGGCAGAAGAACACAAAAACAAGTAGAAAGGCAAAGTGATATATTTGGATGTAGGAAAGGTTGAAGAAATAAAGCCCTTGATACAGTTGCTTTATCCTTCTAGTGTATTTCCAAAGGTAGATGCATAATTTGTAATCTCTGCAAACATTACAGTCAAAGTTCCATGNCCTTCTCCGATAGTAAAGGCAGAAGAACACAAAAACAAGTAGAAAGGCAAAGTGATATATTTGGATGTAGGAAAGGTTGAAGAAATAAAGCCCTTGATACAGTTGCTTTATCCTTCTAGTGTATTTCCAAAGGTAGATGCATAATTTGTAATCTCTGCAAACATTACAGTCAAAGTTCCATGAGTAGCTTCAACTTCTGGGAGTCAGTCTCTGAAATAACATGAAAATAATACTTTTCTGGCCTGAAGACTTACTATAAAAATATATTAAAAGTAGTGAAATGATTTACGGTGAAAGTGATAATTATTAGTGATCTCTAGAAATAAGGAAATGCATTTTAGGCATTCAACTTGATATTGTAAAGCAAACCTATTTTTCATTTAGAATAAAAATTCTGTGGAGATTCAGTTATCTCCACGTTTGTTCTGGTACTCAATACACACACTAGATGACTTCCTATGAAAAAGTTTTGCACGTTATCAGTTCATTGGTGACTTCTGATTGAAAACAAACATGCTAATGATGTTTAAATAATTTTATTAATTATTAGCTTATATACAGAAAAATCCATGATTCCTTTTTTTGAAGTGAGAATAAGATTGTAATTTAATTTTGTATTCTATTCATCATCATCTTGGTTTAAGATTCATTGTTAACGTTAAAGAAATTCAAGAAGGAAACTGGTGGTATGTTTGAATGCTATTAGAAAAATCAACACAGTGTGCCATATGCATTTACATTTATATTTGATATGCTATGGTGACAGCTAGAACAATCTGGTTTTGTCGGTAGAGTTAGCACATATGATTAAAGCACACGTGGGATAAATTTTCATGATGCTGTATAGGGTTTTAGCCTTGCATCTGTTATTAAAGTCATTAGAATTGGAATTGCTAAAGCCTTTCGTTACTCTTTGACAGTTTACTCCATATGAAGCATATAAAAGAAGCAACACACTGTTACTATTCTCTTTTTCAATTAAGTAGTTCGAACGTGGGTTACATTTCAGCCTTGAAGATGACAGATCCTATTTTTCAGGTAACAGCATTCCAATTTGACTCATTATACAAAAACAGGCACATATACACTCTGCAGATTCAAAATTATATGCCTTCAGAAATAAAACTTCTTTTATGTAAATGTCCAATTTATAGATAGTCATTTGAGAATTCCAAACAACTAGCAATGCTTCCACTAGAATCAGAAGCACTTAACATTTGAATTCAAATTATGTTCTTTATATACTTTGTTTTAAAAATGTCTGGTGTAGATCAAATTTTAAATGAGTAATAGAATATTTAACAATGAAATTGCTTCTCTCATTCAAATGCTAATAGTAATTGGGCATATTACTTTCTTTTCAGGGTCTAAATTACATCCTGACAATATATGAGCTATTTTGGTTTGGTAAGGTGTCTGTTATTTCATTAACCTTATGTTTTGTTACATTATTTAGAATCTGACAGAGCTGCACTCTACTCTCTTGCTATGTGATCTCAACCATTTGAGGCTTCAGTTTGCTCATCACTGAAATGGCAATCTCATTCTTTATAGTGAGAATTAAAGAATAGTCACACAAACACTTCACCTTATGTCTATCACAGAGCTAGCACTCAATGCAAAGTGATTAATATTAATATGTTTGTCAAGTATAATTTACTACTATTATCATAAGTTAATTGTAAAATTCATGTAACCCCTGTTCACCTGAAATTTGAAGGACCTGATTGATATTGAGATGAGGACAAAAGAGGGAGTTTGTGACAGATATGTTTTCCTGGATTATAGTACAACTTGTTCCATGTTACCTAAACCACAGGAGTAATTAAATAGGTTTAGGGAATTTGCAAAATTTGATGCTGTATATCAATATAATGTTTTAGCAGAATTTAAGATGTGAAGAGCTTTTCTAAGTGGTTTACATAATATGTCCATACATATTAGGGAAATTGTTACATTTCAGGACAAACTTTCAGTTCAGTTCAGTCACTCAGTTGTGTCCAACTCTTTGCGACCCCATGGACTGTAGCATGCCAGGCTTCTCTGTTCATCACCAACTCCTGGGAACTTGCTCAAACTCATGTCCGCAAGTTGGTGATGCCACCCAACCATCTCATCCTCTGTCACCTCCTTCTCCTCCCGCCTTCAATCTTTCCCAGCATCAAGGTCTTTTCCAATGAGTCGGCTGTTCACATCCAGTAGCCAAAGTATTGGAGCTTCAGCTTCAGCATCAGTCCTTCCAATGAATACTCAGGACTGATTTCCTTCAGGATGGACTGGTTGGATCTCCTTGCAGTCCAAGGGACTCTTAAGAGTCTTCTCCAACACCACAGTTCAAAAGCAACAATTCTTCAGCACTTAGCTTTCTTTATAGTCCATCTCTCACATCCATACATGACTACTGAAAAAAACATAGCTTTGAATAGACAGATCTTTGTTGGCAAAGTAATGTCTCTGCTTTTTAATATGCTCTCTAGGTTGGTCATAGCTTTTTTTTTTTTTTTCCCAAGAAGAAAGTGTCTTTTAATTTCATGGCTGCCCTCACCATCTGCAGTGATTTTGGAGCCCAAGAAATTAAAGTCTCTCACTGTTTCCATTGTGTCCCCACCTATTTGAACAGAACAAACTTTGGACAGTCATAAAAATGAAAAAGCACTTTAGGGAAAGCAAGTAATCCAAGAGGGCCATAAGGCTTAATATCCCCTGAAATGTCTGGTTTAAATCCCTATGCAATGTGTCTCATTTATAATTTGACTGCTCAGATACCTCACCAGCCTCATCTTTGGCTGAGCCTCCATTCACTATGCTAATAATTCAGTTGCTATTCTGCTTATGTATATCCATTTGTCCCTTTAAAATGGTCATTTTCTGTTTTTTTCACCTGGCAAAGAGAGATAGTGAGGGACAAGGAGGCCTGGCATGCTGCAGTCCACGGGGTTGAAAAAGAGACGACTTAGTGTGTGAACAACAACAACAAAATAGAGGAGATTCTTAAAGTCTCAGCTCAAATCTCATCTCATTTCAAAGTATTTTTCTGAATATAATGCAAGACATAGTAACCAATGAGTCTGCAGCCCTGGCATTCTGGCCACCTGATGTGAAGAACTGACTCAGTGGAAAAGACGCTGATGCTGGGAAAGATTGATGGCAAGAGGAGAAGGGGACAGCAGAGCACGAGATAGTGAGAAAGCGTCACCAACTTAATCGAAAAGAATTTGAGCAAACTCTGGGAGATAGTGAAGGACAGAGAAGGGTGGTGGGCTACAGCCCACGGGGTCACAAAGAGTCAGACATAACTTGGTGACTGTACAACAACAATAGCTTCCTTATGTCTCCCATTTTGACCCAAATACAAAACTATCAAAGCACCTGAAACATTTTTTTCACATAAATTAATTTATAAATCTCTCTCCACATTCAGGTTCTCTGAGATAATGATTTTTGCCATCATGTGCATGCTAACATCCAAGGTGAAACAAAAAATTATTAACGAATGATGATTTACCAATGAACGTCTTCCTAATTTCATGACTGAGGAATAGTTCAACTGAAAGTTTTATTAGCTGCAGTTGTCTAAGAGATATGAGGAGAGCAGGCAAATTACCATCACCTGACCAGGTCATTTAGGTTGAAGGCATTTGACGATGCCTAGTATTGACTGCAAATAAAGTGGTGTATCTTAAAGATAGCAAGCATAGCTTTGATTGTCATATAGCAGTGCTGCTCTAAGGAGTTAAGGCATAAATCATGTTTAATAATTACTAATTTAATCGAGTTAAACACTGAACTGAAACACTGGAACATTCATTTGTCTCAATGAGATCAGGGGAGGTCAGATCCCTGGATTTTATTGTAGATAAACTGCTGCCATTTAATTTATTTCAACTAATATTTACTTATCATATAGTCCATCCCAAGCAACTAGTTCTTTGTAATCATGGACTTTCTTCCCTGAAGAAAGAGTTCCTATCCCGTACAAAATACCCTAAGGAGAAACGATCATAGCAATTATCTTTCACCTTCACCCATTTTTTCCTTTAAATAAGTTTTATTGATGTAGTCACATGCAAAAGATTCCATATATATGTAATTTACAGTTTAGTAAGTTTTGACAATGAAGTCATCATCATAATAAAAAATAATAAACATTTCTATTACCTCCAATAGTTGAAATATACTCTGTTGCAATTCTGTCCTCCTGCCTCTCATTTCCCCATTTTATTCAGTGGCTACTGACATTTTGGCACCATAGAATAGTCTGCATTTTCTTTAGTTTTATATGGATGTGATCATGCTTTATGAAATTATTTTCACTCTTTCACTCAACATAAGTATTATGCGATTCATCCATGTTTTGAGCTGATGAATGTCCTGTCATGAATTTTACTTAAAAAACATTATAAAACCTATAACATATTTCAGTTTCCATTTAAATAATCAACTACTGTTTAAAAATTGAATTATAAGAAAAATTATATATTTATCAATTTGAGGACTCTCTATGCCTTTGAATAGATCCAAATTCCTATCATGTGCCATTTTCGTTCTACTCAAAAAAGTTTTATAATACATATTGTAGTGTGAGTCTTCTGGTGAAGAATTTTTTCAGTTTGTGTATCTAAAAAACAAAGGTCTTTATTTCGCCCCTATATTTTATGTTAGTTGAGTATAGAATTCTATATTCACGTCTTTTCTGTCAGAACTTTAAAGCTATTGCCCCATTGTCTTCTTCACTGCATTATTTCAGATGACAAATATGCTGTAATCCTCAAGTTTCTTTCTGGGAAGGTTATTTATCTTTCTTTTTTTCTCTTTTTCTAAGATTTTTTTTCTTTATGATTCATTTGGGCAATTGGATTATGAAATGCATTCTTATGTTTTTATTCATGTTTCTTGTTGATGGAATTGATTGAGCTTCTTGCACTGGTTTTCATCTAATTGAAAACTTTTAGATATTACTCCTTAAAATATGTTTTCTGTTCTCTCCCTTCGGAGACTCCAATTACACATACTGAAACTGGGAAATAATTATCTGAAATGAGCCTCTTTCACGTTTAGGGTAGCTTCCTGATGTGTTTATGGCTTATCAGGATTCAGATGAATATTAAGGCATCTTTATATTTGCAGTTCTCTGTGTGGCTCTCTCTTCTGTAATTTTCTATCCTTCAAACTCTAATTGGCTTTGTCTCTTCAGATTTTCAATTTTATCAGTTTAGGAATCTGCTTGGTTCTACATGGTTTCCCCCCATGGCTCAGCTGTTAAAGAATCTGTCTGCAATGTGGGAGACCTGGGTTCAATACCTGGGTTGGGAGGGTCCCCTGGAGAAGGGAACAGCTACTCACTCCAGTATTCTGGCCTGGAGAATTCCATGGACTGTATAGTCCATGAGGTCAAAAAGAGTTGGACACGACTGAGTGACTTGCTTTCACACTTTGACTTTGGATCTACATGATTTCCCTCTCACAAATCCATAACCTGTAAACACTCTCAAGGCCATCAACTGAATCAGGCATAAGATTCATCTCACTTCTCAGGAATTACTCTCCCTCGATGCCTGATGTCCAGTGTGTTCAAAACCATTTTTTCAAGTACTATGTATGTATATTTTGGTTGTTTAAGTATCTGGGGGTGGATAAATCTAGCCCTTGTTACTCTATCTTGCCTGGAAGAAGAAATCCAATCATAACTGTTGAACCAGCTCATCACATTTATACTTAAACATGATAAGGCTAGTTGTAGGCATATCAGTTCTATTGTCAATACCCATTCAAATATAATTGGTTTTAGGCAAACTTTGGTTTTACAATGATTTCTCACTTTCTTAACTTCAGAATGACTGACTAATTCTATTTTTTTCTGCCTTGACAATATGAACACTCTTAAACTTTGTTTAAAATAGGCTCACCACCTCTTTCTGGTCCTCTCTATCTCAGATATTTTAGGTACTGGGGTACGTAGACACTCCTGTTTATATAGCAACCTAACCATTTCCCATGATTTCTTGGAAGAATATTGGCATATATCCATTCCATCATTCTCATTTTAAGATAAAGAGAGGAAAAAACAACTCAGAACCAATGGTTGATTCACTCTATACTCTGAAGATACTAAGTTTAAGGGATAATTGTTTTAATTTATTTGTCTTGTTGCTGCTTTTTTATAATTACATCATGTTAAGCTCCTATTTGATAAGACACAGCTCAAAGACTTTGATTCTTTTGTCAAAAGCTACATTCAAAATATCCAGAGTGGCAAATAATTTGTCATGATGCTTTAAATATATTAAATGGAAAAATTCAAACATTCAAAGATAGAATGAATGTTTATCTTTAGCTGCTCATTTATCATGTCCATAATCATTAACAAAATAGAATTTGAGATAGGTATAATACGATATTGTATTAGATTCTGAGTCAGGATCTTGAGGCGCCTAAATTTTTTAGTATTTTCTGAGTATTATTGTTGCTCTTTGGACAAGAGCTATGTGTATACCAAAACTCAACAAAGAAAACATTAAAGCTAAGTTTATTAAAAAAAATACTATATTCCTGGTATTGATATCTATATATAAGTTACAAATAATTTTATTTACACAGGAAACCTGATATCCAGTAAATAGTTCTTGTATTTTACCAGTGAGAGGGTTTAGAATCATTATGTATTCAACAGATATATATGGAATGTGTACCAGGTTCAAGAAATTATATTTGACATTAGAAAATTTAGGTAACCTAATAGAATGTGCATGGTGCATAAGCAATTCCTAAACTTGAACCCATATTTAACTTGTGTAAAGGACCACATGATAAATGCTTTCAACTTTGTGAGCACTGGAGTCTCACAAATGCTTACCTCTGCCATTGTGACATAAAAGCAGCCAGAGATAGTATATAACAAAATGAGTTGACCATTTTCCAATAAAAGATTTTTTAAAATAAAACAAAAGCAGATAAAGGGCTAGATTTGTCCCATAAGACATTGTTTGCTGAGTTGTGTACTTGCCCAAATTGAAACATGACAATTTTTAAATGGATTTAAGGTACAAAACAACTCATGCAAATGGTTGATACCATCTCCACTAAGACTATTCTAAATAATTAATTTTTTTATGAGTTTATAAGAGCCAGTGAAATAATGTTTCAAGTTTAAACCCTTTTATCATGAAACTACTGTTATTTTTCCTCTGAATTTCATTTTAAAAACATTTATTTTTATACAGTTATCATCATACATGGCCTAATGAAAATGTAATATATATATGTATATGTAGATTTATAGACATAAATATCGGAGAAGACAATGGCAACCCACTCCTGTACTCTTGCCTGGAAAATCCCATGGATGAAGGAGCCTGATAGGCTGCAGTCCATGGGGTCACTAAGAGTCGGGCACCACTGAGCAACTTTACTTTCACTTTTCACTTTAATGCACTGGAGAAGGAAATGGCAACCCACTCCAGTGTTCCTGCCTGGAGAATCCCAGGGACGNCCTGTACTCTTGCCTGGAAAATCCCATGGATGAAGGAGCCTGATAGGCTGCAGTCCATGGGGTCACTAAGAGTCGGGCACCACTGAGCAACTTTACTTTCACTTTTCACTTTAATGCACTGGAGAAGGAAATGGCAACCCACTCCAGTGTTCCTGCCTGGAGAATCCCAGGGACGGGGGAGCCTCATGGGCTGTCGTCTATGGGGTCACACAGAGTCGGACATGACTGAAGCGACTTAGCAGCATCAGCAGCAGACATAAATATAGATATAGACTGACAGAGATAGATATGGATATAAATAGGCATGTTTAGATAGATACATTTCCTAGACAAGAATCCAGTTAAGAAATGACAGGTAAAAATTATAAAATTACAAAAACTACTTTAGAAGTTAAAATTTTTAAAAAGTATATGTTTGAGAGCTTTGTTTAAAAGCCATTTCACCCACTGCTACACAAAAAAGTTCCTCACTGCTGTATCTTGCCCCTAGCCTGACTTTTCATTTCTGTTTGCATTTGAAAATTCTAAAAGTGATTTGAGAAATGGATCAGCATTATGGATGATTTTAATTTCCCTAAAATAATTTCTAAATGAAAATCTCCCTCCAAGATTTTGTTATATTTTTCTTTAACTCCACTACATTTGTAAGGGTAAAGGCTTTATTAGCTTGTTTTCCTTTAAAAATTATTGAGGCTCAATCTCTTGGTCAAAACCTCACAGAAATGTCAAATTATGTATTCACACTTCCTCAAGATCTTAGTGTTGTTATTTGTTTCAACATCCTTTTTCTTTTTTCTCTTAGCCTTAATGAGGTAGTAACAGAATATTAGAGCACTGAAATAGTTCTATAAACTATGCAATTCTAATTGGAAGATTTACATTTAACTGGAAGAACAAATATATATAAGAAAAGATAAGTAACAACCTATACTGAAGTTGAAAACAACTAAAATGTGGAAAATAATCTAGGAATGTATAACATCTTACTTGGCAATTAAAATTTAGAAAAGAAAGTGTTAAAGTAGGTGCTGAGAGTAGACATAATAATATGGAATTTTTAGAAAATCATACTTCAATTATGAAGAAGACATGAGCTAGTTAATTATATATAAAAACACGTTGCATGTGTAGGCTTGGAAGGGTTGGTACTGAGAAATGAACATTTGTTGTTTAGTTGCCAAGTCATGTCTGACTCTTTCGTGACTCTGTGGACTGTAGCTACCAGCCGCCAGCTGTCCGTGGGATTTCCCAAGCGTGAATATTGGAGTGAGTTGCCATTTCCTTCTCCAGGGGATCTTCCTAACCCAAATATCGACCCATGTCTCCTGCATTGGCAGGTGAATTCTTAACCATTGAATCACCAGGGAAGTCCAAGAAATGGACATATTCATATTAGGTAAGTCTGGTTGCTGTTGTTTATTTGCTAAGTTGTATCCACCTCTTAGCGATTCCATGGACTGTAGCCTGCCAGGCTCCTCTGTCTGCAATTCTTCAGGTAAGAATACTGGAGTGGGTTGTCACTGCCTTCTTCTGGGGATCTTCCCAACCCTTAGGTAAAGCTTACTAATATGCATTTGATAAATTGATGCTTTTTATGTTAGAAAAGAGGAACTTAAGACAAATTCCTAAGCTAGAACATGAGCCTCTGTGGGGCTGTATTAATTTCCTTTGGCTACTTTAACAAGTTATACAAATGTAGAGGATTAACACATCATAATTTCATTTTCCTACAGTTCTGTAGTAATAAAAGTCTGACCAAGGTCTCTCTGGAATAAAATCAAGGTGTTGGCACTACTGTGTTCTTTGTGGAGGCTGTAAAGGATGATACATTTAAGTGCCCCCATTCCTTGCCTCCTGGCCTCTTTCTTTGTTTTCAAAGCCAGTAACATTACATCTCTCTGGCATTTCTTTCGTAGTCAACATTTCTCTCTAACTCTCTTGGCTGCTCTCTTTCACTTTTAAGGACCCTGTGATTACATTGGGTTTTCCTGGAAGTATATGATAATCTCTTTAAGGTCAGATGTTATATTCCATCTGAGAAATGGAGTTTTTCCTGCTATATCAGTGGACAAAGGATATCATAATCATTAGCAATTGTGGACACTCTGGAAGGGAAAGAATATCTGCCATCTAGGATCCACTTCCTATGATGAGCCCCGAGGAGACTCAGGGTGTGAAAACACAGGATACGGCCCCATATAGCTGAGGTGCGTATCTATGGAACTGATATCAGTGAGCCCAGACTCTTGCATCTTCCCATATATAGAAAAGCACTAAATTCCTTGAAATGGAGATATCTGATTTTCTTTAATTAACAATAATCCTCTGACTTTCAAACTACCTGTCCTTAGTTGCAAAATTCCTGTATATCTTTGCTCCCCCCACTGCCCTCCTCCTCACAGAAGCTCTCTCAGGGTTACTTGAGACACTGTGTCCCAGACTTGAAATGTTAAACATTCCTGCCAATTAAAACTTAACTCTCTCTCTCAAAAAAAAAAAAAAAAAAAGGAGGTCAGGTGATTAATTCCTTTAATTTATATTTCCTGATAACATAACATATTCACAGCCTAGAATTATGATACAGACATGTTTTGGGGACCAATATACTACCATAATGGAGGAGGGACCTGTAAACCAGGGTGAGGAATGGGGTAAAGAATAAAGGTAGTTACTACTGCCAGAGGACATAGCATTTTGAGTTCCACATAAGACAAAGGGATCAAGGTAGGAAGAGCAGAGATTGCTTGATAAAGCAACAAAGATTTTCAGATAATTGACACAACTCTTGAGAAGATACAGTTCAGTTCAGTTCAGTTGCTCAGTGGTTTCTGACTCTTTGCAACCCCATGAATTGCAGCACACTAGGCCTCCCTGTCCATCACCAACTCCTGGAGTTCACTCGAACTCATGTCCATCGAGTCAGTGACACCATCCAACCATCTCATCCTCTGTCGGCCCCTCCTCCTCCTGCCCCCAATCCCTCCCAGCATCAGGGTCTTTTCCAATGAGTCAACTCTTCACATCAGATAGCCAAAGTATTGGAGTTTCAGCTTTAGCTTCAGTCCTTCCAAAGAACACCCAGGACTGATCTCCTTTAGAATGGACTGGTTGGATATCCTTGCAGTCCAAGGGACTCTCAAGAGTCTTCTCCAACACTACAGTTCAAAAGCATCAATTCTTCGGCGCTCAGCTTTCTTCACAGTCCAACTCTCACATCCATACATGACCAC
>SJYX01004022.1:340487-353578 GCA_006410675.1 Oreotragus oreotragus
GGTGAAAAATTAAAAGCATTTTCCCTAAAGTCAGGAACAAGACAAGGGTGCCCACTTTCACCGCTACTATTCAACATAGTTCTGGAAGTTTTGGCCACAGCAATCAGAGCAGAAAAAGAAATAAAAGGAATCCAAATTGGAAAAGAAGAAGTAAAACTCTCACTCTTTGCAGATGACATGATCCTCTACATAGAAAACCCTAAAAACTCCACCAGAAAATTACTAGAGCTAATCAATGAATACAGTAAAATTGCAAGATGTAAAGTCAACACACAAAAATCCCTTGCATTCCTATACATTAATAATGAGAAAATAGAAAGAGAAATTAAGGAAACAATTCCATTCACCATGCAACAAAAAGACTAAAACACTTAGGAATATATCTACCTAAAGAAACAAAAGACCTATATATAGAAAACTATAAAACACCAGTGAAAGAAATCAAAGAGGACACAAATGGAGAAATATACTGTGTTCATGGATCAGAAGAATCAATATAGTGAAAATGACTATACTACCCAAAGCAATCTATAGATTTAATGCAATCCCTATCAGGCTATCAACGGTATTTTTCACAGAACTATAACAAATAATTACAAGATTTGTATGGAAACACAAAAAAACCTCAAATAGCCAAAGCAATCTTGAGAAAGAATGGGACTGGAGGAATCAACATGCCTGACTTTAGGCTCTACTACAAAGCTGCAGTCATCAAGACAGTATGGTACTGGCACAAAGACAGAAATATAGATCAATGGAACAAAAATAGAAAGCCCAGAGATAAACCCACGTACCTATGGACACCTTATCTTTGACAAAGGAGGCAAGAATATACAATGGAGAAAAGACAATCTCTTTATCGAGTGGTGCTGGGAAAACTGGTCAACGACTTGTAAAAAATGAAACTAGAACACTTTCTAACACCATACACAAAAATAAACTCAAAATGGATTAAAGATCTAAATGTAAGACATTTTGTTTTCAAGATTTTGGATCATTTTCACTATCATTATTCGGAATTCTTTACCAGGTAGATTCCCTATCTCTTCCTCTTTTGTTTGGTTTCGTGGGCATTTATCCTGTTCCTTTACCTGCTGGGTATTTCTCTGCCTTTTCATCTTGTTTATATTGCTGTATTTGGGGTGGCCTTTCTGTATTCTGGCAGTTTGTGGTTCCTCTTTATTGTGTAGGTTCCTTGCTGTGAGTGGGGTTGGACATGTGGCTTGTCAAGGTTTCCTGGTTAGGGAAGCTTGTGTCAGTTTTCTGCTGGGTGGAGCAGGATTTCTTCTCTCTGGTGTGCACTGAAGTGTCCAGTAATGAGTTTTGAGATGTCAGTGGTTTTGGTGTGACTTTGGGAAGCCTGTATATTGAAGCTCAGGGCTATGTTCCTGTGTTGCTGGAGAATTTGCATGGTATGTCTTTCTCTGGAGCTTGTTGGCCCTTGGGTGGTGCTTGGTTTCAGTGTAGGTATGAGTGTTTGATGAGCTCCTATTGATTTATGTTCCCTGGAGTGAGGAGTTCTCTGGTGTTCTCAGGATTTGGACGTAAGCCTCCTGCCTCTGGTTTTCAGTCGTATTCTTACAGTAGCCTCAAGACTTCTCCATATCCTTTCAAAGACACTGGCTGCCTTTCTGGGTGCCTGATGTCGTCTGCTAGCATTCAGAAGTGGTTTTGTGGAATTAGCTAAGCGTTCAAACGTTCTTTCAGTGAATTTGTGGGGGAGAAAATAGTCTCCCCATCCTATTCCTCCACCATCTTACGACATCCCCCCCGCCATTTATTTTTGTTTCCCTGGAATTTCTAAGAGTTCCACAGCTAATACTAGTAAGTAAATAAATAAAGTAAATTAGTAAATAAATAAATAAATTTAATAAATAAAGCTATGCTTTAATGCAATGTTTCACTCATTTTGCACTGATATGCAAATAGATTTTATCTCTTTGATTCTGTTCATGAAAATCATTTTCCCAAACATTGGAAAAATTTGAAATATGTCTACAAACAAATATTCCAGTGGGATGGAAACTCAATAAGTTTACTGGATTTGCTTTTGATGCTTTTGAACTGTGGTGTTGGAGAAGACTCTTGAGAGTCCCTTGGAGTGCAAGGAGATCCAACCAGTTCATTCTAAAGGAGATCAGCCCTGGGATTTCTTTGGAAGAAATTATGCTAAAGCTGAAACTCCAGTACTTTGGCCAACTCATGCAAAGAGTTGACTCTTTGGAAGACTCTGATGCTGGGAGGGATTGGGGGCAGGAGGAGAAGGGGACGACAGAGGATGAGATGGCTGGATGGCATCACTGACTCAAGAGTCCCTTGGAGTGCAAGGAGATCCAACCAGTTCATTCTAAAGGAGATCAGCCCTGGGATTTCTTTGGAAGAAATTATGCTAAAGCTGAAACTCCAGTACTTTGGCCAACTCATGCAAAGAGTTGACTCTTTGGAAGACTCTGATGCTGGGAGGGATTGGGGGCAGGAGGAGAAGGGGATGACAGAGGATGAGATGGCTGGATGGCATCACTGACTCAATGGATGTGAGTCTGAGTGAATTCTGGGAGTTGGTGATGGATAGGGAGTCCTGGCGTGCTGCAATTCATGGGGTCACAAAGAGTCGGCCACGACTGAGTGATTGAACTGAACTGACTGAACTGAAGTTTACTGGAAGAGGTCAGTTTTCATACCAATTCCAAAGAAAGGCAATGCCAAAGAATGCTGCAATTATAGCACAATTGCACATATCTCAATTGCTAATAGGGCTTCCCTTGTGGCTCAGCTGGTAAAGAATCTACCTGCAAAGCAGGAAACCCCTTCCTGGGGTTTCTTCCCTGGGTTTGGAAGATCCCCTGGAGAATGGAAAGGCTACCCACTCCGGTGTTTGGGCCTGGAGAATTCCTGGGACTATATGGTCCGTGGGGTCGCAAAGAGTCAGACACAACTGAGCAACTTTCACTTTCACATGCTAATAAAATAATGCTGAAAATTCTCCAAGCCAGGCTTCAGCAGTACATGAACCATGAACTTCCAGATATGCAAGCTGGATTTAGAAAAGGCAGAAGAACCAGAGATCAAATTGCCAAGATCTGATAGCTCATAGAAAAAGCAAAAGAGTTCCAGAAAAACATCTACTTTTGCTTTATTGACTATGCCAAACACTTTGACTGTGTGGATCACAATAAACTGTGGAAAATTCTTAAAGAGATGGGAATACCAGACCACCTACCTGCCTCTTGAAAAAGTATGTATGCAGGTCAAGAAGCAACAGTTAGAACTGGACATGGAACAACAGACTGGTTTCAAATTGGGAAAGGAGTTCATCAAGGCTTCACATTGTCACCCTTCTTGTTTAACGTATATGCAGAATATTTTATGAGAAATGCTGGGCTGGATGAAGCACAAGCTGGAATCAAGATTGCTGGGAGAAATATTAATAACCTCAGATATGCAGATGACACAAACCTTATGGAAGAAAGTGAAGAAGAACTAAAGAGCCTCTTGATGAAAGTGTAACAGGACAGTGAAAAAGTTGGCTTAAAGCTCAATATTCAGAAAACTATATAATGGCATCTGGTCCCATCACTTCATGGTAAATAGATGGGGAAACAGTGGAAACAGTGTAAGAATTAATTTTTCTGGGCTCCAAAATCACTGCAGATGGTGAGGGCAGCCATGAAATTAAAAGATGCTTACTCCTTGGAAGGAAAGTTATGACCAACCTGGAGAGCATATTCAAAAGCAGAGACATTACTTTGCCAACAAAGGTCCATCTAGTCAAAGCTATGGTTTTTCCAGTGGTCATGTATGGATGTGAGAGTTGGACTATAAAGAAAGCTGAGCGCCGAAGAATTGATGCTTTTGAACTGTGGTGTTGGAGAAGACTCTTGAGAGTCTCTTGGATTGCAAGGAGATCCAACCAGTCTATCCTAAAGGAGATCAGTCCTGGGTGTTCATTGGAAGTACTGATGCAGAAGCTGAAACTCCAATACTTTGGCCACCTGATATGAAGAGCTGACTCATTTGAAAAGAGCCTAATGTTGGGAAAGATTGAGGGCAGGGGAGAAGGGGACAACAGAGGATGAGGTGGCTGGATGGCATCACCGACTCAATGGACATGGGTTTGGTTGGACTCCGGGAGTTGATGATGGACAGGGAGGCCTGGCCTGCTGTGGTTCATGGGGTCACAAAGAGTCAGACATGATTGAGTGACTGAACTGAACCAAAAATCACTGCAAATGGTGACTGCAATCATGAAAATAAAAGACTCTTGATTCTTAGAAGAAAAGTTATGACCAACCTAGACAACATATTAAAAGGCAGAGACATTACTTTACCAACAAAGGTCCATCTACTCAAAGGTATGGTTTTTCCAGTAGCAATGCATGGATGTGAGAGTTGGACTATAAAGAAAGCTGACTGCCAAACAATTGATGCTTCTGAACTGTGGTGCTGGAGAAGACTCTTGATAGTGCCTTGGACTGCAAGGAGATCCAACCAGTCCATCCTAAGGGATATCAGTCCTGAATATTTATTTGAAGCACTGCTGCTGAAACTGAAACTCCAATACTTTGGCTACCTGATGTGAAGAGCTGACTCATTTGAAAAGACCCTGATGCTGGGAAAGATTGANTGCCTTGGACTGCAAGGAGATCCAACCAGTCCATCCTAAGGGATATCAGTCCTGAATATTTATTTGAAGCACTGCTGCTGAAACTGAAACTCCAATACTTTGGCTACCTGATGTCAAGAGCTGACTCATTTTAAAAGACCCTGATGTTGGGAAAGATTGAAGGCAGGAGCAGAAGGGGATGACAGAGGATGAGATTGTTGGATGGCATCACTGACTCAATGGAGATGAGTTTTAGTAAACTCCGGGAGTTGGTGATGGACAGGGAGGCCTGGCGGGCTGCAGTCCATGGGGTCACTAAGAGTCCGACATGACTGAGCAACTTCACTTTCACTTTTCATTTTCATGCATTGGAGAAGGAAATGGCAACCCACTCCACTGTTCTTGCCTGGAGAATCCCATGGACAGGGGAGCCTGGTAGGCTGCTGTCTCTGGGACTGCACAGAGTCGAACACGACTGAAGTGACTTAGCAGCAGCAGCAGCAGTAGTTAGAATTACTATGACACAGTCACAGTAGCAGAGGACTGAAATCATTTATACAAATATAACTATGCCAACTAGTTTTTAGCAAGTCATATTATCCTCAGTTTTATCAACAACAAAATTGGGATACCCCCAATTTTACAGTAGTATAGAGGAAAGAAAAGGAAAAAATAATATAAAATACTTGGTTCATGATGAGAACTGAGAGCATGTTATTAAGTTAGCAATTTGTGGTACAGGTAATTCATATAGGTCTATAACATTGAAAATAACATGGCCATCATTTGCTAAATAAGCATTGTTTTCTTCCTAATTCTTGGGAGAATTGACATAAAAGTACAAAATTCTTGTGAAAATGTTTCTAAAATTAGCAAGCATGATTTCAAGGCAATTTTTCCACTTATTTTAGAAAATAGGAAAATGTTTTGTAAAAATGATTTAATACAGTTTGCTTTAACAGTTGAGCCCAGAAACTCATTTTATTGAGAATATCTAGAGACTTTTTTATTACTATTACAATCTAACACTTCATATGCAAAGAGTTGACTCATTGGAAAAGACTCTGATGCTGGGAGGGATTGGGGACAGGAGGAGAAGGGGACGACCGAGGATGAGATGGCTGGATGGCATCACGGACTCGATGGACGTGAGTCTGAGTGAACTCCGGGAGATGGTGATGGACAGGGAGGCCTGGCGTGCTGCGATGCATGAGGTCACAAAGAGTCAGACACGACTGAGCGACTGAACTGAACTGAACACTTCATATAACAATCCTTTGGCATAATTTTATTTGGAAGTTTTAGGAGTTATGAGTTAATTTACCAGCATGTAGATGCATGGATATAATAACCCATAGGTCATACTATAATCAATATTTACTGAGCAGGGGAGGGGTCCATTAAAATAATGGTATGTTCTAAATTCAGACCCTTTGCAAATTCTCTCCCCTCTGCCTAGATCAATCTTCTTTGAAATATTCGCTTGTTCATTCTCATAATAAAATTGATCTCTGCTCAAATGTCACCTCACCAGAGAGGTTCTATTTCTTTATCTAACAGTATCTATATCTATTCATAAACTCATCCATGTTTTCTTCATAGAACTTACTGATTATGTATTACATTTTATTTTTTTAGAGCACTTTTAGGTTCACAACAATACTGAGCAAAAGGTACAGAGATTTCCAATATACTTCCAATCCCTTCAGATGCACAGCCATCCCCATTATTAACATTTCCCACCACTGTGGAACACTTGCTACTGTTGGTGAGCCTACATTGACAAATCATAAGCACACAAATTCCACAGGTTAATTATGATTCACTCTTTTGAACTGTGGTGTTGGAGAAGACTCTTGAGAGTCCCTTGGACTGCATGGAGATCCAACCAGTCCATTCTGAAGGAGATCAGCCCTGGGATTTCTTTGGAAGGAATGAGGCTAAAACTGAAACTCCAGTACTTTGGCCATCTCATGCGAAGAGTTGACTCATTGGAAAAGACTCTGATGCTGGGAGGGATTGGGGGCAGGAGGAGAAGGGAACGACAGAGGATGAGATGGCTGGATGGCATCACTGACTCGATGGACGTGAGTATGAGTGAACTCCGGGAGTTGGTGATAGACAGCCTGGTGTGCTGAGATTCATGGGGTTGCAAAGAGTCGGACACAACTGAGCGACTGAAATGAACTCAACTGAATGATGCTGTATATTCTGTGAGCACAGACACGTGTATAATGACATGTATCCAACATTATAGTATCACACAGAATAGTTTCACTACTCTAAAATCCTGTCTTCTGCTTAGATATCCCTCTCTTCCTACTAGCATCAGGCAACCAATGAACTTTTTACTATTTCCATAGTTTTGCCTTTTCCAGAGTGTCATATATTAATAGTTGAAATCATACACTGTTTTAAATTACTTGGTCTATTGTAAGAAAATGCTACAACCTGAGTGGTTTATATAGATAACAAAAACTTTTTTTCAAAATCCTGGAGGCTGCAGAGGATTTTCTGAAGATTTATCTTAGGGAGGGTAAATTATTTCCCAAAATTATACAACTAGTAGGTTTCAAAGCTAAGAAATGTAGACATATGTGTTGAGTTCATTAGATTTCACTATGTATAATTTTGCCTACAAAATCACTTTCAATAGTTTGTGACATTATTGTGGAGATAGCTATATAAATTAGATGCATTATTGAAAAAGATGTGATTTGAAAATTGGACATTAAGGAAAAAAAAACCACTAAGGCATATTAAGATAAAATTGCTTAAAGGAGTAGTAAATGGAAAATCTTTAAAGTAGACCAAACACAATGAAATTACATGTAGTGTCACAAAGAATAAGAAGGAGAGTAGGATTTTAGCCAGACATTTTGCAAGCTAGAAGACAATGCACTGAAATCTTTAAAGGACTAAAAAAGAAAAAGGTTGTTAAACTAGAATTCTATGCATAGATAGTTAAAGTCTTTTTTTTAGAGAAACAAAAGCTGATAGAATTTATCACCATCAGACATGCAATATAAGAAATGTTAAAGAAATGTATTCAGAAAATAATAATTAATTAAAGTGAAAACATTGTATATTTATTTAAAAAAATATCTCTAAGAGATAATTGTGACTTCTGAGGAGCTGAATTCAAAGGCAATGGTCTAGATGCCACCTCCCAATTTATCCTCCAAACACAAAATACTAGAAGGGAAAAAGGACTTGACAAAATTTGACATAGCATTCATTTAAAAAACCACTTTAAACTAGAAAATAATGGGAAATCCCTTAGCCAGATAAAATGCATCTGTGAAAACCTGTAGCTACCATTTTTCTTAATGATGAAACACTACATTCATTCTCCCCAGATTAGAAAAAAGGCAAGGATTCCATTCTACTCACTAGTATTCAACATTCAGTGGAACTCACAGCTAGCACAATGAGAATGTGAAACAAGATGCTTGTTAAGCTTATCAATTTCACATAAAATCCTCCTATTATTTATTCATCAATATATTTGGCCCTTCTCCATTTATTTAGATATTTTAAAATTTCTCTTATCAACAGTTTGCATCTGGAAGTATAAAAGGGCCTAGAATGAATAAAACATTTTTGAAAAATCTAGTACAAATTTGGAGAATACATATATCTTAAAACTTATTGTATGTGGGAAGCTGTTGTTGTTTTTCAGTCTCTCAGTCATGTCTGAATCTTTGCAACCCCATGGACTCCAGCACACCAGGGTTTGCTGTCCTTCACTATCTCCTGGAGCTTGCTCAAACTCATGTCCACTGAGCTGATGATGCCATCCAACCGTCTCATCCTTTGTCACCCGCTTCAAATCCTGCCCTCAATCTTTCCCAGCATCAGGATATTTTCCAGTGAGTCAGCTCTTCACGTCAGGTGGACAAAGGATTAGAACTTCAGATACAACATCAGTCCTTCCAATGAATATTCAGGGTTGATTTCCTTTAGGATTGACTGGCTTGATCTTCCTTGCAGTCCAAGGAACTCTCAAGAGTCTTCCCCAGCACCACATTTCAAAAGCATCAATCCTTCAGTGCTCATCCTTCTTTATGGTCCAACTCTCACATCCATCCATGACTACTGGAAAAACCATAGCTTTGACTATATGGACCTTTATTGGTGATGTGATATCTCTGCATTTTAATATGCTGTCTAAGTTTGTCATAGCTTNTTTATGGTCCAACTCTCACATCCATCCATGACTACTGGAAAAACCATAGCTTTGACTATATGGACCTTTATTGGTGATGTGATATCTCTGCATTTTAATATGCTGTCTAAGTTTGTCATAGCTTTCGTTCCAAGGAATATGGAATGAGGACATTTAGGGAGTGATGAAAATACACTTTCCCTTGACTTTGGTACAGGTTGCATGTCTCTAGACATTTGTCCTAACTCATGTGACTACACAGCTAGAAGGAATAAATTTAATTGTGTGTAAATGACCTCTTTATAAATCTGAATGATTAAAGGTAAAAATAAACTTTTAAACATAAGCCATAGAAAGACCAATCAAACCTAAGAGACTCTATCAATATGAGATAATGATAACATGGTCTGTGGAAATGGAATACAAGCAGGTACAAATAGGATAATTTTATAAGATAAAGCAGTCATGTCAAGAGAATCAAAAAAGGAAAGAAGACAGTGCAAATTCTATATGAATATGCACATAATAGAGTTTTATAAAACATGAAGCAAAATCTGACTGAACTGAAAGGAGAAACAATTATAGCTAGGAATTTCAAGGCCCTTTCTCAGATAAATCTCTTTGGTAGAACTAAATAGACTAACAATCAGTAAGGGTATACAATACCACCACAACAGCACAATAAAGCTGACAGTCTACCTAACAAGAGGAGAAGACATATCATCTTCAACTCACATGAACATTCATCAAGGTAGAAGTGATTAAAAAAAGATACAGGTGATTTTTTTTTAATTTTCTAACAATTGGGAGAAGATTCTACATGCATCTTTTTGTTAATGATTCATAACTTAAATAAATTTTATCATAAAATATATTCTATAACTTTGAATATTCTAGAAATTCAGTGAAATTTATTATATAATCCAGCATTTGCTTCTCTTTGGTTATCAGGCTGTATACTTAACAAGAATATATATTTTGTTGTTTAGCATTAGATGGTGTTGACCAAGCCTCTATATCTTTTTCTATTTTTTCTAGTGGTTCTGAGTGGCTTCTCAAAAATATTCATCTTATATCTGTGGTTTTGCCTATTAGTCTCTTAATTTGGTTAGTTTTCTATCTTTATTGAAGATATTTTTACCAGATATAGAATTCTATGTTGACGATTTCCCCAGGAATTAAATATAATGTCTATTGCTTTCTAGTCTCTACTGTTTTCTGACAAGATGTAAGTGTGTGTATGTATATATATATATATAAACACTAGGAGATAGTGGAGGACAGAAGAGCTCTGAGGTCACAAAGAGTCAGATGTGACAAATGACTTAGTGACAGAACAACAAGAACAAAGTATTTATAAATATATTAATATATCACTCTTCTTCTTTATACAAATTATTCTTTTTTCTCTAGCTGTTTTCATTACTTGATTCTCTATTTGTTAATTTAGTCACCTATATGTGATGTAGTTTTTATTTAGGATTTGAGAATGTCTTTTCATTAAATCCAGGAAATTTGCAAAATGATTTTTTTCAAATGATTTCATCTGCCCCTTTTCTCTTTATCCTTCTGGAATGCACAATAAAAATTGACCTGTTTGCACACCTTTGGTCTCTGAAACACTTCTAATTTTTTTTTAAGTCCTTTGTCATTCTTTTCCTCTGATAAGATTATTTTACTATTTGATGTTGCCATTTTCTTCTTTGATCTAGTGCAATTTTTGATGATGAGTGCAATTTTTCTTTCCAGATACTGATTTTATTTCATAGAATTACCATTTAGTTCCTGTTCTTATGGTTTCCATTTTAATCCACAAATTATCCATTTCTTTACTCATTATTTTCATTATTTCCTGTAGATTAGGTATAAGGCTTTCTGTTTGTGGGTAGCATAATTGTAGGGAATTCAAATCTATTATCTTCCTTTCAATAGTGTTGATGTTTGGCCTAGATGGCAGAGATTCTGTTCAGTTAAATCCTAACCTCTATTACCGCTCTGGTGAGCCAGAACTGAAACTTCTACTTTTTTATTTTAGATTTCCAGATGTTACTTTTTTTTTTTTTTTCTGGGAAATTTGAAGTGTCCTCCATGTAGGTGTATTTCAGTCACCAGACAAGGACTGCATAGTATATATGCAGATTTTGGAGCACTTTCTGTTTATATTACACAGGAAGGACTCTATTTTCTCTCAGGTAAAAAGACCTATAAAGGCAAATCAAAATCAGTAGCTTTATTTCTCCAGTGACCACTTTCCTTCAAATTCTGCCTTTCTGTATCACTCTTTAAATTATTCTTTAACCTTCAAGCAGTTATTGTTACGTAATTTTCCAGAGATTATTACATTGGTTGTCAGTAGGTGGGTTAATCAGATCTCCTATTCCATCACAACTGAATTGGATTCATACTACAGCAGCTTTGAGTAAGAAACTTAAAATGTTTTAGGTTTTTTAAGGGTAGATTAAATAATGATGGGATATAGTTTGCTCAATTGAACATTTTCTAAAGAAAGACTACCTTGGAGCATGCTGCTATTTGTCAGTAAAATTTTAATAAAATTTTTATAGTATTTTACTCTCTGGATGTCTCTAATATCCACTAAGCATTTAGGCAAGTTTAAACATCTTTATCGCAAAAAAAAAAAGTATAAGTTATAGCATTAAAAGCCAAAACAGTTGTATTATAGAGTCTTCCCAATGTTTTTTTAAAAGTGTAACTATAATACAATTCTGTGATGTGTAATATAATGAGCTAGAATTAGCTTATACCATTTAACTTATATTTACCAGGGTTCATCAAGATTGCCAGGAAAAATATCAATAACTTCAAATATGCAGATAACACCACCCTTATGGCAGAAAGTGAAGAAGAACTAAAAAGCCTCTTGGTGAAAGTGAAAGAGGAGAGTGGAAAAGATGGCTTAAAGTTCAACATTCAGAAAACTAACTAAGATCATGGCATCTGGTCCCATCACTTCATGGCAAATAAATGGGGAAACAAGGGAAACAGTGACAGACTTTAATTTTGGGGGCTACAAAATCACTGCAGATGGTGACTGCAGCCATGAAATTAAAAGACACTCGCTCCTTAGAAGAAAAGTTATGACCAACCTAGACAGCTTATTAAAAAAACAAAGACACTAGTTTGCCAACAAAGGTCTGTCTAGTCAAAGCTATGGTTTTTCCAAGTAGGCATGTATGGATGTGAGAGTTGGACTATAAAGAAAGCTGAGAGCCAAAGAATTGATGCTTTTGAACTGTGGTGTTGGAGAAGACTCTTGAGGGTCTCATGGATGGCAAGGAGATCCAAACAACCCATCCTAAAGGAAATCAGTCCTGAATATTCATTGGAAGGACTGATGCTGAAGCTGAAACTCCAATACTTTGGCCATCTGATGCCAAGAACTGAGTCATCTGAAAAGACCCTGGTGCTGGGAAAGATTGAAGTCAGGAGGAGAAGGGGACAACAGGGGATGAAATGGTTGAATGGCATCACTGGCTCAATGGAGATGAATTTGAGTAAACTCTGGGAGTTGGGGATGGACAGGGAGGCCTGGGTTGTTGCAGTCCACAAAGTCACAAAGAGTCAGACACGACTGAGTAACTGAACTGAACTGAACCAGGATTCAAAATTTCAGAATGTGTCATGAATAGTGGATAAGAGCATCTCGATTTATAATGTTTAGATACAACTAGAAAATGAACAAAATACTGCAACTGGTTGTAAACTGGTCAATAAATGTAGCTGGAATTCCTTTTGTTTTGTTTCAATGAGAAGCACAAGGGAAAAGTGTATAGATGAAAAGTATGTGTCTATAAAGTACAGCATATGTTCACACACATTGAATTTTTATACAGATTATATGTTTTTTTATATACAAATTTTTATTTTATAGATAAGAAATACAGCATTTATTGAGGTCAACTATTTATCTCATGATTATACAGTGGAAGTGAGAAATAGACTTAAGGACCTAGATCTGATAGATAGAGTGCCTGATGAACTATGGACGGAAGTTCCTGACATTGTGCAGGAGACAGGGATCAAGACCATCCCCATGGAAAAGAAATGCAAAAAAGCAAAATGGCTGTCTGGGGAGGCCTTACAAATAGCTGTGAAAAGAAGAGAAGTGAAAAGCAAAGGAGAAAAGGAAAGATATTAGCATCTGAATGCAGAGTTCCAAAGAATAGCAAGAAGAGATAAGAAAGCCTTCTTCAGCAATCAGTGCAAAGAGATAGAGGAAAACAACAGAATGTGAAAGACTAGAGATCTCTTCAAAAAAATTAGAGATACCAAGGGAACATTTCATGCAAAGATGGGCTC
>SJYX01004022.1:355743-373966 GCA_006410675.1 Oreotragus oreotragus
CCCTGCTTATTTAACTTTTATGTAGAGTATATCATGAGAAATGCTGGACTGGAAGAAACACAAGCTGGAATCAAGATTGCCTGGAGAAATATCAATAACCTCAGATATGCAGATGACACCACCCTTATGGCAGAAAGTGAAGAGGAACTAAAAAGCCTCTTGATGAAAGTGAAAGATGAGAGTGAAAAAGTTGGCTTAAAGCTCAACATTCAGAAAAATAAGATTATGGCATCTGTTCCCATCATTTCATGGGAAATAGATGGGGAAACAGTGGAAACAGTGTCAGACTTTATTTTTGGGGGCTCCAAAATCACTGCAGATGGTGACTGCAGCCATGAAATTAAAATACGCTTTTATGACCAACCTAGATAGCATATTCAAAAGCAGAGATATTACTTTGCTGACTAAGGTCCGTCTAATAAAGGCTATGGTTTTTCCTGTGGTCATGTATGGATGTGAGAGTTGGACTGTGAAGAAGGCTGAGCGCCAAAGAATTGATGCTTTTGAACTGTGGTGTTGGAGAAAACTCTTGAGAGTCCCTTGGACTGCAAAGAGATCCAACCAGTCCATTCTAAAGGAGATCAGCCCTGGGATTTCTTTGGAAGAAATGATGCTAAAGCTGAAACTCCAGTACTTTGACCACTTCATGCGAAGAGTTGACTCATTGGAAAAGACTCTGATGCTGGGAGAGATTGGGGGCAGGAGGAGAAGGGGACAATAGAGGATGAGATGGCTGAATGGCATCACTGACTCGTTGGACATGAGTCTGAGTGAACTCCGGGAGTTGGTGATGGACAGGGAGGCCTGGCGTGCTGCGATTCATGGGGTCACAAAGAGTCGGACACAATTGAGCAACTGAACTGAACTGAACTGATTTATCTCACGTGACAGAGTTTCTGGGTAATGGAACCAGAATCTGAATCGAGGGACACCCACTTCTTGATCTCAAGAATTTTTGAGGCTATCTGCACCATGTAGTCTTTAGCAGAATCCACAACCTTAAATATAAGCATCTCCTCTCAGGAAGGGCATGTGGAAACTCAAATATAAAAACTGCTTTGATTTTACAGATGGCAAATAGATGAACAGGAATATTATAGCATATGGTTCATGTTTGGTCCTACCAATTGAGAATGCAGGACTCACACAGAGATGGCTGAAAGTAAACATTTTTAAAAGATATCTATTTTAATTTCTTGATGTGTCCAAGAATATAAACATTTAGCAATTTGAAAATTTTTTGGATTATATTTGTGCTTTCAATCACTATATTTTGATCAAAGCTTTTCTTCATTTCTTTTCAATCCCTTCATGAATTCAAATGCTATATTCCCACAAGAAGACTTTACTAGATAGTCTACCATAATTTGTATTGCTATCTTTAAATGCTTAATAATATTATTAGAATTTACTTTATATTATATAAATATAGTTATTTATTATATATATATTTTATGACCCATTAAGATGATAGAAAACAAGGGCTAACTCCAGTTAACTAACACATTAAACACTTAATAGGTACTCCTTCAATACTCCTAATTTTAATGATAAAATATTTTGTAGTAGTTTTATTCTATAAATTGGCTCACCCATTTAGGAGTCCAAAGTATATAGATGAGCTCTAATTTTTTCTTACTTTTCACATTAAATTAAACAAAACACTGTCTCAAGTTATTTGTGTTCCAAGGATATTGTTATAATGTGGCTCATACACAGATTTTAAAAGGCTATTATGGAATAATGGATTTTCTTCCAAACATGTTCTTAAGGAACAGATTAAATAATATGACTGCAAGCCATTAAATTCATATTGAGTCTGTTTTCTCATATCCACTTTTTTCCATAATTTTATGTTACCATGTCTTCTCAGGTTTATATAATTGACTGCCTAAACTGCAGTATTTAGGAAAGTTTGTGCACTTGGCACCAGAGTATCTTAAGTTTCTAAGCTCATTTCATTTGTGACTTTTGAACGCTAGCAGTCAAGTCATGTCTTTTCAGCCTAAGACTCTAAGGAATTATACAGCTAAAGAACTAAAAGAAAAAGTGAGTTGAAAAGAGTCAAAAGCAAGCTGGACTAGAAGGGGATACAAGCAGCACAGAAACAACAGAAAGCACAGCTTCAAAGCAGGATATGTGGAATCTCATGGTACACACAGATATCAAAAGAAAAACAAAGGGTAACATTTTGGTATTCACCTAACCTTCAAAAGGAAGCCTCTAGAGAAACTGGGTGAGGAAAAAAAAAAAAAGAATTTTAAGCAATTTTTACCTCTGAGATTGAAATTGTTGAAAAGATGTAGACTGTGATAATAAAAACCTTTCAGAATATATTTTCATTCTCTACATGTAGAAATAATGCTTTATAAACAGATAGGCATGTCTCTTTGTTTTCCTGAAGGAAGCTGTGATTTTGAGGAGACTGTGGTAGGATTTCTCAGGTCAGAAATAGAGGTAGTGTTTCTTCTGTTATGTAAAAACTCACTTGGCATAATGAGTTTCACTTAAAGCATACTTAACTAGTTAATTGTGTTTCATTTTATACATAATGTACAAAACTTTGTTCCATGAAGATAACTCTATCATAAGCATTATTTTCATTGATTTTAATTAAGATTTATAAAAAGTTAAATAGAGGTAGTGTTTCTTCTGTTATGTAAAAACGCACTTGGCATAATGAGTTTCACTTAAAGCATACTTAACTAAAATTGTGTTTCATTTTATACATAATGTACAAAACTTTGTTTCATGAAGATAACTCTATCATAAGCATTATTTTCATTGATTTTAATTAAGATTTATAAAAAAGTTTTGAGATATTCAAGCCAACCTTCATACCAAATCACCTTACCTAGTAGATTTATAGATAATGTATTGAGATTGCCCTTCACTTTTTGAATGGTAAGGTAGCCTTCAGGTGTTGTTAGTAATATTGAGATTCAGAATCAAAATGGATATTCTAATATAACTTTAATTTAAAATTTATTTATATAATTGTATGTAAACAGGGAACTGTATAAATGAGTCTGAGTACCAAAAACACACATTGGCAATAATATTGCTTAGGAATCAGATGGATAATATGTCTACGGACAGATGTACAGCCATCTGATAAAAATCACTTCTTTTAAGTGGAATTTTGTTTGGTTTATAAATACTGTGATCTATATTTTTAAAGTCAGCAGTGAGTAAAAATAAAACAGATATATCTAAAATGCTGGTATTTCTTTCTGACAATGGAATTTTTACTAGTGGAATATTTATAAAAATAATATCAGGGCATTTAAACACATTACATGAAACTTTCTGAAATAAATCAATTAGTAGAAGGATTAAAACTGTTTTTCTCTAAATAATTTTTCATGTGTTGGAGCCATGTTAATAAATGTTATATCTACCTTTTAGGTAGATACATATGTGTAATATATAAACATATTTATATATTATACATAGGAGCCATCATGTTAATAAATGTTATATCTACCTTTTACATAGATATATATGTATAATAAACAGATTCATATATTATACATATATTGTCCTCATTCATCCTTAAAATTATATTGGAATATATAGTGATACATATATTGGCCATCTGGGAAGCCCAAAGTAAGTTTTTTAAATATTCTAACATAACTTTAATTTAAAATTTATTTATATAATTGTATGTAAACAGGGAACTGTATAAATGAGTCTGAGTACCAAAAACACACATTGGCAATAATATTGCTTAGGAATCAGACGGATAAGGTGTCTACAGACAGATGTACAGTCATCTGATAAAAATCACTTCTTTTAAGTGGAATTTTGTTTGGTTTATAAATACTGTGATCTATATTTTTAAAGTCAACAGTGAGTAAAAATAAAACAGATATATCTAAAATGCTGGTATTTCTTTCTGACAATAGAATTTTTACTAGTGGAATATTTATAAAAATAATATCAGGGAATTCAAATACATTACATGAAACTTTCTGAAATAAATCAATTAGTAGAAGGATTAAAACTGTTTTTCTCTAAATAATTTTTCATGTGTTGGAGCCATGTTAATAAATGTTATATCTACCTTTTAGATAGATACATATGTGTAATAAACAGATTTATATATTATACATATATTGTCCTCATTCATCCTTAAAATTATATTGGAATATATAGTGATACATATATTGGCCATCTGGGAAGCCCAAAGTAAGTTTTTTAGGCATGCAATTATGGGGTAAACACAGGTTTTGACACACCTGATTTTAAATTTAAAGCATCTTCTCTCCAGCCCTCCACTCTTGCATTCCTTCTGACCTTCAGTCTGTATTTCCCAGTGGTCCCCTTCCAAAGGCTCTGACTATGACCTTGGGGATTTAGATTTCCTTCACTTTTCTGGAGTTCTGTTCCCCAAGGTCTGACCCTATCTTATTTGGAAAAGGATGAGTCTTTTCTTTACTGGCATTTGTCTCGTGTCAAAACAAAACTCAGTATCTTCACAATCCCATAAGATTCATGGAAAGGTGTACTGACCCCAAACCTCAGTAGAACACTCCTTTGGGATTTTAACAGAAGTTAAAAAAAAAAAAATTTAATGAAAAAACATATAAGAGTCTCAGTTGCAAATGTTCTGGTGATATTTAGATCTATTCATTGATACATACTTATCTCACAACCTGAGAGATGAGACAATTTACTTCCCTTTATCATCTTTGTTTCTACTTTGTTAAATGTCAGCATTCAAATATTACTGTTGTATTGTGATGGGGTTCACGGCAGGTCACCTCAAAATATGACACTTTGGTAAATTGATTATTTTGAGTTAAAGTGACTTAAAAAACAGGCAATACAAGAAGGACACCTTAACCCTCCTACCCTACCCTTTGTTCTGAAAGTAAAAAATAAATCTCACTTGTGAATGTACTATCCATCAAGAGAGTAGAAGAAATTCAAGGCCAAGAAGCCTGCATGAACAAAATTTGTTACTTCTTTGTTAATTTGCTACTTCAACAACCTTCCTATTTTATTACATCTTCACAAATAATTGCTTCTTTCTCTGAAAAATTATAAAAGCATCCTACTTTGATCACTTATTTGGGTCTCATATTCTTATCAGACTCTTGTGGTGGTGGTGGTTTAGTTGCTAAGTCAAGATCCACTCTTGCAACCCCATGGACAGTAGCCTCTAAGGCTCCTCTGTCCATGGAATTCTCCAGGCAAGAGTACAAGAGTGGGTTGCCATTGTCTTCTCCAGGGTAGTTTCCCAACCCAGGCATAGAATCCACATCTCCTACATCTCTGGCATTGTAGGCAGATTCTTTACCAACTGAGCCAGCAGGGAAGGGAAGCCGTGAGACTACTGTACATACATAATTAAATTTAGATTTCTTTCTAAATTTAATCTGTCTTGTGTCAATTTGATTATTAGAACAGCAAAAAGAACCATGAGGGTGCCCCTCCCTGGCAGTTGCTTTCCCTTTCCACAAATGACTTGTTACTCAAATTGGTAAATATTTAGGAGCAAATGGCATGAAAACTATTAGCACAGAAATACTATCTCTCTACTCATTACAAACTATAAGAATATTCACTCAACTAGCTTTTATTCTCTGTTTCAGTTCTTAAATATTATTTCTATTTTGAGTACAATAAAATCAATCATTTGATACCACCTTTCCACAAATGACTTGTTACTCAAATTGGTAAATATTTAGGAGCAAATGGCATGAAAACTATTAGCACAGAAATACTATCTCTCTACTCATTACAAACTATAAGAATATTCACTCAACTAGCTTTTATTCTCTGTTTCAGTTCTTAAATATTATTTCTATTTTGAGTACAATAAAATTAATCATTTGATACCCTCAGTCATGCCAGAGCAATCAATAATTCCTATGAATCCCCTGGAGGTGTGGTATATGAAGATCTACAAGAAGCAGGTAACATTTTCAGGTTTTTAAAATCTGTATCAAGAAAAGGAAATAATTTACAACAACAACAATACTACATCATAGCCTTTAAAAAGCCCTCCAATCTCCTTCAGTCAATATAAAAATGCTTTCTTCTGTCTCCTTATTCCTTTCTCATTAGCATTTGCTAATCACTGCATATTAATATCAAGATAAATTTAAAATGGTTTCTTAACTACATTTTATTCTTTTGTTTCGCCTAATTAGTAATACTGCATGAAAGTTATTTTCATTGTTTTCTTACTTTGTTTTAGATTAAGTAATGATTTGGGAGATACAGAACATGAATTTTCTTAATAAAGCACTATTATGGAAGAATGTTTTCTACTTTCTAATATCTACTTACCAAGGAACTTCTGGGAAAGAAAAACATTTAATAGTTTATGACTATGTAATGTAGCAGACACTAACAGAACATACAAAAAATCTTATTAAAGCATCACTTTGTAGAAAAGATACTTACCTAATATTTCCCACCATGAGCAGTTAAATAGTTTTCACTGTCAGGAGGACTCGATCATTCCATCTTGTGTAGCTGTTTATTCATCCCAGAAATTTCTTAAAGAAAAATAAAAAATGGAGATTATTTAAACCTTTAAGAAAGAACAGGAGTTATACTGATTAATCATAAACATATAAAACAATGAAACATCTTAGTTTCACACATATACAATAAACTTTGTAGCAGATTACATTATTTCCTAACTTTTTTCTCCTTACTAGGAACTGGAATGGGGCTTCCCTGGTTGCTCAAATGGGAAGTACTCTTACACAATGTGGGTAAGATGAGTCTCTCTTTTAGACTGCTTTGTATGTCTCTTCATTATATTTTTTGATCCTGTACCCTCACCATTTTCTGCTAAATTGTCTGCCTTGGAAATGAATTTCTGAGTGGTGGTTAGTAAGGAGACCTGGTTTCATATCTTTGCTCAATCAAATTATAGCTAAGTGATTTTGAGTAAAGTATTTAATCTCTCTTGGCTTCAATGTATAATATTTCTCTTTTTGCTTTCTATGGTAAAGGATAAAAGAAGAATTAACTGCACTATTGACTTTTTCTGGCTAATGATAGGCTACTTTTACCATACCTCCAGGGTTTATCTACTTACTTTCACAATATTTTCTGAAAGATATTGACTTCTTGCTTGTGTGCAGCTCTACATGTTTCCTTAGCCCTGCAGCTTTGTGTGTCTACATGTTATAAGTTGTCTATTATGCTCAAAGCACTTGGGGGTATTAAGGGAATGTATATGAAAGGGAAATCTAATCTGTGGAGGGAAATCTACTTTATATGAAAATAGTCTGTGGTAGTGTATTACACTGAAAAATTCCCCCCTTTATAAACAGTACTATACTGGACATGATTACACTGGATACACTATGGGTAGAAACTCCTTATTTTTACTTTTATCAATATCAAAGGAGCTGATATATATATATATATATAATATAGAAATCATAGTCCTTTAAACATAATAGCATTTCTATTTTTTATGTTTTTACTATATTATTTACTTTTAATTTTTGAATTTTATTTATGAGAGACAAATTGAATATGAAAAAATTTGTAGTCAAAGCATACAAATGTTCAGTCATAAGATGAATAAGTTCTGGGGGTCTAATGTAAAGTTTAATGACTAGGGTTAATAATACTGCATTATACAGCTGAAATTTATTAAGAGAGTAAATCTTAAGTGTTCTCACTCCACATGCTTGTGTACACACACACACACATACACACACACACACATACACACACACACATATACACAAAGGTAAGACATGAGAGGATCAATGTGTTATTTGTGGTATTCATTTCACAATATGTACCTATACTGAACCATCACATGTAGACCTTAAAAATAATGTTTTATCATCTATATTGGATTATATGTTTCAATGGCCTTTCACATGTTTGGAGAATGACATCTTGATATAGACAAAGCAGATGTAGCCGTTGAGATAGTCCTGAATCAGCCAAAATAGGAAAAAAAAAAAAAAAAAAAAAGGTATACAAATACTGGACTAAGCACAAAAACCTCAAGATACAAGACACAAAGATTCAATATCAAATGAGAATCTGAAAGTTAAGGTTTGTGTTTCACCCCATAGAATAGATAAAATAGATCACAGAAAGTGGAAGAGTCGAAGAAATCAAGTAGATGGTACAGCATGATGCTGCAAAGCTCCCAGATTCTACCACATCTAATTCCACCCTTCCCCATTATTGTGGAGTTGGGTGGATTTTGAATCAACATTGGCAGTTATACAATCGAAACACATTGATCATTGTGGGAAGTGACTCTTTAGGTCACTCTATTTAGAAACATACTTGCACCAATGACTCAGTTCTATTTCATGGTGACAACCTTCAGCATAAGTATAATCACTTCCTTCCCTCCAAATATATACAGAACATTTTCTCATTTTATGAAATGAATTTAGTGTGAAGAATTATATACTTCACAATGGAGGGATTTAAAAAATCCAGTGAGAAATATCCCAGCTGAGCCATGAGAGTAGTGTAACACCTAGCCCTTCACACATCCAAGGCCCTTCACAGATTCAACTTACTTTTCAAGTGTTATCTTCTTACTAAGTAGCATTAAGTATGAACACATTTTAATATATGAGGCTCTGAGAGATAGCCTTGCTCTTTAACTTCTCCATAGGTTCCAGTGTATTATTTATGCAAAAGCTAGCTAGAAGTCACATTTTTCTCTTATTATTTAAAGATTACCTTTTTCCTTATCTCTATTCTTATTGCAGTTTAACTCTTCACTTATAGTTCTCATCCCCAATACTGTACTTTTTCAATTATCTTCTGTCTTTATTCTGAAAAATTTATCACTGTCCTCTACTAATGCTTTGTTTCACTAATAATATTTGATGCTTTAACTACAAGAAATGATTAAAATCTGACATTAATTAGTAAGAGTGGCTAGCATTTAGTAAACATTTATTAAATATTGAATACAAAAATAGGTGAGAGATTTGTTTAGGGGAACACAATTAATTTGTGGCTAGCCAAAATTGTAAGCAAAGACTCCATATTTCTGGACTTAACTACTTTCTACAGAGTAATAAAGTGATATTAAATAAGTTAATTATTAAATTTAATCACTCCATAAAAATATGAGGAAATGCAGTGAAAAACATCAGCATCCTCAATAGGCCACCTAGCTGTACTCTTTACTAAATTGTGGAACACACAGACATAGAACAATTTTTATTGTACTTTCTTTTCTTTTTGCATCAAACCACATTTCAACATGAAAGAAAACAACTTAGAAAAAAAAATTCATTGGTCAAACTCTTTCCATGAAATGTTTAATTTGACATTAAATTGCCATTAGAGTTCCGAAGGTCATTAAAGCAGTTCATATGTGCTGCCTTAAAAGTAGTTTGGGCCAGACTATTCTATGATATCATATGTCAAATATTGACCTTATTTATAACTCCAGAATCTTACAGCATTTTTCCTGAAGTAAGAAATTCATTTACTATGTCTCAATCCTGCAAACAGGGTAAAGCTACAAATTCTAAGAGCTCTCGTAAGTGGTGGTTTTGGATTGATTTTATTTTTTTAATGTTCAATTACCCCTTAAGTGAAGCTGAGCTGCCAAAACTTGCTTTTAGTTTTCCTCTTTTATCCTGGTTTATTCTTAATGCTTTGGAATTGACTTGTAGAACATTTTGTGCTCTTGAAATAAGTTCTTTACACACTTATATACTACAGAGTTTGAATACATACTTTCTGTTGACTGTATGAAAGATTTTAGAGTTAAAATGTGTGTATTAATCTTCTCCCCTCCACTCTAAAATGTACTTTCCTATCTACTATTCCTAATTAACCCTGGTTGTACACAAATATATATCTGGCTAAGGCTTCCATTTATTAATTTTACAAGAAAGATACATATACAGTTTCTGATCTTCTTGCCTCTAGTATTTATGTGTTTCATCCATGCAAAACAGTGTTGGATACCTATATACATACATCCAATACTAATAACAACTTTCCTCTCATCCATCTAATCTAATTTACTTAAGCTGAGGCATTTATAAAGCTTATCTTGTCATTTATTCCTGAAATTTTATCAATTACTAATGTCAATCTGTTCACTGATGTTTGTATAACTACTACTTTATATATTTAGCTTGAATAACTTAAAGTTACTGAAGTTTCCGTTTTCCTGAGCTGGTGGGCATTTAACCTCAATTACCAAGTTTGCTTCTCTGCCTGTATTCTTAAATAAGCCCAGACTCTTACATCTTCCCATACAGAGAATAGCTGAATAAAACTTAATTCTCAACTTTTAGGCTGTGTGTGTACATGTGTTTCAGTTAACAAGTGGAATAACTATTGTTAGAGCAATCTATTTCTCTGCTGAAACCATTATCAACTTAGAAATAACAGCACCACCAACAAAAAAAACCCCATAAAACCCCCCAAGATAAAAGAAGCAAACACACAAAAATTTAGAAAGCATTATAGAAGGACCAAAAGAAGCAGAACTGAAGGGCATATGATCTTCATAGAAGGTGAAGATGATGAAGTGAGATCTGCATTCATCACCTTCTTTTCTGAAGGCACTTCCAGGGTGTTTAAGAGATGAAGCTCAAGTAGAAGTAGCTGTCACCTAAGGCTGAGGAGTCAGAGACCACAGTTTGAGCCTGCAAGAACCACGGAAAAGTATAAGCTAAAAGGGTGGCAGTCCTAGGATGCGAATAGAAACATATCATATATCCTTGGTTGACACCAGCCAGCATTTCTGCAAGAATGACTCCAAACAACCCAGGGAAGTACTGCAGAGTTTCCATCATCTCTACCACTAGGAACACAGTGGTAGAGGTTGTATTTCTGCCAAGTTAGAAGGACTCAGTAACATCTCAAACTTGTGATTAAAACTTAGTTTTAATGTTCAAAATTCCATTTTGAACATTAAGCAATCAATATATGTCTGGTTTTAATCTTGTCTTTCTAACAGTTTACATATTCAAACTTTTAGATCTTTCCCTAATTCAATAGATGAGAATTGATATTTCAGCTCAGTTTGCTCTTTATATATAGTGAGGATAAGTATGTTTTCATATGTTCGAGGACTATTTGAAAAATTTAGACTACATTAAAACATAAAGATGTATAAAAAATATCAAAATATTTTCTGTAAATTTTTGAAAAAAAGATAGTAATGCTCAAACAATTGCAAAGTACTATAATCTCTCACAACTATGGGATTTATCACCATTAACATCAATGGTTGACTTTTTATCATAAAATATAGAAAGCCGAGAACAATGAAGTAACATTTCTAATGTGGTGGGAACAAAAATAGATATAATAAAACTGCATTGATCTAAGCACACATACACACCCATAATGCATGAAAAACTAGTGAACCTGAAAAAGTGTCAATAACACTAGTATCAATTTCTTGGTTTTCATATTTTACTATAAATACACAAGATACTTTCACTGGAGGAAACTAGGTAAAGAATACATGGACTGCCTCTATAAATTTTTCCAACATTGCCTGACTCTCTAACAATAAGAACAGAACTTGAGAAAGTCTACATGTTAGAAACTAGAATTGCAACTCATAAGTAAGGACAGGGCTTCCCTGGTGGCTCAGAGGTTAAAGCATCTGCCTCCAATACGGGAGACCCGGGTTTGATCCCTGGGTAGGGAAGATCCCCTGGAGAAGGAAATGGTAACCCACTCCAGTATTCTTGCCTGGAGAATTCCATGGACGGAGGAGCCTGTAGTCCATGGGGTCGCAAAGAGTCAGACACAACTGAGCGACTTCACTCGAACTCGAAGTAAGGACAATGCTTATGGGAAATAGTAAAAACCATCATCTATAACATCAAGATGATATTGTAGCAGTTTTTCTTCTTCCAAGAATAAAATTCAACACTTTGCTGAATATAAAGACTTCAGATTTTCTCTACAATGTATGACTGACAATTTCAAGTTTGTGATAAAAGCTAACAGACATATGAAATTATAGGAAAATATGATCAACCTCAAGGGATATATAGTAAATATAAACAGAACTAAAGTGAATAGGTACTATAATTAGCAGAAAATACATTTAAAACCACCATGATGAATATGGTAGAGAATCTACAAGAAAAGATTGCAATGAAACATCAGATAGAATATATACATAAATAGTATGGAAGCTTTTATGGAAGTATACAATATAAATATTGGAAGTAAGAAATACAACAAAACACACACACATACAAACACATACATACACACACAGCCAAACCACACTTCAGTAAACTGGATTAACAACAGAGTGGACACAGTAGAAAAAAGGGTCAATAGAATAAAGAGAAGTCAACAGAATTGGTCCAAACTGAAAACCACAGAGAGAGGGAAAAAGTTTTGAAAAAAGTAAAATGTCTTAAAAACCTATACAATACCTCAAGTATGCTAACATATAAGTATTAAAGTTCCAGAAAAAGAAAACAATAGCAGGGCCCAAAAACATTTAAAAAATACCAGCCAAAATTTTTCTAAATTTAAACAAAAATCCAATTACATATACAGAAATTAAAGCAAATGACAGTACAATAAGTTCAAAGAATCCAACTTAAAATGATGAAATTATGAGTTTCTTTAGACATACAAAAAGATGCATGCACCCCAATGTTCACTGCAGCACTATTTACAATAGCCAAGACATTGAAGCAATGTAAATTTCCATCATCAGATGAATGGATAAATAAGATGTGGCACATATATACAATGGAATATTTACTCAATCATCAAAAAGAGTGAAGTAATGTCACTTGCAGCAACATGGGTGGACCTACAGATTGCCATAGTTAGTGAAGTAAGTCAGAAAGAAATCAACAAGAGAAAGAATAAACAATTCAGAATATATTTTTGTAATAAAGTATCCCCAGGTCTCCTGCATTGTAGGCAGATGCTTTACCCTCTGAGCCACCAGGGAAGCCCACAATAAAAAGAAAGAGACAAGCTGGGTAAATTTCAGAATCATTGTATTATATGAAAAAAAGAAAATGAATACATTCTATTTGACTCCATTTATGGTGATTGCAGCCATGAAATTAAAATACGCTTACTCCTTGGAAGGAAAGTTATGACCAACCTAGACAGTATATTAAAGAGCAGAGGCATTACTTTGTCCACAAAGGTCTGTTTAGTCAAAGCTATGGCTTTTCCAGTAGTCATGTATGGATATGAGAGTTGGACTATAAAGAAAGCTGAGTGCCGAAGAACTGATGCTTTTGAACTGTGTTGTTGGAGGAGACTCTTGAGAGTCCCTTGGACTGCAAGGAGATCCAACTAGCCCATCCTAAAGGATATCAGTCCTGGTGTTCATTGGAAGAACTGATGTTGAAGCTGAAACTCCAATACCTTGGCCATCTGATGTGAAGAGCTGACTCATTGGAAAAGACCCTGATGCTGGGGAAGATTGAGGGCAGGAGGAGAAGTGAATGACAGAGGATGAGATGGTTGGATGACATCAACAACTCCATGAACATGGGTTTGGGTAGACTCCGGGAGTTGGTGATGGACAGGAAGGCCTGGCGTGCTGCAGTTCATGGGGTCACAGAGTCAGACCTGACTGAGCGACTGAACTGAGTTGATATAACTGTTTGGTGTGGTTATTACATAGAAGTAGAGAGACTGGGAAGTGTAGATGGCGTTTCTGGAGAGATGAAAGCACTCTATATTTTGATTGGAGTTATATGGCTACATGGATATATACATTTTTCAAAAGAAATTAAGCTCTACACTTATAAAAATGTATTCTATTAGATGTATATGACATCTCAATTAAAAAAAAAAATAAACTGATCTTGACCAAGATAATTTAGTTCTAACTGGGCATTTGATGAATGGTTCTCAAGCCTTCTTAGACGTTATAATCACCTGGGTATTTTTTAAAAAACAACTAATGCATACAATTATCCTACCACAAAACATAAACATTTTCTGTGATAAATCTTTGACATTTTTATTTCTTAAAATTTTCATACTGACTCTTACAAGCAACCAGTATTGAGATTCTTGAATGAGATAATTTCTAAAATATCTTCCAGCAATCAGTTTCAAGAGCTCTTATAATGAATGCCTGAAAATAAATTCTATAATTATGAGAAAAATATTACTGTTCAATTGTTTGAACATTACTATCACTTTTCAATAATTTACAGAAAATATTTTCCACATCTTTCCTTACATCTTTACATTTTAACGTAGTCTTTTGCAAATAGCCCTTGAACATATAAAAACACGCTTACCCTCATTATATATAAAAAGCAAGCCAAGCAGAAATATCAATTCTCAAATGTTGAATTAAGAAAAGATCTAAAAGTTTCAATATAAACTTCTAGAAAGACAAGATTAAAGGAGACTCATACATTGTTTGGGTAATGTCCAAAATGGAATAATGCTATGTAAGTTAATTTCTCATTATATTATTGAGTTATATTTGCACTTGCCAATTTTAGAAATCGAAGCAAATAATATCTGAGGTAATTGATATTTCTCCTGGCAATCTTGATTCCAGCTTGTGCTTCTTCCAGCCCAGTGTTTTTTCATGATGTACTCTGTATAGAAGTTAAATAAGCAGGGTGACAATATACGTACTCCATAAATGTGGGATGACTAAGTACACTAAGACAGATCCATACCTGAAATTGCCTGTATTCCTAAAATAATGAATAAAATTTCTATGTACTATTTTGGAATGATTTCCAGAATATATTTTTTCATGAAACTGCCTAGAGCCAAAGTATCATGCATAATGTCACTATTTTAAATCTTTGTGTCAATGTACACACACATATCATATTTCAGTAGACTAAGATAAGACAGGCATAGTTCATACTGGACATTTATAGACATACATATATTTCAATTGTACATGAATTTGAGCAAACTCTGGAAGATAGTGGAGGGCAGAGGAGTCTGGTATGCACAAGCCATGGGATCACAAAGAGTAGGACATGACTTAGTGACTGAAAAAAAAAGATATTTTAATATTATAATATAAATCGACATTATATTACTATCTCACATTTATTAAATGCTCATGTGTATATGTGTACATATGTATATATCCATATTCATAGTCACACCAACATCTATTATGTAACATATATAGATATATATCTTTCCCTGTATCTTTGTATATCTATACTGAAATTGACAAGATTAAATGACACTTTGGTAGTAGCACCTAACATAAAAATTTTGATTTCACTAAAGGAAATTAGAAAACTCTTTGGAGAAATGACTTATTCTATATAACTAGCAGGCATATTTTATTAGGACCAAAAGAAAAAAGAACGTTAAGTACCAAAAAACTTTGGGAAATATCAATGAGCTAGCTAAGATTCAGATAATACTAGTTAAAGTTTGTGATCACCTAAATCACAATGAAAAAAGACTGTAACTAATTGCAATATTTTGAATAAGTAAAAAGTCCTCTAAAAGATAGGATGTTGTTGTTGCTTAGTCACCCAGTCGGGTCACACTCTTTATGACCCCACAGACTGCAGCCTCCCAGGCCTTCCTGTCATGCTGCAGCTCATAAATCACTTGAATGCTATCACTAGAGAGATGGGTATCAAAATAATCCATTGTGTGGAAAATTTGTAATAAAAAAGGATAAATTAAGCCTTCATTTGTCCCAGAACATCTGTAAAGCACTCGCTTGTTAGTGAAAGAAATCAGTGTGTGTGTGTGTGTGTGCGCGTGTGCATGTGTGTGTGATGGTTTTAGCAAGAGGGAATAGAATTTTTTGAGAAATATTTGGAATAATTATCATTCCATGCTTGAGTTTTAATAACAATTTTTTTCAGTTAATTGTTGGGACATAGGATGATGACTTTCTTTGCCATATCATTCCTGACCATAAAATGATGGGCAAAATAGTTTCCTGTTAAAAGTATTGCAAACCAGCCTCTGGAAAGCTTCTTTTCAAGAGCAGAGCCATTTTCCCAGAAATGGTAATATGATATTGATCTTCATTGTATTATAATTCTTAACTTTGTTTTCCACATGCATGAGTATTACTGACTTGCTGATGCAACATTTAAAATAAATTTTTAAATGTGTACTAAGTGGTGAGATAGTAATGCAACTCCAGGAAAATAATATAATATATTATTAAATATTTTAAATTCAACATTAATACTATTGGTATTATTCCCAACCATTTTTTTTTAGCTTTTATTGAGAAAAATGTCTATTTTATACTTAAGAAATATTGTATTCTCTACTGTAGCACCACTGCCTCATGATGAAGTTTGGGTTTCAACCTTTCACATTCAATATGGATATCATGATACAGAATGTATACAAAGAAGCATTTTTAAAAAGCAGAAAAATAAACCAATCTGAAAATACACAATAAAGAATCATAGTATTTCAGCCTTGAACTCCTAGTCTTTATAATAACAAGAAAGGTCTGATCTACTTTTAATTTTTTAAAAATTTCATGATGAAAATGTACTTTCTTTTCATTAATTTCATTAACTCCTTTATTGAAGCATAAGTGACATAAAATTAACGACACAATTTAAAGGCTATTTTTTATACAAGAGCATACCTGTGAAGCATCACCACAAAAAATATATTGAACACTACCCACAACAGTTTCCTTACATCCTACTGTATTCCCTCCTTTCTTATTATCCCTACACCAGCCCTATCTTCAGGCAACTACTGATCTGCATTCTTTCACTATAGTTTGGAATCTCTTGTATTTAATATAAATAGAATCATACAGTATGTTCACTTTCCACTCAGACTAGTGGAACCAAGTATTTTTCTTTGATTTGTGTGTCATCCAGGCACTATTCATCTCTTTTCAAATAGTTCTTAGGCCTGTACCATATGCGTGTGTTGATCAGTAATTATGTGCATATTTGACAACACTTTTCTGCAGATATATGGTGTTCTCTCTCTCTTCTCCAGTACTCTGTCCACTCTGTCCAGAAAATGTTAAACACCTTGGTCTCCTAGACTCCCAGTTCTACCTCCACAATCAGGAGTTTGCTGAACTTGCCTTTGTTGCCATTTCTACTAACATCTCCAATGAAGGCAGTTGGTTGTTCATAGGGCTGAACTTGTTTCCCAGTTCTAAGGGATACTTCGTTGTCTAGCATCCAGCTCTATGAAAACCACTTCTTCAAATACACTGTCTTCACTTGTTTTGGTTTTTATAAATTATAAACTGAAATATGTCCTCCCATATGTACAATCTCTGTCTATTTTGTTGAGATATTTGAGATAACTATAATGAGAAGAATTTTCCACAGCTACTGTGATCCACACAGTCAAAGGCTTTGGCATAGTCAATAAAGCAGAAATAGATATTTTTCTGGAACTCTCTTGCCTTTTCCAAGATCCAGCAGATGTTGGCTACTTGATCTCTGGTTCCTCTGCCTTTTCTAAAACCAGCTTGAACATCTGGAAGTTCACGGTTCACATATTGCTGAAGCCAGGCTTGGAGAATTTTGAGTACTACTTTACTAGCATGTGAGATGAGTGCAGTTGTGCGGTAGTTGGAGCATTCCTTGGTGTTGACTTTCTTTGGGATTGCAATGAAGACGGACCTTTTCCAGTCCTGTGGCCACTGCTGAGTTTTCCAAAATTGCTGGCATATTGAGTACAGCACTTTCACAGCATCATCATTCAAGATTTGAAAGAGCTCAACTGGAATTCCATCACCTCCACTAGCTTTGTTCGTAGTGATGCTTTCCAAGGCCCACTTGACTTCACATTCCAGGATGTCTAGCTCTAAGTGAGTGATCACATGATCACACCATCATGATTATCTGGATCATGAAGATTTTTTTTTTTATAGTTCTTCTGTGTATTTTTGCCACCTCTTCTTAATATCTTCTGCTTCTGTTAGGTCCATACCATTTCTGTCCTTTTTCAAGCCCATCTTTGCATGAAATGTTCCCTTGGTATCTCTAATTTTTTGAAGAGGTCACCTAGTCTTTCCCCTTCTGTTGCTTTCCTCTATTTTTTGCATTGATTGCTGAGGATGCTTTCTTATGTCTTCTTGCTCTTCTTTGGAAATCTGCATTCACATGCTTATATCTTATTTATCTCCTTTGCTTTTCACTTCTCTTCTTTTCACAGCTATTTGTAAGGCCTCCCCAGACAGCCATTTTGCTTTTTTGCATTTCTTTTCTTTGGGGATGGACTTGATCCCTGTTTCCTGTACAATGTCATGAACTTCCATCCATAGTTCATCAGG
>SJYX01004023.1:0-30525 GCA_006410675.1 Oreotragus oreotragus
GAGTGGGTTGCCATTTCCTTCTCCAGTGCATGAAAGTGAAAAGTGAAAGTGAAGTCGGTCAGTCGTGTCTGACTCTTCGTGATCTCATGGAGTGCAACCCACCAGGTTCCTCTGCCCATGGGATTTTCCAGGCAAGAGTACTGGAGTGGGGTGCCACTGCCTTCTCCATAGAGCCTGTTATACAGAGTGAATTAAGTCAGAGAGGAAAACAAATATTGTATAATAATGCATATATATGGAATCTAGAAAAATGGTACTGATGAACCTATTCACAGGGCAGAATAGAGATGCAGAGGTAGAGAACAGATTTATGGACACAGTGGGGGAATGAGAGGGTGGGATAAATTGAGAAAGTATCACTGAAACCTACATTCCACCTGTAAAACAGCGAGTCAGAGGTTTTGTGCTGTATAACACAGGGTGTTCAACCTGGTGCTCTTTGACAACCTAGAGGGGTAGGTTGTGATGAAAGGTTGGGGGGCGGTTCAAGAGGGAGGGGATATACGTATGCTTGTGGCTGCCTCACGTTGTTGTATAGCAGAAACTGACAAAACATTGTATAGCAATGTCCTTCAATCAAAAATTAAAACACCACATCTAGGAAGCTTGGAGGAATGAAAGTAAATTAGATTTATTTAGTTTATTTAGTTTGTTTCTAATTTTCAAATATTCCATATCATTATGTTTCACTGTATAGTTAAGAATATTAATATGGCACACAATAGATGCACTGCATTTTTGTTTTGAATTTTCAATAGCTTAACTTTTTTTTTGTAAATGGTAAAAAGCGAGTGCAATTTCTTGTTGATAGAATATCCAGGAGCATCCCTGATCCATTTCTACTAGATGCCAGAGCACTCATTCCAGTTGTGACAACCAAAAATACCACCATGTATCTCCTGGGGGCCATATCACGCCCAGATTAAAACCACTGTTCTGGACTGAGGCACAGCATAAGGAAAGGTCGCTAGCACAATGTGTGGCACATAATGAACATTAAACAAACACTGACGTCACTGCTTACAACCAGTTTGGATGCTGAATCACTGCAGATGAATTGGAGGAAGCTTGGATGTGAATATTTCTAGTGAAAATCGTTCTACGGTAGTTTTGCAAGCTTTCTTAGAAGGTTAGGTAATTATTTTCTCCTTTGGAATGGTTATTGTCTGAGTACGGTTAAGAAAAAATATAATTTGGTTTTGAGCACCTCAAGTGGATGTCTAGCCCTTAATTAAAACAAAAAAGTTGCGTTATAATTTATCAGTGTTCTTCCTTTTAATCAGTGGGGAGTCAACAAATAAATCCATACACAAGACTTGAAAACGTATCCTCAGATGTGATCCACTTGTTATATTTGTGAGAACTGTAATTGACTGCCTGCCTATGGACACTTTTTTCTCCTCTTTTCCTTTTAAATACTTAAAGCCACACACACTTTGTCTAAGGAATCTGTTTTGTCAAGAAAGCAAATAGAAAAGGTGAAGAAGAAAAATTAGTGTTATAAACATCATTTTCACTTCATTCTTTAAACATATCACCACTCCAACAGCTTCAAACACACATGAGTTTTCCCCTGGGATCAGGGGCACCTGCCAACTGAGGATGTGATGTGAACTACAGGCAGGTGTGAGTTGGCTCTCCTCCATCAGAAAACTCAGTGAAGACTGGTATCCCCACAGAAGCATGGTGGACACGGATCTCAGAATTCTGCCTTTAACGTCGGGTTCTAAATAACAAATTGGAAACCTTAGTAAGACAGGCAAAATGAAAGGAACAGTAGGGAAGCTAGCCAGAGTTCTGCCCACATTATACCGCATGGCAGCTACTCCTGTAACAACAGCATCAACAGCAAGCACGTGTCAACAACGGCCACCATCAGTGCCTGTTTCTCTTACAAGAACTACTGCTAGCACTCTGCACTTCTCTCCACTGCTGTAACTATGCAACCAGAAGTACCATCACTGCTGCACGGCCGCCACAGCGACAGTTGCCGTGATAACAATAACTGCTCTTCTACAGTTGCTGCTACCTCACACTGTTGCTGGAAAAAAACAAAGAACTATCCAGCAGTCACTGTACACCATGGTCTTTAAATAATCCAATGACTTAAACATTGGAACTCTCTTTTCCAAAATGGAGTCTTAGCCTTTGACGACTTGTGCTCACAGAATGCTGTAACCAGGGATCCAGGGAGTCTGATCAAGGCATGAACCTGGATCTCCAGATCTATGAGGTGCTGCTACACAGGACTTCGCCTTCCTGGAAGCTGCTCATCTCATTCCAGAAGGCAGAGGATAGATTAGATGACGTGTAAGCTAGTTCCTCTGATTTTTTTCTCAGACGAATTCTCTCAGCCTATCATGTGAACCTGGAGAGCATGGCCATGTTCAAATGTCTGATCAAGGCATGAACCTGGATCTCCAGATCTATGAGGTGCTGCTACACAGGACTTCGCCTTCCTGGAAGCTGCTCATCTCATTCCAGAAGGCAGAGGATAGATTAGATGACGTGTAAGCTAGTTCCTCTGATTTTTTTCTCAGATGAATTCTCTCAGCCTATCATGTGAACCTGGAGAGCATGGCCATGTTCAAATGTGTCCCCTGGGTTCCCAAGGGGACGGATGGCTAGAAATGTGACTCAGGCAAACTTTTTTTTTTTTTTTAACACAATTTGTCTTCTCCTGGCCAAGAGGCCAACATTGGGATGAGAACTGCCACTATCCACACCAAGGCTGGCCACAGAGGGACCATTTTTATTTGAACTTTGAGATTAAAAAATGATGACTATGGACACCCCATAAATCAGACATTCTTCAAAGACATGTTCCCTCCAGAAGAAAGCCTGAGGGAGGATGAGCGAATAGGCAGAACAGGTTAAGGCCTGTTCGTAAAGAACAGAATTGGGAATGACGGCAACGTTCCTGGCAACGTTTATAATAGCAACATTTTGGATACCACTTAAGTGTCTGTCAGAAGGGTGCTGGTTATATTTTGAATCCTCTCTACAACATCATGCAGCCATTTAAAATGTCTAGTTCAATATCTAACAGAGAATGGCACTCATTTAATATAAATGACAAGCTAAATTATTATCATAATCCCATTCACAAAAGAAAAGTATTCATTTTGAACTCTATATGAACAAAGAAAAATGTAAAAAGATAGATGCAAAAACATAAATCACAGGTACCTCTTGGCAGTGAGATTACACTTGATCTGTATGTTTTCTGTATACATTTTAAGACATAAGCAGAAAAAATGACATAAAGCCATTTCTAATTAAGGGGAAATTCAGATATAAGTGGCTACAATTACATACTAGTGTCTTTTTACATCTCATATCAGCTTTGCAAATTGTAGATTTAATTTACACTGTACTAGAAAATTAGGCCTCTTTAAAATTTCAAATTTCCTATCTGATCCACCATGTTATTTGTTAGCCCTTGACTCAGAACACCTGATAGCTTCTAGAAAGTAAATCCCTCTGAAAGGAGATGTACTAGGATGCTGGGAGGTACAAAATGATTCCACATGAGTTATCAAAAGCAGCTCACGTGAACAGCACTAGGATAAGGGCTAAGCTGCAAAGGCAGCTACTCGGAAAGAAACAAAGCTATTTGGATACATTCATTGTAAGGCACGAAGGAAGAAAAGCATTTTTTTTTTTAAAGACATAAGGGAACAAATGGAAAGATACAGTCAGCTCCTTTTTAGCATCAGTATTATGTGATTTTCAAATTAAGTCCTTCCAATCTCTAGTCTTGCCTCTCAGACCCAATTTGGCTGGCTGATCTATTTTCATCCATCAATTTTCTCTTTGATGAGGGTGCATTTTGGGCTCATCTTTTCCTAGAGGCCCGAAGACATTTTAATAGGATGAGTCAACAAGTGAACTTAGTTGATCCTGTCGGCCTTCCTTTACGCAAGGCTGTTGTTGAGGGGCCGATGGTTCAGCCCTTTCCTGAAAAATGCATAACTCTAGAAAAATGCATTTCCACCTTATTTGCTTTGCTAAAGGGATAGTCACCTATCTATTATTCAGCACACAGCGAGCAGAAGATTACAAGCATCCCCACTGTAAATGACATGTTTTCCCAACACTGCCAGTTTAATGCTGGAACAGCACCTGGTGATTTATAGCATCAAAAGAAAAGTATTCATTTTGAACTCTATATGAACAAAGAAAAATGTAAAAAGATAGATGCAAAAACATAAATCACAGGTACCTCTTGGCAGTGAGATTACACTTGATCTGTATGTTTTCTGTATACATTTTAAGACATAAGCAGAAAAAATGACATAAAGCCATTTCTAATTAAGGGGAAATTCAGATATAAGTGGCTACAATTACATACTAGTGTCTTTTTACATCTCATATCAGCTTTGCAAATTGTAGATTTAATTTACACTGTACTAGAAAATTAGGCCTCTTTAAAATTTCAAATTTCCTATCTGATCCACCATGTTATTTGTTAGCCCTTGACTCAGAACACCTGATAGCTTCTAGAAAGTAAATCCCTCTGAAAGGAGATGTACTAGGATGCTGGGAGGTACAAAATGATTCCACATGAGTTATCAAAAGCAGCTCACGTGAACAGCACTAGGATAAGGGCTAAGCTGCAAAGGCAGCTACTCGGAAAGAAACAAAGCTATTTGGATACATTCATTGTAAGGCACGAAGGAAGAAAAGCATTTTTTTTTTTAAAGACATAAGGGAACAAATGGAAAGATACAGTCAGCTCCTTTTTAGCATCAGTATTATGTGATTTTCAAATTAAGTCCTTCCAATCTCTAGTCTTGCCTCTCAGACCCAATTTGGCTGGCTGATCTATTTTCATCCATCAATTTTCTCTTTGATGAGGGTGCATTTTGGGCTCATCTTTTCCTAGAGGCCCGAAGACATTTTAATAGGATGAGTCAACAAGTGAACTTAGTTGATCCTGTCGGCCTTCCTTTACGCAAGGCTGTTGTTGAGGGGCCGATGGTTCAGCCCTTTCCTGAAAAATGCATAACTCTAGAAAAATGCATTTCCACCTTATTTGCTTTGCTAAAGGGATAGTCACCTATCTATTATTCAGCACACAGCGACCAGAAGATTACAAGCATCCCCACTGTAAATGACATGTTTTCCCAACACTGCCAGTTTAATGCTGGAACAGCACCTGGTGATTTATAGCAGCTGCTCTTCGAAGAGGTTCAATGGCTTTCAGATACCTTCCCTGCCCCACCTTGAAAAAATCTTGGTGATGAGAGGGCAAGAAAGAAAACACTTTACATACCTGAGGATTAAGAACTACTCAATGCCCATATCAAACTTAGACATAACAGCCCAGCAAGATATTTTTTTCATGTGTCTCCCAATTCCGGTTCTGCCTGCCAGGGTTTGCCCTCTCCTCCATACTTTGTTAAGACTCAATGAACTCCTTGGTGTGTCTTGAAAACATTCCTAAAACCAATGCCCGGTGCCGAAGAAATTTCCTGTCCCCAGCCCCCAGTCAACACAACACGGCAGAAAGGGACTCCCTCACTTTCCTATCCCTTGACCCTTCTTCCGGTGTGAACTGCACTCCTGGCACTAGAACCACATCGGCTCTGTCTCCCATTTGCTTTCTGACATCTCTTCCCTTTTCCCATTCATCACTTTTAGCTAACGATCAAGGCGTTTCCGTCTTTGAGAAGATTAAAGAGTTAACAAGAGGACTTCCACAAACTTCCACCACGACACTGACTCACCTTCATCGTTGTCTTGTCGTCACGGTAGGCAACAGACCACACTTTTGTCCCAAGGCCACAACTCCCTCATGCACAAGAGCTGGTCCTTGCTCTCATGCTCACAAATGCGCTCAGCAGCTCATGAGTCTCTCCTCCTCCGTCATCAGAGCATCTGTTTCTTCTTAGATTGCTCCCAGCTCCTGTCCCCAGCCCCCAGTCAACACAACACGGCAGAAAGGGACTCCCTCACTTTCCTATCCCTTGACCCTTCTTCCGGTGTGAACTGCACTCCTGGCACTAGAACCACATCGGCTCTGTCTCCCATTTGCTTTCTGACATCTCTTCCCTTTTCCCATTCATCACTTTTAGCTAACGATCAAGGCGTTTCCGTCTTTGAGAAGATTAAAGAGTTAACAAGAGGACTTCCACAAACTTCCACCACGACACTGACTCACCTTCATCGTTGTCTTGTCGTCACGGTAGGCAACAGACCACACTTTTGTCCCAAGGCCACAACTCCCTCATGCACAAGAGCTGGTCCTTGCTCTCATGCTCACAAATGCGCTCAGCAGCTCATGAGTCTCTCCTCCTCCGTCATCAGAGCATCTGTTTCTTCTTAGATTGCTCCCAGCTTCATAAAACTACTGACATCCTTCCCACCCTAAAAGTCTCCTGGATCCCCTTGCTCCTTCCCTCTGAAGTGTCACTTTTTGGATCTACTTGAGCAAAACTCCTCTAAGAATTGTTAACGCAAACACGCATCACATGCCACACTTTGGCTCTGAAACAGTTCAACCAGTCTTTCCAGGCTTTTGTCCACATCACTGCATTGAATGCATTCTCAGTGATGTCACCAATGAATTCCTTGTTCTCCTGTCTCATAATCTCTTCACTAGTCTGGCTTTTCCCGTCTTAGATCCCCATAAAATATTTCAAACTCTGCAACGTGATGTAAGGCAAATCATGTCACATCTCTGCTCAAAACATGTTCATAGTTTCTGTCGATGAAAACAGTCAACACACAATTGTCCAGGGAGTTTGTAGTTTCCTCGGTTCTCACTGCAGCAAAAATTTGAAGCGATGAATGGACCAGGGTTATGGCTGGGTGTTACAGCTGTTTTATTTGGCAAGCAAAGGAAAATATATCCTCGAGGAGTGAGGGTGGATTAACCCAAAAGATACTAAGAGAAGCCAGCGGCTCAAATTTGGCTCCTCTTTTTATATGTTTTTTCTCCTCCCCCTGAGCATGCCCTATGTAAATTGGGCTAGTCAGGAGGGCTATTTGTTTCACATGAGGCTCTCACTCTGGTCCTCGGACCTTCCTTTGTTCTATTTTCATGGGCTTTTCCCTTCTTTGTCTTTTAGCCACTGCCATTCTGGACTCCTTTTTCCTATTCTAGGTACCTAACACAATCAATAATAAGATCAGAAAAGGCTGTTATTTGAGCCAAACTACTGTATAGTCAAAGCTGTTGTTTTTCCATTAGTCATGTACACATGTGAGAATTAGACCATAAAGAAGGGAGCACTGAAGAATTGATTCTTCTGAATTGTGTTGCTGGAGAAGACTCTTGAGAGGCCCTTGGGCAGCAAGGAGATCAAACCAGTCAATCCTAAAGGAAATCAACCCTGAATATTCATTGGAAGGTGGCTATTTGTTTCACATGAGGCTCTCACTCTGGTCCTCGGACCTTCCTTTGTTCTATTTTCATGGGCTTTTCCCTTCTTTGTCTTTTAGCCACTGCCATTCTGGACTCCTTTTTCCTATTCTAGGTACCTAACACAATCAATAATAAGATCAGAAAAGGCTGTTATTTGAGCCAAACTACTGTATAGTCAAAGCTGTTGTTTTTCCATTAGTCATGTACACATGTGAGAATTAGACCATAAAGAAGGGAGCACTGAAGAATTGATTCTTCTGAATTGTGTTGCTGGAGAAGACTCTTGAGAGGCCCTTGGGCAGCAAGGAGATCAAACCAGTCAATCCTAAAGGAAATCAACCCTGAATATTCATTGGAAGGACTGAGGCTGAAGCTCCAGTACTTTGGTCACCTGATGCAAATAGTCAAATTTCCCCGATGCTGGCAAAGACTGAGGGCAGGAGAAGGGGGTGATAGAAGATGAAGCAGTTCAATGCCATCACTGACCCAGTGGACATGAGTTTGAGCAAACTCCAGGAGATAGTGAAAGACAGGACAGCCTGGCGTGCTACAGTCCATGGGGTCACAAAGAGCTGGACATGACTGAGCGACTTAACAACAGCTCAAGACTAGGCTGGAAGGCCGCTTTCCAGATGACTCTGAGAAACTACTCCTGAGAAGCACGGTTTAATATTTTGTTGGAACAAAGAATATCAAACAATCAGGGTTACATTTCTTCAAAGTTAAAGAGAAAACAACAACAAACAGATCTGCTCGTATACAGCGAGTCAGGGCAGCCATGGTGCCTGGGAAGGGACTCCTCTCATCAAAGGAATCCCAGCACTGACGTCCCGGGAAGAGAGGCATTTAATTTTCACTTTTTACATGGACGTTCTTTACTTTTGGTCAGTATGTCCTTTTCTCTAATAATTAAAGTAGATGTACAGTGTATGTTTGATAGACTACAAGCAGGCTCTTTTAATTAGCATAAAATTCAAGTTGCTGCTGCTGCTGCTGCTGCTAACTCGTTTCAGTAGTGTCCGATTCTGTGCAACCCCATAGATGGCAGCCCACCAGGCTCCCCCGTTTCTCCAGGCAAGAACACTGGAGTGGGTTGCCATTTCCTTCTCCAATAGTTAATTCATGTATAAGCCAGAATGACTTCCTTACATTGCAACATGTGAAAATTTCTTTTATCACTTCACATTGTATGGAGTCCATATAATTTTATGCAAGATTCTATGTGCTATTCTTCCCACCTCACCCCCACATTTACTCCTAACTCTTATCCCCTCATCCTCTGTCTCTTGCTCACTCTGCTTCAACCATGTCATCTCCTTGGTACTTGTTCCATGAATCAGGCGCACACCCACCTCAAGGCCTTGGCACTGGCTGCCCTTGTCCTGATCCACTCTTCCCTTGATGCATGCTGGAGTATTTTTTCTCCAATCCTCCGGGTGCCTGCTCACATGTTACTCTCTCACTGAGGTCACCCAGTCTACCCTACTCTCTCCACTCCTGGGATTCCCACTCTACCACTACCCCCTCCCCATTTAGGCTCGATGTTTTCCCATGTCATTTACCACATTTCTTTATACTATATAATTTACTTATTTATTATGTTTATTGCCTGTCTCCCCCAATAGAATGAAAGCTCAATGAAGGAAGTGATATTTCCAGCTTTTAGAGCAATTCTTAGCGTAGTACATGCTCAGTAAATCAATTGAGTGGAAGGGACTTGTGGCAAAATGACCAAGAGTACTCTATGGAACCGGGAATTGGGTCTCAAAGATCCTGTAAAAACTGCATATTCAATGACTCTGCACATGATTACTAAGTTATGGTCTCTGGAGGTGGGCCCTGAGAATCTGGTTGGTTCTCATGCATAAGGATTCCTTCTAAGTGATGCTTCCAAGAAGGCAAAGGGGCCGGAGTTAGTTCCAGGATTCTGAATGGCTATTTTGTAGCAAACCAAGGAGAGGCTGGCCACTCAACTAGGTTGACTAGGCCAATAATTTCGAACTTAGGTCCCTTTTGCTCCCTAGGACATACTTGGCAATGTCTGGAGACATTTTAAGTTGTCCAAACTGAGGTAGTGGGGGTAGTGGGAGAGGCATGCTCCAGGTTTCCAATGAGTAGAAGGTCTAAGAGCAGACTGAGGAACTGGGCTTGACCGATGAGCATGTTATTCTCTTGATGACAGTGATTGCAACTAAATCAATACAAATTTTGGGTTTTTTTTTTTTTTTTTTTTTTTGGCTCTACTGGAAATTTGACTCTTGCCTTCTGCTGGCTTGAAGCTGGGAGCATGTGACATTGCAGCTCTCAGGTGTCTTCACAAAGCTGCCCGACAGGAAAGCAGAGCTGAGAGACAGACAGAAACTCAGTCCTGATGGCTTATAACTGAACAAGTCCTGCCTCGAATTTCCTGGAAGAGCATATAAAGAGGTAGATTACCATTGCAGTGATATGTGGAAAAGATGCACTAAATTGGATCCGAGAGCCAATATAACCAATAATGATCCCTGGCAAGTTGCGCCTTTGCCCCCAAAGAAATGGCAACTGCAATTCAAATTTGAGATAGAAGATGGGGATTAGAAGGCATCCCAGCACTCTTTTCTTTAGTGAAGGTTAGAGGGCCCCTTGTAACATTTGCAGAAGTTAAAGTTTAGGTGGGGCAAGCTGACTCTGGCCTACTGGAAGAGGAGAGGGAGAGGAGAAGAAATACAACAGTAAATTAATATTTAATGTGTGGCAGCCCAGCTGGCTTTGCTAGTAAGGTATCAGGTAATAGAAACATTCCTTGATGTAGCCAGTATGGAAAGAGGGTTTATTGGCCCTAGGAGAAGGCAGTCATAATTCAGAGCTATTAACAAAAATAATAGGGCTGGGGCCCCGAGGAGATTTTCTTAGAATGCCTGCACACATTCTACCTAACCTAATTTAAGGGATGTCATGAGTCAGAACAGATCCCCATCAAGTCTGTCATGCTTGTCATAACATGGCATTTGAATAGCAGACATCTCGTCCCAGGAGATATTCCTGCTAAGGAACTGTGTTATTTAATGGGGTTTAAAGACTCCTTTTAAATTTCAGGGCCTGTTTGTATAAAATCTGCATTGGGAAAAGCACCATTTGGCTAAGCTCTTCTTAAAGGGAAACAAGCTTTCTCCAGGCTAGGATTTGGAGAGCAGGTGCCACAAGTGTAATTAGCTAAAGATGGCAAGGGAGCGGAGAAGCACAGAAAGGAATGGGGACTTTGAATATGGAATGACAGAGATGGCTTTTGAAAAGCTACCATCTGTGATTTGGCGTTACTTCTAAAATAACCCCATGGTTATTAATGAAACGGGGTTCGTATTTCCTGGTGTCACCCTCTGGATAAGGTGACTAGATCTTATTCACCTCCTGGATAAGGTGAACACCTGGCCCAGGTTTGGCCATCAGAGTCTCTTGGGATGTGGAAATGAGACACAGAGGCACCTTAATCTGCTTATGTTTGTTGTTTCTTGAACTTGGAACATACGTGTTTCAAGAGACATACGCTGATGGCAGCCTCAGTCCTACATTCCCATTTATCTAGGAGGAAGAAACAGAGTTAGCTTTGAAACCTTTAGAGGAAGCCCTGGAAAAACCAGAAAGGGATCTACAGGGAGAGAGACCCAGTGCCCTTAGAAACTGTAGTCTCTGGTTTTCAGACACAAGGTAGATTCCTTTCCAGGTTAGTGATTTCAGGATTAGTCAGTGTTAAGGAAAAAGAACATGTCTAATGATCAAATCCACTTTATATTTTCATTTCAAAAAGCAAACTCTCTTCATTATGTTCCTGCTGACATAGAATTAATAAAGTAAAAATGCTGCTGGAGTTACACAAGCAGACAATTCTGGAAGCATCTTAATCATGTCTGTCTTTAAATTCTTCTTCTAGTCTAGACCTTTTTGACGGATAGTCACTCACTCTGGAAATGTTTCTTGACTTTATGTAGAGAAATTAATAAAAATTGTACCTAAGAAATATTGCCAAAATAGCACAGTAGACTTCATCTTATATAATTCATGGAGAAAGATACCCACTCATGGAAAGGTAGACACTGATTGTAGACATGAAAGGCTAGCTTTACCAATCATGGACACAGATATTGCTGGTTTGTAAATATCTATGCTCATCTTGGACAGCAAAGAGATCAAACCAGGCAGTGCTAAAGGAAATCAACTCTGAATATTCACTGGAAGGACTGACGCTGAAGTTGAAGCTCCAATATTTTGACCACCTGATGCAAAGAGCTGACTCACTGGAAAAGACCCTGATGCTGGGAATGACTGAGGGCAGGAGGAGAAGGGTGGCAGAGGATGAGATGGTTGGATGGCATCACTGACTCCATGGACATGAGTTTGAGCAAGCTCCAGGAGAAAGTGGACAGGGAAGCCTGGCTTGCTGCAGTCCACTGGGTCACAAAAAGCTGTAATGACTTAGCAACTGAACAATGAACAACAACATCTTGATGTCACAGGCTGGGGCAGTATCCAGGGATTCACTATTCCTATGGACATGTTTCTCCAAGTTTACTTGGCAACTAAGCAGCAAGAAAAAGTTACTTTTTTTTCACATCAGGAAAAATTTATGAATCAAACGAAACCTTTCCTTTGTGGCTCTCCTTTCTAAATGCTATGTTGCTTTATTTATCACAAATCATGGCAGCACATCGTTTGGAACTTATACTTCTGCTTCCCTTTCTTGTTATCTGTCTCTTTTCTCTCTGTGATTAGGAAAGTGTCTTAAATGCTTATTAAAATAGGAAATGTGCTGGTAGGAACTTCTGGAAAAGACAATGGTTGGGGTAGAAGAGAGAAAAGCAGCCTCTATTGTTTCATGTTTGGAGACTTAAGGCAGCAAGCAACAGTTGGAATCTTTTTGGCTAAAGTAAAATGAAGCTACCAAAACATCCATTGACAGATGAATGAATAAAGAAGATGTGGTACCCATACACAATGGAGTATTACTCAGCCATTTAAAGGAATGGAATTAGGTCATTTGTAGAGATGTGGATGGACCTAGAGTCTGTCATACAGAGTGGAATAAGTCTGAAAGAGAAAAACAAATGTCATATATTGATGCATGTCTGTAGAATCTAGAAAAATGGTACTGGTGAAACTGTTTCCAGGGCAGGAATAGAGCATACCCAAATGGAATGCCTATGGGGGTAGGATAAATTGGGAGACTGAGATTGAGACTGATGTATACGCATTGCCACCAGTAAAACAGGTACCTAGTGGGGACCTGCTCTATAGCACAGGGAGCTCAGCTGGGTGCTCTGTGGTAACCTGGACGGATGGAGTGGGTTTGGGGGTGGGAGGAAGATCGAAGAGGCTGGAGATATATGTATACGTACAGCTGATTTACTTCCTTGTACAGCAGAAACTAACACAAATTGTAAAACAAGTATATACCAATAAAAAAAGGAGGCTATCTCTGTATCCTTTCTTCAGTGTTACATAGAAAGAGAATGCTCGTTGTTTATTATAAAGGGATGACAGCCTTAATAGTTGCAGGGGAACAGAGGCATTGTTTAACTAAAAATTCTTTACAACTGGCACTGACGTAGTTACTGTGGTCAGCCTCCCAGGCATATGGAGGTGGTGCTGGGGGTTTGGTCAGCAGTACACATGCCCAACCAATTAGCCCTGGGATGATTCTAACAGCATTTGAACAACAGCTGCAGAGTCTCTTAGATGGGAAAACAAATTTCTGAACAAAGGGATTTATCCCAATATGAAGTCCTGAAATACCTGTCAGTTTAGGCACTCAGTTGTGTCCAACTCTTTGTGACCCCATAGACTGCAGCATGCCAGGCTTCCCTGTCCATCACCAACTCCCAGAGCTTACTCAAACTCATGTCCATCAAGTCAGTGATGCCATCCAACCATCTCGTCCTCTGTCACCCCCTTCTCCTTCCGCCTTCAATCTTTCCCAGCATCAGGGTCTTTTCCAGTGAGGTCAGTTCTTCGCATCAGGTGTCCAAAGTATTGGAGCTTCAGCTTCAGCATCAGTCCTTCCAGTGAATAGTCAGGACTGATTTCCTTTAGGATGGACCGGTTGGATCTCCTTGCAGTCCAAGGGACTCTCAAGAATCTTCTGCAACACCACAGTTCAAAAGCATCAGTTCTTCAGTGCTCAGCTTTCTTTATGGTCCAACTGTCACATCCATGGATTCCTGGAAAAACCATAGCCTTGACTAGATGGACCTTTGTTGGCAAAGTAGTGTCTCTGCTTTTGAATACGTTGTCTAGGCTGGTCATAGCTTTTCTTCCAAGGAGCAAGTGTCTTTTAATTTCATGGCTGCAGTCACCATCTGCAGTGATTTTGGAGCCCCCCCAAATAAAGCCTCTCACTGTTTCCTTTATTTCCCCATCTATTTGCCCTTATAAAGTGATGGGACTGGATGCCATGATCTTAGTTTTCCGAATGTTGAGTTTTAAGTCAAGTTTTTCACTCTCCTCTTTCACTTTCATCAAGAGGCTCTTTAGTTCTTCTTTGCTTTCTGACATAAGGATGATGTTATCTGCATATCTGAGGTTATTGATAATTCTCCCGACAAACTTGATTCCAGCGTGTGCTTCTTCCAGCCTGGCATTTCACTTGACGTACTCTGCATATAAGTTAAATAAACAGGGTGACAGTATACAGCCTTGATGTACTCCTCTCCTGATTTAGAAGCAGTCTGTTGTTTCATGTCCAATTCTAACTGTTGCTTCTTGGCTGCATAGAGATTTCTCAGGAGTCAGGTAAAGTGGTCTGTTATTCCCATCTCTTGAAGAAATTTCCACAGTTTGTTGTGATCCACACAGTGAAAAGCTTTGGCATAGTCAATAAAGCAGAAGTAGGTATTTTTCTGGAACTCTCGCTTTTTTGATGATCCAGCAGATGTTGGCAATTTGATCTCTAGTTCATCTGCCTTTTCTAAATCCAGCTTGGATGTGTGGGAGTTCACAGTTCACATACTGTTGAAGCCTGGCTTGGAGGATTTTGAGCATTGCTTTGCTAGCTTGTGAGATGAGTGCAATTGTGCGGTAGTTTGAACATTTTTGACAATGCCTTTCTTTGGGAGTGAAATGAAAACTGACCTTTCCCAGTCCTGTGGCCACTGCTAAGTTTTCCAAATTTGCAGTCATATTGAATGCAATATGACTTTTAGGATTTGAAATAGCTCAACTGGAATTCCTTCACCTCCACTAGCTTTGTTCATAGTGATGTGTCCTAAAGCCCACTTGACTTTGCATTCCAGGATGTCTGGCTCTATGTGAGTGATCACACCATTGTGGTTATCTGGATCATGATGATCTTTTCTATATAGTTCTTCTGTGTATTCTTGCCACCTCTTCTTAATATCTTCTGCTTAGGTCCATATCATTTCTGTCCTTTATGGTGCCCATCTTTGCATGAAATATTCCCTTGGTATCTCTAAATTTCTTGAAGAGTCTTTCCCATTCTATTGTTTTCCTCTCTTTCTTTGGATTCATCACTGAGGAGGCTTTCTTATATCTCCTTGCTATTCTTTGGAACTGGCATTCAAATGGGTATATCTTTCCTTTTCTCCTTTGTCTTTCACTCCTCTTCTATTTGTAAGGCCTCCTTAGTCAACCATTTTGCCTCTTTGAATTTCTTTTTTTTGATCATCAGTACCACCTGTACAATGTCATGAACCTCTGTCCATAGTTCTTCAGGTACTCTATCAGATCTAATCCCTTGAATCTATTTGTCACTTCCCCTGTATAATCTTAAGGGATTTGATTTAGGTTATACCTGAATGGTCTAGTGGTTTCCCTACTTTCTTCAATTTAAGTCTGAATTTGGCAAGAAGGAGTTCATGATCTGAGCCACAGTCAGCTCCTGGTCTTGTTTTTGCTGACTGTATAGAACTTCTCCATCTTTGGTTGCAAAGAATATAATCAATCTGATTTTGTTATTGACCATCTGGTGATGTCCATGTGTAGAATCTTCTCCTGTGTTGTTGGAAGAGAGTCTTTGCTATGACCAGTGTGCTCTCTTGGCAAAACTCTGTTAGCCTTTGCCTTGCTTCATTCTGTACTCCAAGGCCAAATTTACCTGTTACTCCAGGTGTTTCTTGACTTCCTACTTTAGCATTCCAGTCCCCTAGAATGAAAAGGACATCTTTTTTGGGTGTTATTTCTAAAAGGTCTTGTAGGTCTTCAGAGAACCACTCAACTTCAACTTCAGCTGGGAAAACCAAAGCCATGCCAAAGCCTTTCACTGTGTGGATCACAACAAACTGTGGAAATTTCTTCAAGAGATGGGAATAACACTATTTTACCTGCCTCCTGAGAAATCTCTATGCAGGTCAAGAAGCAACAGTTAGAACTGGACATGGAACAACAGACTGGTTCCAAATCGGGAAGGGAGTATGTCAAGATGTATATTGACTCCTTGTTTATTTAACTTATATGCAGAATGTATCATGCAAAATGCCGGGCTGGATGAAGTACAAGCTGGAATCAAGATTGCCGGGAGAAACATCAGTAATCTCAGATAGGCAGATGACACCATCCTTATGGCAGAAAGGAAGAGGAACTAAAGAGCCTCTTGATGAAAGTGAAAGAGGAGAGTAAGATGTTGACTTAAAACTCAACATTCAGAAAACTAAGATCATGGCATCCAGTCCTATCATTTCATGGCAAATAGATGGGGAAACAAAGGAAACAATGAGAGGCTTTATTCTTTGGGCTCCAAAATCACTGCAGATGGTGACTGCAGCCATGAAATTAAAAGACACTTGCTCCTTGGAAGAAAAGCTATGACCAGCCTAGACAATATATAAAAAAACGGAGACATTACTTTGCCAACAAAGGTCCGTTTAGTCAAGGTTATGGTTTTTCCAGGAGTCATGTATGGATGTGAGAGTTGTACCATAAAGAAAGCTGAGCACTGAGGAACTGATGCTTTTGAACTGTGGTGTTGCAGAAGATTCTTGAGAGTCCCTTGGACTGCAAGGAGATCCAACTGGTCCATCCTAAAGGAAATCAGTCCTGAATATTCACTGGAAGGACTGATGCTGAAGCTCCAATATTTTGGCCACCTGATGCAAAGAACTGACTCACTAGAAAAGACCCTGATGCTAGGAAAGATTGAAGGTGGGAGGAGAAGGGGATGACAGAGGATGAGATGGATGGCATCACCGACTCGATGGACATGAGTTTGAGTAAGCTCTGGGAGTTGGTGATGGACAGGGGAGCCTGGCGTGCTGCAGTCCATGGGTCACAAAGAGTTGGACACGACTGAGCGACTGAACTGAACTGACTGAACAGTATTCTTGCAGTTAATTCATTGTTGTCTGGTTTGGGTAATGATTAATATACTCACTGCCCAAACCCATGGGAGGGTTCTTTCCTGGAATAAGATGTTTATGTGTGTGTGTGTGTGTGTGTGTCTGTGTATGTGTATGAGACACTGTTTTCAGCTCCCACTGAAACTCATAGACCAAGAGTGAAAAAAAGGAGACTTCTCAAAGGAGAAACTAGGTGCAATTACCAGAAGAAGGGGGACTGAGGATGTGTTTACAAAGGCAATGCTTTCAGATATTTACCACAATGTAACCCTGACAAGAACTACTTTTCATACTCGAGTATGCTAGGTTGGTAATTACCCAGATAGGTTATAAATGATCACGTACCCTCGTTTACATTCACATACTAGCTGAACCTGCCTAATTTAGACTTGACCTATTTTAAATTGTTCAGGATGAGGTTACATAGAAGGAGAGGAGATTTATCTTTACTGAGTGCCTGTCATATACCTATGAATCTCATACTCAGGATTTCATTCTCTTCTTCTGATGCTCTTCCAAGGCTGGTATTATTTTCCCATTTTAATATTGAAACCAAAAAAGGGAAACAAGAAAGAGATCTCTCCACACTCATATAGCTAGTGAGAATCTAGTCTTCAACATAGCACATTGTCTTCATGTTTATAACATTCAAGAAACCAATTAAAAAGCCAGAGGTCTCATGTTTGGTGCTGATGGTGGGGCTCACTCCAAGAGACTCAAACACGTTGTTATCTTTCTAGCTCCTGATAAAATTTCTGCGGTTCTACTGTTCATTTTAGTCTGCTCAAGCTGCTACAACAAAATACCAGATACTGGGTGACTTAAAGAATAGACCTTTGCTTCCCGCAGTTCTGGAGGCTGGCAGAGTTCAAGATCAGGGTGCCAGCATGGCTGGGTTCTAGAGCTATTGTGCTGCTTTGCGGATGGTCACCTATTTGCTGGTCTCCTTTTCTTCTTATAAGGACACTAACTCCGTCCTAAGGGCCCCACTCTCATAACCTCATCTAAACCTAATACCTCCCAAAGGCCCCCATCTCTACATTCCATCACACCAGGGATTAGGGCTTCAACATAAGCATTTTTGAAAGGATGCAAACATTCAGTCTATATCATCTTATCCTTCCATCTGAGTTGATCCTCAATCACGGCCATTTATTCTCTTAGCTTTTTCCGTTTCTGACCGCCTCATCTCTGCCAAACATATCCATGGCATGATATGAATTTATTTTGGAAAATAAACTGGATTCAGTTCTCTCTCCATTCCCTTAACCCTGAATTCAGGCATCCTTTGGCAGACATGTCAACTCAAAGAAGGGAAAACTGGCTGTCTGGATCTATTCTTGCTTCCATGTGTAACAGCACCTATGTCTCTGAGACAGAAGAGACACAGAGCTCATTTTCCCCTTTAGTCATATTTGCCACATTTCATCCCAATACATTTGGGGAGTTTTCAACGAGTAATGGTTATGAATTGAATTCCCAATTAACTTCTACCAATGAAGAGGAGGGGCACAAAGCCACCTCACTCAATTTTATCTGGCATTTACTGACAGTAACAGGCTTAAGGTGTTAGCTAGCTGGGTTGAGTCGATTAATAACTTGCCCTGGGTTATCAGCAGAGTTTCATCCACAAAGAAATCCTGTCTGATCTCTTGGAACAAGCCATGAGATTATTCTATCTATTCTAGAGGCAAGGATTTTTTTGCCTTGTAACCAAGCAGCAAAATGACTTTGACTAGAGCATATTTTGTGTGTCGTAGGCGTTGGCTAATTTATGAATTAGAATCATGGGAGAAAGATGGCTTGCTCACTGTCACCAGCAAGTTTTTAATCAAGGAGCATATGATCAAGTGAGAGCAGTGGTTCTCAGCCTGAGGGCAGTTTTGCTGCTCTTTCTCTCCACAGGGGGCCTTCGGAAATGCCCGGAGACATTTCCGATCATCATGATTGAGGAGGAGAGGTACTAGTCTCATCTACTGGATAGAAGCAAGGGGTGGCGCTTAGCATCCTGCAATACACAGGACGGCTCCACAACAAAGAGTTATCGAGCCAGAATGTTAATAGTGCTGAGGTTAAGGAGGTTTAGAAACCCTTAGGTAAATCATAAGTCGTCAAAGATGCTATGTTGGCTTCCAATCAGGTAGAATGTTTTCTGAAACTTCCACCAGGAAACACGCCTCTCTGGGAGAAGCTGCAGATGAGGAACTCAGTTTCTGTATTAGCTTCCTAGGGCTCCTGTAACGATTGCCACAGACTAGGCGGTTTAACCAACACAAAGGTAGCATGTCACACTAGCGGAGGGCAGAAGCCTCACTTTATTCCTTCTGGAGGCTCTAGGGAAGAAACTGTCCCTTGACGTTCATGGCTGCTAGAGGCTTCCTGCACGTCTTGGCTTGCCGCCTCTCTCTTGTCTTCTAGGTGAGCAACTGCATCATGCTGACCTCCACTCCATCATTACCTTTCCTTCTCTGACTCTAACACCCTGTCTCCAGCTTATTAATAGAAGGATCACTGTGCTTGAGCCCATCTGGATAATCCAGGAAAATGTTCCCATCTCAAGACTCCTAAGTTAACCATCTTAAACCCTTAAAAATCTGCAAAATCTCATTTGCCATATGGAGGTAACACATCCACAGGTTTTGGGCAATTAGGACATGGATGTCTTTGGGAAACTATTAATTTGCCTACCTTCCTCCACTATAAGGATCTAGAAACTACCCCTGATTTTTTAGACACCTCTGTCCTCCAACATCGCCCCCCAATCACTAGAATCATGTGACCACAGAAGAATGAAAAGCAGTTCTAGACAAACCAGAATACTACATAAGGGTGAAAACAACCATGATTTCAATTTCAAGATTCCAAGAAGATGGGAGAGTTAAACCATTCTTTTCTTCTTTCTGTATATAGATTTGTAATACACAGTCTTACTTTAAAAATTTTAATCTTTAGTCTCTCAACCCTCCATAATCAGGATTTCCAAGAATACGGCTAGTATTTTGATCCAGGTTGGTATCAATGTCCACTTCAGTCTTTCATGGTCCCCCGAACTCAGAGTAAACATATCAGAATTTCCCACAGGGTCTGTATTCATTGTGTTGACATGAACATCAACATGCTTTCCATGGTACTTTGGAAGGCAGCAGTGGGTCCTAAAGAAATGCCAGACATTCTCCCAGGGTTCAAGAAACTTAAAGAAAATATATTTGGCTCTCCCTAAGGGGTTTGTGAATTAAAAGAACAGAATTCAAGCCAGCTGAGTGAACATCTATGAAGCATGTACTTTACACCCGCTTGGCATAAAACATTAGGATATAAAGATAAATACACAAATGTTTCTCTTGAACTTAGTCCCAGAAGGCCCTACTCTTTCTCATTAGACTATCCTTTTTAAAGTATCCTTTCTTAATAACAAGGCTTCAATTTGTCTCCACCTATAAAAACATTATAACTCTACCTAAATATGACATCAGGCAAATAAGAATTCATTTACCCTGCACCTTCAAATCCTAGAATTCCTTTCCTGTGGTCTCTTTTGAGAAAGGCAGCATAATGCAGTGGGAAGCATGCTGATTCTCAAGTACACAGACTCCAGCCATGAACGCCAGTTTCCCCCTTACCAGGCAGCAGCAACTACTGGCAAGTCACTTACTCTCTCCCAGTTCCAGTTTCCTCATTTGTAAAATGGAGCTCATAAGAGTTCCCACTGAAATACTTTAGAAAGGACCAGAACAGGATATCGGGAAGGACTTAACACAGAATGCAAGAGGTGTGGGTTAAATCCCTAGGTCAGGAAGATTCCCCTGGAGAAGGAAATGGCAACCCACTCCAGTATTGTTGCCTCGACAATCCCATGGACAAAGGATCCTGGCAAACTATAGTCCACTGGGTTGCAGAGAGTCGGAGATGACTGAGTGACTGAACGACAGGCACACAGTGGGTCGCAGATAAGTGGCGCCTCTCATCACCAGCCTTAGACTTCCCTTCTGCCTCTGGTCATCAGACACATCGCTTACTCACATGCAGACTTATCAAGTTCAAGTCAGGTTACATAGCTGTCCTTTAGGACTTCTTCATCTCACCCAGGGGCTTGTAAAAGAACTTAATATGAGGACTAGTCACAGTTGCTCACTCTCTTCACTTCACATTTGAAATCGCTTATTTTTTTTTCAATATCTTTAAATGCAATTCACTTGTCATGTAATTGGATGCTATAAAAGCCTCTACTTTTTTTTTTTTTATTGCCCAACTGAGTATCTTCTGAAAGGTGCTGACTCTATAGTTTTTAAAACCTGTTACTAATGGAGTCATTTTTCACTTGGAAAATAATCCCTCGTTTTCAGGGAGCACACAGGGTTGGCATCACCGCCAATTAGGAAGCTTTACAATCCTTCATTCCATTTATGTGTCTCATTTGGAATTATTTTCCTAGAGGAAAAACAATGATATTGACATTTTTGATCTATCTCATATGTCTAGAAAGTTTGAACACTGACATTTTCATTTTATGATGCAATATTTATGTGGATCTGACTGGTGGGCAATTGAAAGCTTGGGATCTGGAGTTAAGGAGGATGGAATTTGAATTCTAACTCTGCCACTTACTATCTGTGTGGCTTTGGGCTAGGTATATACTCTTTCTGTGTTTCAATTTACCCATCTATAGAATGGATATTATAATAGAATCTCGTTAACAAGGTTTTGTGAGATGAAACAGCACGATAGTGCCAAGTGTACATATTATTATCATTATTATTTCTGTCATTACTATTAATATTGTTATTGTTATTGTTTATTACTACTATCACACTACTACAGAGATTTATGTTTGGGATAAATTTATCTGTAAGTGTAAAGTGCTTAGCATGAAGTCTGGCACAAAGTAGGTTCTTAGTAAAAGGCAAATATTATTCATTAAGTTTTATTCATCAAAAGATTTAATAAATGTTAAATTCTGTAATCATTGTCCTATGTATAGGTTCCATTACACCCATTTCAAAGATGGGTAAACTGAGACCCCAAGTGGCTAAAGATATTCCTTATAGTCACACAGGTATTAAGTGGCAAAGCTGGACTTGAACTTGGGCAGTTGTTAAACAGAGATCCATTTTATTCATGGGGCTACAAGATGCTGCTCCAAATAAGATCTCTCAGGGAAATGTCCCTGGTGTGTGACTTAAGTCGTGGCTATGCTGAATGGCCAGGTCGATTATTGAGAGCCAGGCAAGAGATGTGCAACTATAAAAATATTACTGCACCTAATACAGAGTCCTCCCCTTCCAGAGCAGCACACTGTCTAGACGGCCCAGAGGAGGGAGGAAGTCATAATCCTTAATAAACCACCATCCTCCGTGTGGACCAGACTTGAATTAAGCTTCCATGGAAATGAGAGAGACACCCACTGATTCAAGCAGATGACTTCTTTAGTGAGAATGAGAAATCTTTCCTTGTTTTTATGGCAATTTAAACAACTCCTCATCACCAGCAGCCTCGCTCCCTTCAGAAGAAAGACGGCCTGAAAGGGGAAGATGAGGTTTAGGAACACAGCTCCTGAAGGGAAGCTGAAGTGAGAGATTACATTGTGATGCTGATTGCAGGCGCTTGAGTTAGGGTGATTGGCCGAGAGAATTCCAGGGTGATGGCTCCTGGAAATCAGCTAGCTAGGTAACTCCATGCAGGGTTGAAGTGCTGCTTCCCCCAGATAACACTCTTTGGCTCGGTGCAGCCTGCTGTGGATGCAGCCCCTGCATTTTATAGTGCAGCAGCAATGATGGATTTGACAATAGTATCCTGAATGGATACTGTTCATTGACCATCTGCCCAGTGCTTGGCCCTTCCCATGCTAATTCTCATAGATCCCTCACACTAGGCATCTCAAGGAAGGAGAACTGTTTTCATCATTTCACAGATGAAGAAACCAAGACACAAAAGCTAGAATGCTCCCGTGTAGCAGAGTCAGGACATAAAGCCGGGTTGGTGCCACTCTATCTCCTGTGGGTCTAATTACTGAGCCACACGGGCAGCCACGCATGGCAGAAAGAACCAGATCAGAATTTTAGCCAGCCAGGAGGTTTACAGGATGGCACTTTGATTTTCTATTCCCTACAATGAGGAGTTTGCAGACTGAACATCTTTGCTGTCCTTCTGAGAGCTGTCCTGAGGAACAGAAATCAACATATATCAGTAAATTTTGGAAATACAAGCAAAGATTCTAATTTAGGCAGTTCATTTGCTTTTCAAACGATTGCAACAAAAAAGTATTAAAGCAAGCATGAGGAATATAAAACCAAATTCAGACCAGATTTAATAAGAAATGCAAAGACTGGCCTGTAGCACCGAGAACTCTGGAATAATTGTACTTGAGTTAGACTAGCTGATTTTCTAATAGCTTACTCCATAGGTCAACAGCAGTGCTCCTTAAACTTTCGTGTGAATTCAAATCACCCAGAAAGCTCATTAAAATGTAGATTGTGGAACTCCACACAGAGTTCTGATTCAGGAAGTCTGCAGTAGGTACCCAACAGTTTGCATTTCTAACAAGTTTTCAGCTAAGGCTAACTCTGCTGATTCAGGGACCACACAACAGAAAAAACTACTCTAGAGACTGCAGTATATTTCACATGGGGTTTCATTCAAAGGTATAGACATGGTTGGACTTATAGAGATTATCATACTCAGTGAACTAAGTCAGAAAGACACAAACACCGTATGACATCACTTATCTGTGGAATCTAAAATATGACACAGATGAACCCATCCATGAAACAGAATCACAGACATGGAGAACAGACTTGTGATTGCCAAGTGGAGGGTGGGGAGAGGGATGGAACGGGAGTTTGGGATTAGCAGATGCAATGAATGGATAAACAACAAGGTCCTACTAAATAGCTCAAAGAACTATATACAATATCCTGTGATAAACCAAAATGGAAAAGAATATGAAAAAGGATGTACATATATATATGTATATATGTACATATATAACTGGAGCACTTTGTTGTACATCAGAAATTAATGTAACATTATACATCAACTATATGTCAATATGAAAACAAAGGCAAAAACTGTCACCAGCACCTGAGTGGTCTCCTCTGTCCTGCCGTCTGCTCAATACCCTTCATCTCTGGGCTCTGCATTTGCCTTTAGCAACCTTTCCTGCTCTTTAAGGACTTCCCAGGTGGCTTAATAGTAGAAGTATAGAATCCATCTGCCGATGCAGGAGGCACAGGAGATGCGGGTTCAATTCCTGGGTCGGGAAAATCCCCTGGAGAAGGAAATGGCAACCCACTCCATATTCTTGCCTGAACAATCCCATGGACAGAGAAGCCTGGTGGGCTACAGTACGCTGGGGTCACAAAGAGTCAGACATAGTAGCATTTCTGCAGCAGAACTAGATTCCATCTCCTCACACCCCACTTTATAGGGACTGAGAAAGCCAGAGCTGCTCATTCCTGGAAACACTCTTTCACCCTCCAAAATGGTTCCTGTATCTTAGTGGCTCTCATGTGGTCAGATGTTCATTCTTCAGCCAGTCTCTTGACTTAGGCCCATCAGAGACTATGGAAATAAAAGCGTGAGGTGAACCCCCCCAACACACGTGATGAGAAAGGATAAGGGATGAAGCTCCCAAAGGGAAACCAAGGACCTGATTTTTGGTAGGGTGGAGTGGGGCAGATAGCAGAGAGATCAAGGACAGATTCCTCAAATTTTGTAATATGATGAGATCTCTTGAAAAAAATACCTGACTTCTCTTAGATTACTAAACTGTGGCTTGAGTGGGGTTCAGCTCCACCTTTCTCACTTATTTAGTGGATATCACTTGTTCAAGATACATTTTATTTCTTCCTGCCTACACGGTTCCATCACACTTAAAAAAAAAAAGGAGACTTTAAGGTCAAAAGGTCAACTTTCAGGTCTAAGATGAATTCTGGGGAGTCGCGTGCCACACGGTGACTATAGGAAATAATGCATGTGTACACACTCAGCCACTCAGTCGCATCTGACTCTTTGTGACCCCCTAGACTGTAGCCCGTCAGGATGCTCTGTCCAAAGGATTTTCCAGGCAAGAATACTGGAATGGATTGAAATGCCCTCCTCCAGGGGATCTTTCCAACCCAGGGATTGAACCCATGGTCCCCTGTGGCCCCTGTATTGGCACACAGATTCTTTACCACCAAGCAACCTGAGAAGCCCCATAGGTAATAATACTGTTAAATATATTTGACAGTCGCTGAGAGATTAGGTCTTAGAAGTTCCCATCATAGGAAAACAAATTGTAACTATGTGTGGTGGTGGATATTAACTACACTTATTGTGGTATAGTTATTTTGCAATATATCCTTATATCAAACCATTATGTTGTACATCTAGAGCTAGTACAATACTCTATCTCAATTTAAAAAAAGAGAGCGAGACTGTAAAAACCAGTAGTGTGACCAATCCAAAAATCCTCAAAATCTTAAAGCGGTAACCATTAGCTGAGGATGACTGAGGGTAAAAAGAACCCATTTCTCAATTCCAGGTAATTATTTAGGCTACAAGCATCCTTAGTGTGCAGCTCAGAAGGGTCCCCAGACCTCAAGCTCACTGTGAAAGCAGGGAGGAAAAATGCTTCCCTTATTTTGTTCTTTTTCGTCCTCACTGTTTGGCTTGTGGAATATTAGTTCCCTGACTAGCGATCAAACCCATGCCCTTGACAGTGAAAGTAAGGAGTCCTAACCGCTGGACCTCCAGGGCATTCTTCCCTTAGACAAAGCTTTGGTCAAGGAAAGTATTACAGGCTGCCTTCTGCGCTCCGCACCCGAGGGCAGGCTCTGGGGAAGTGGTCCTGGTGGGAACGGCTCAAACTGGCCAGGGCTTATATACATATGGCTTCTTATGGGTGGTGAGAGCTCTTCTGTCCCTAACTCACCCACTTCCTTGGTCTCTTAGACTGACCCATGCCAATGCTGGGGATCCTTGACATTGTCCCCAGTTCCCCACAACGTTGCTCCATGAAAGTGAGAGCTCAAAATGACAAACGCTGGGGAATGATTAGCCATTTTGGTTGGACTTGGGCTTCTGGCTGATACTCTTGTAGGATTATCATTCATTCATTTCTATAAATGAGGTGTTCAGTCAATCTGTTTAGCTGCTGCTGGGGTCAATGACCGCCAGACTTTAAAAAGCATTTTTGGGGTGCTTGGAGTGATTGTGAGGGGGGAATTGGCCCAGGGAAGGAAGAAAGACATTATTCTCTCTGCAGGAAGCACCGTGTCTCAGAGTCATTTCACTCATGTATTAAAAGCCATGACCTCATTTTGGACCACAGGCTAGTGAGATTACAAGTCAGGATAATAAAGACAACAACAGCTACAATAATCTGCAGTATCTTTTTGAGGACTCACTATATGTGAAACATTTTAAAAAGCACTTTATACATTTTAGCTCTTTTGATGCACGTCATAACAGTGACAAACACTATTTCTATCCGTATTTCCCAGATGCAGGAATTAAGGAAAAGAGGTGAGGTTACTTGCCTAAAGTCACATAGCTAGTAAGTTCACACATGCTTCTTTCAGTCTTAGATTGGTGGGTCTCACACTTTAACAAGCAACAAAATTCCCCTGGAGCATTCATTAAAACATAGATGACTGGGTCCCACCTCTAGAGTCTCTGTCCTTAGATGTTTGGGATGTTCTTAGATGTTCTAAGTTCACAGGTAGGGCTGCTGTTGCTTCCCAAGGGTCACACTTGAAGAACCATGATCTTACATAAACAGATTTTACAAATGTGGGGTAAAAAGAATGTTCTTTGAAAAATTGTGGCACATGTCATTTGACTTTTACACTGTACACTTCTGGCACAGGAGCCCATTTTTATGACAAGGGCAGGTCATTTTCTCTCTTTCCTACAAGACCATGATCATTCGAACTGTCAGTACCTGAGTGCTTCTGGTAGATTTCCCACACCGCAGGATGATGACTTTCCTTCTCCTGAGTCATTTGCTACAATGACCGTGGGAGTCCAATGTCTGGCAGTCATCATTCAGCGATTGTGCTCAGTCGACTGCTCAGTCGTGTCCGACTCTTTGCGGCCCCAAGGACCACAGCCCACCAGGCTCCACTGTCCATGGAATTCTTCAGTCAAGAATACTGGAGTGGTTGCCACTTCCTACTCCAGGGGGTATTCCCTACCCAGGGATCAAACCCACATCTCTTGTGTCTCCTGCATTCATAGGCAGATTCTTTACCACTGAGTCACCTGGGAAAGTACAGACATTTAAACAAAGGAATACTACAAAGTTGGGAAAGAATGATGGTTTTCCTGAAATCTGTTTTCCAGTTTTTATTGGCTATATGGCTGGCCAGTTAGATCAATAATTTCCTAGCGTTCTGTGCAGCTAGGGGTGGCCATGGAATTAAAGGCTCCTGAGATGAGACGGATGCAGCTCTCATTTTACTCTCTTTATAAGAAAACTGCATATCTTTGGTGTCCTTACTTTCTCCCTTCTTTGAGCTGGTATAGAGAGAGCATAGCAACCAGCTTTGCTCTTAGAGATGATGACGTGCCTAGGTAATAGCAAAGCAGCAAGGCAGCAGGGACCTGGGTATCTGAAAGACTGTGTGGAGAACAGTTTCTCCACCAGGCTGGACCTCACATCTCCAACCTGTTTATGGCAGAGAAACAGTCTTCTTATTTTATTTAAGTCACTGAATTTTAGGATTGTTGTTTCTTTGTTATTATCATTTGCAACAACAAACAAAAATGGAGTGTGATGGTATACATTGGTTATCTAAAATCCCCCTCTACCCTCTAAAATCCCCCTCTATGGATGTGCTAATTCACTTTAGTTGTGTCCGACTCTTTCTGACCCTAGGGACTGCAGTCCGCCAGGCTTCTCTGTCCATGGGATTTCCCAGGCAAGAATACTGGAGTGGGAGGCCATTCCCTTTTCTGAGGGATCTTCCCAGTCCAGGGATCATATCTCCTGCTTTGGCAGGCAGATTCTTTATCACTGAGCTACCTGGTAAGCCCTTACCCATACACACATACACACATCAGTGCCTAAAGACTCCTTCTGAAAGGATGCCTAATGAACTGATAACAGTTGCATCAGCTGGATTTAGGGGACTAGGAGGTTGCAGCAGAAAAGTAGCATCTTCTATTACATATATCATTTTCACAGTTTGATCAATTGATTGATCAATGTTTAGTGAAAACATTTAAAATAAACCAAACCAAAAAAAAAAAAACACCAACAAAGTGAACACGAATTGTTATCCAAATTTGAGTCCACCATACAGTCATTCCTAAGAGAGCAAACTGGTATTATAATCTGATGTTGCTTCTTTTACTTTTTTCTCATGGTTTTTTTTTTTCTTCGTAAAAAGCAGTTTTCTAAAGAAATAGTTTCTTTGCAGAGTTAATATCTTTGCTATAATGCACAAATATTTGGAAGTTCAAGTTGGAAGTGCAGGAAAATAAACAGTGTCATCAATAGCAAATGTGTTCAACACACAAAAATAACAGCGAGACATAATGAACTCCATATTTCACGTTTAGAATAACAACTTTTTTTTTTAATCACCAAAAGCATTTAAAATGCATCTAATTGATATGGCTTGTGTCTTGAAACAAAGAAGCCCATGCCCACAGATTTGCAAAGTTTTTGCAAACAATGAACAAACTCTGTTCCCTAGGAACTTTACAGAAAGTTTATTTTAGATTGTGTTCTTTCAAAGGAAAAAGGAGATTTTGGAATGAGCTAGAATACTTAGTTAGCAGTTCAGTTCAGTTGCTCAGTCGTGTCCAACTCTTTGCGACCCCATGAATCGCAGCACGCCAGGCCTCCCTGTCCATCACCAATCGCCAGAGTTCACTCAGACTCACATCCATCGAGTCCGTGATGCCATCCAGCCATCTCATCCTCGGTCATCCCCTTCTCCTCCGGCCCTCAATCCCTCCCAGCATCAGAGTTTTTTCCAATGAGTCAACTCTTCGCATGAGGTGGCCAGAGTACTGGAGTTTCAGCTTTCCTCTTTCCCTTTCACCGAGAGGCTCTTTAGTTCTTCTTTGCTTTCTGCCATAATGGTGGTGTCATCTACATATCTGAGGTTATTGATTTTCTCCCAGCCATCTTGATTCCAGCCTGGGCTTCATCCAGCCCAGCATGTCTCATGATGTACTCTACATATAAGTTAAATAAGCACAGTGATAATATACAGCCTTGACGTACTCCTTTCCTAATTTGAAACCAGTCTGTGTCCCAGGTCCAATTCTTACTATTGCTTCATGACATGTGTACAGATTTCTCAGGAGGCAGTTCAGATGGTCTGGTATTCTCATCTCTTGAAGAGTTTTCCACAGTTTGTTTTGATCCAAGCAGTCAAAGGCTTTGACATAATCAATGAGGCAAAAGTAGATGTTTTCTTTGAACTCTGTTGCTTTTTCGATGATCCAGTGGATGTTGACAATTTGATCTCTGGTTCCTNTCTGGTATTCTCATCTCTTGAAGAGTTTTCCACAGTTTGTTTTGATCCAAGCAGTCAAAGGCTTTGACATAGTCAATGAGGCAAAAGTAGATGTTTTCTTTGAACTCTGTTGCTTTTTCGATGATCCAGTGGATGTTGACAATTTGATCTCTGGTTCCTCTGGCTTTTCTAAATCCAGCTTGAACATCTGGAAGTTCATGGTTCACACACTGTTGAAGACTGGCTTGGAGAATTTTGAGCATCACTTTGCTAGCGTGAGAGATGGAGTGCAACTGTGCAGTAGTTTGAACATTCTTTGGCATTGCTTTTCTTTGAGATTGGAATGAAAAGTGACCATTTCCAGTCTTGTTTATTTATTTTTTTTTTACCTCCATGCTTTCCATAAGCTCTTGTCATGTATAAGCTACAAACATTATACTTATTTTTGTATCACCATTGTACTCACCTTTTGAAGCCTTAGTCAAGTTCTATTTGTTAAAGCTAAAAGGAAGCTATCTGCTTGAAGTTTTGTTAGTTGCTCACTCCCATTCAACTCTTTGGGACCTCAGAAACTGCAGCCCACCAAACTCCTCTGTCCATGGAATTTTGCGGCAAGAATACTGGAGTGGGTTGTCATTCCCTTCTCCATGGGATCTTCCCTACCCTGGGTTGAAATCTGGGTCTCCAGCATTGCGGGAGGATTCTTTACCACTGAGGCACCAGGGAAGCCCTGCTTGATGTTTTACTTGGAAATAATGATTCCTTCTTCTGAAAGCCTTGCTTTCTATCCCTTTCTTAAGGCACTTTCCACTTTGATTACATCAGCAAGTTTCTGGAAAAGAGCAACTGTGCCATTACTCTTCAAGTTGCCAACAGGTAACTTACACATAGTCGGCAACAATATATAGTACAAGAGAGTGAGTAGATACATATCACCTCAATTCATTTTCAAGTTCCTTTAAGAACACCTTTGCTATGGTTCTTTCTTTCTGAATTTCCCAAAGTATACTAGATTGATACTATAACAATTGGATGGAGCCATGTTCACTATATCACAAAGAGAAACCGATGGTAATGGAATGTTCACATTAGAGATTAGGTCCCTAAACCAAATAACTGTTTTTAGTTTATACTTTACTAACTTTGGCTTTCATTTATTTTACATAATACCTGCCGGGGGCCAGCCTGAGGAACTCCACCCATGGCAAAGGTCATGAGGAAGGCAGCTTGGCATATGCAAAGGCATGATCAAGCCTCAGGAAACTCCCTGTTCCCGAGCATCTACCCCCAAAACCAGAGTACTTTACAGGGGCTCTCCCCCATAACCATTTCTCTCGGAGAAGGAGTTAACTTGCAGCTCCAGTTAATAAAAATCGTAGGC
>SJYX01004023.1:31463-83099 GCA_006410675.1 Oreotragus oreotragus
TGCATTCCAGTCCCCTATAATGAAAAGGACATCTTTTGGGGGTGTTAGTTCTACAAGGTCTTGTAGGTCTTCATAGAACCGTTCAACTTCAGCTTCTTCAGCATTACTGGTTGGGGCATAGACTTGGATTACTGTGATATTGAATGGTTTGCCTTGGAAATGAACAGAGATCATTCTGTCATTTTTGAGATTGCATCCAAGTACTGCTTTTCGGACTCTTTTGTTGACCATGATGGCTACTCCATTTTTCTGAGGGATTCCTGCCCGCACTAGTATAATGGTCATCTGAGTTAAATTCACCCATTCCAGTCCATTTTAGTTCACTGATTCCTAGAATGTCAATGTTCACTCTTGCCATCTCTTGTTTCACCTCTTCTAATTTGCCTTGATTCGTGGACCTAACATTCCAGGTTCCTATGAAATATTGCTCTTTACAGCATCGGACCTTGCTTCTATCACCAGTAACATCCACAGCTGGGTATTGTTTTTGCTTTGGCTTCATCCCTTCATTCTTTCTGGAGTTATTTCTCCACTGATCTCCAGTAGCATATTGGGCACCTAATGACCTGGGGAGTTTCTTTTTCAGTATCCTATCATTTTGCCTTTTCATACTGTTCATGGGGTTCTCAAGGCAAGAATACTGAAGTAGTTTGCTAGCAGAGATAATAGCAATTCTTTGTTTAGGATCTGTGTTTGGGTTATGTAAATACCTAGGGAAAAGTTGGAGACGGCAAGCTTTTTTCCCACATTTGTGACCATTTACAGGCTGTTAGCCACATCAGTCCATCTCAGATCATCAGCAGGTAGCAAAGTTTTTACAACTTTCCAAGCCATGGGATGACCAGTGCCATAGGTAATTCACCAGATGAGCTTGACAACACCCAAACCAGCCTATTGCCTTTGGAATAAATTAAGCCCCCTGAATACATGCAATATAAGGCAATGTCACATTGCTACAGATGTTTCTAAAGGTTTATTTCTATACTTATTGTATCCCAGATCTAGTCAGTCAGTTCATAAAAGGCATCAGTCACTGGGCCAGACACTGAGTGATACTGAGGTGGATCCCAGATAATAGGTGGGAGGTGACTTGGGTCAATGAAAGTCTGGTTGGCATGTCTAATAAGTTGAACTGTGTCCTTCGAAAAGACATGTTCAAGTCCTAAGCCTTGATACTGTGAATATGACCAAATTTGGAAGTAGGGTCTTTCTAGCTAGAATCAAATTAAGATGGAGTCATACTGGATCGGGGTGGGCCCTAAATCCAGTGATGTTCCAATGTTCCTGTGTGCATAGTCGCTCAGCCGTGTCTGACTCTTTGCAATCCCATGGACTGTAGCCCGCCAGGCTCCTCTGTCCAGGGGATTTCCTGGGCAAGAATATTGCAGTGGGTTGCCATTGCCTTCTCCAGGGGATCTTCCCAACCCAGGGATGAAACCTATGTCTCTTGCATTGCAGGTGGATTCTTTACTGTCTGCGTCACAGGGAAGCCAAACCCAGGGATGGGTGTCTGTTTAAAGGGAGAGATGTAAAGATCTGAGGGGATAAAGGGAGGACGGCCATCTGCACGTGGAGGCAGAGACTGAAGTCACGCAGTTGGACATGGAGGAATGCCAGGACTTGCACTAGAGGACAGGAAGAGTCAGGAAGATTGATTCCTCCTCCTCTAGAGCTTTCAGAGAGCGAGAACCTTGCTGATCCTGTTTGTCTAGCTCCCAGAACTGTGGAGGGTACCCTTCTGTCATTTTGACACCGAGTTTGTGGCACTTTGTTACCACAGCCCTAACAAACAAATGGCACCCCACTCCAGTGCTCTTGCCTGGAAAATCCCATGGACGGAGGAGCCTGGTGGGCTGCAGTCCATGGGGTCGCGCAGAGTCAGACACGACTGAGCAACTTCACTTTCACTTTTCACTTTCATGCACCGGAGAAGGAAATGGCATCCCACTCCAGTGTTCTTGCCTGGAGAATCCCAGGGACGGGGGAGCCTGGTGGGCTGCTGTCTATGGGGTCGCACAGAGTCGGACACAACTGAAGTGACTTAGCAGCAGCAGCAAACAAACATGAGCACCAATAGTGGATTCTGGGGAAAAACATTTCAATATGTATTAGGCCAAAACAAAAACCCACAAAACTTTTTATGGCCAAAAAGTTTTAACAAGAAAAAAGTTCAAGATTTAATCTTTGTAACATATCTCAGGGCTTTTGATATAAAATTATCAGTGGACTCAGATCTGTCATTGGATAAATGTTCTACTGCTGAGAGTATTTTAGGGATCAAGCAGTGTGGGATCTCTGGAAAACTAAGTGAAGCAAAGTGATTATCAATGGTTCCAGAGGTACAGACACATTTAAAAAGCTGAACAATTTATTTTTGTACCCAAATATTCCTATTGGAAATCAACTCCTATATGTGTGTGTGCGCAGGATTTGGGAATTGAGCAGGGAGGCATGTGTTGTTTGCCACTAGCGCCACTGGGAAGCTCCTTGCATCCGATCTATCCTGAAAACACTCAGATCAGACTTTGTACACAGATCATTGCACTGAATCACTCCAGTCAAGATAGCTATGGTTCTGTCTTGCCAAATCTTACTCAACCTGTTAGCACAATCACTTGTGAAATGGCTAATCACCTCTTTGAAACTCTTTCTTTCTTAGGTTTCCAGGATACCAAACACAACTGGTTTTCCTCCTGTTTCATTGGTTGCTTCTTTTTCAGTCTCCTTTGATTCCCTTCCTCTGACCTCTAAATGGTAGGGCTCAATCCCTGAAACTCTTTTTTTCACTCTCTATACTTATTTCCTAAGAGCTCTCATCTGGTCGCCTGGCTTTAAATACCATCTATTGAACTGCTGTCTCCTGTATTTGTCTCTCCAGCCTTGAACTTTGCCCTGAGCACTGGGCTCACATACAGAATTGCTTCTTTGGCATCCCCTCCCTGCAGCTTCCTAATAGGTACCTTGCACGTATCCGCCCTCTGGAGGAGAACTCATAATTTTCCTCCCCCTCTGCCCTCTAGCCAGCTTGCACAGGTTGCATTCTGTGGAAACAAACACTGAGATAAGAGGCTGGTGAGCAGGGCATTGACTAGGGATCAGCGTCTGTGGACGGGAAAGTGGAGAGGGAGTGAGAAGGGGGGTGAAGAGAGCAAAGAGAGAAGCTGGGTTGTGAGGCGGGCCCAGCAATGACTTGGCTCACTGGGTGGCGAGCTCTGCAGTGCGCTGGACCCATCAGAGTTGTCCCAGGTTGGGCCAGGCCTTTATCCTGCCACTACGTCAGTCGCTGCTGTGGGCTGCCCTCCGTGTCCCCTTGGCTGAGGCAGCTCTCTGTAGCTGAGCAAACCATGAAGACACTGACAGCTGGTGGATTGCGTCTCTGACTCAGTAACTCTGTTGTGACTAGAAACACTTCGGGTTACCGCGGCTGAAGGACTGAGTGTGTGCATGCGCGCGCGTGCGCTCGCACACACACACACACACACACACACACACATTCTAGAGAGTATCACTTTCATGGCTTAGTTCAACATGCAACTCATGAAGGGAGAACCCAGGTATTTTGCTAATTTTGGCTATTTTATTCCAAGCTGCAGGCATGCTTTGTATAACCTCTGGATGCTGTTTTCCCCACTTGGTCTGCATTCACAACGCTTGTGATTCCCTCAGTGCCACTACCTGTCACCCTATTTTATTTTAAAGAGATTTTTAAAGGCCTACTTATGACACTGACCCTTTGCAACTGTGAGGGTCATATCGNAAAGGTCAGTTTTCATTCCAATTTTATAGGAAGGGCAACGATAATGTTAAAAGTTACATGGCCAGGACTGGAAACAATGTCTAAATTCTACTTTAAATCAGTTTAACCATTGTTCTAGATACTGTGGAGATAGACACCATGGAGATGATGCGAGAAGAATAAGATATTACTTCAGTGCTCAGTAGCTCCCTGGGTCAGCCACAACATTTTCTCTGTTCTCTAGCTGTATCTCCGTATCTATTTAGATAGATATGGATACAGATCTTTTGTCTGTCTATGTATCTATCTTTCTATCTGTCTTATCTTTCCAGAGTAAAGTATCTAGTTCCTAACCTTAAAGGCACAGATGTTCAATGAATAGTAGGGATAAATAGAATTTGGACTTAAAGGCCAGGCCCCGGGAGTTGGTTAAAAAAAAAAAAGTTTCCATGTACATTAGAATGAACTGGGTTTTAGATGTAAGTTAAATAAGTTCTGGAGCTGTAACATACAGCATGATGACTTTCACATTCCTGTATTTTATATTTGAAAGTTGCTAAAAGGGTAGATTTTTAAAGCTGTCATTATAAGAAAAAATTGTAACTATGTGAGGCGATATATATTAATATATTCATTATGGTAATCATTTTGGAATATATGCATACATCAAATTCTTATGTTTTACATTTAAACTAATAGAACTTGATAAAACTGGAAAATAAATATTAAAATAAAATACTAGCTCAACACTGAAGAAAAANGACAGATGTGAGGCGATATATATTAATATATTCATTATGGTAATCATTTTGGAATATATGCATACATCAAATTCTTATGTTTTACATTTAAACTAATAGAACTTGATAAAACTGGAAAATAAATATTAAAATAAAATACTAGCTCAACACTGAAGAAAAAATGAATGCATCAGGTTTCCCTCATTGTCCCTCAACCCACACTCTGAATCAAATCACACCAGATCTGCTGAAACTTAGAGATAATTACTCATTCTTATGTGCCACTGAGACTTTGTGGTAACTTGTTATGCAGCAGAAGCTGACTAATACACTAGATGTGAAAAATATATCCACTTATTTCCCTCCTGCAAACACAGAATTTGTAAATATGTTATAGACCCGACAACACTAAGAAGTGACTTTGTGTCATGGTAGTTATTAGGGAGACTGGTTTCGGGCTCTGAAAATTTTTTTGCCATATCAGTTACCCCCAAATTGGTCTGAGAACATTTATTCTGCCTGAGGACTGACATAGAGTATCTGCCAGTTTCGTGGGTGCACGGGAGAGAAAGTGATTTTAGCACCCCTTGCTTGCTTCTCCATAAGGCTATCCATAGTTGATGAATAATGATGAGGCCCTTTTGAATAATTCACATTTTTTTTTTAGAGAGAGAAACTGACTTTTTGAAATCTGATTAAATGTGTCTTGCTTTTAGCTGAATGCATACTAGTTCTAGGTTAGCCATAAGAAAGTAAATGTTTGTCAGATTAGGGAAGGTAATGGATGAGACTGTGAAAAAATGTATTCACCAGAAAGCAAATAAAAGGTAATGTATAGGAATGGTGGAGGCAATCAGCACTGGACTAAAATTATAGCCTCACTTACTTACAATCTATGGTCTTTGCCTACAGACTGAATTAAGTAACACATTTACTCATTTCCACATCTTGTATAAATAGCTGCTGTAAGGCCCAGGAATCAAAAAATAAAACAGATTTTGTTCAACTTTCTGTCCCTAGTACATGGCCTCAAGCCTGATACTAAGTATATGCTCACTAAGCCTTTTAAAAATAGATGCATAGGAGCCAGAGTGAACTTTTGAAAATCTAAGACTTGTCCTGTCACTCCTCCATTCAAAATCTTTCTGTGGCTTCCACATCACCAGAGATGAACAAAAAGTCCCTCCGATGACTTCCAAAGCCCTACGTGGTCTGACCTTGAACGCCTGTTCTAAGCGCATCAACTTCGTTCTTCCCTAGCCACACGGTTCTCCTCCTGTTTTTCAAACTCACTAAGCTTATTTCTGTCTCAGGACCTTGGTACTTTTTACCTCCTCTACCTGAATTGCTCTTCCCTTGAATATGTGCATGGCTCCCTTTCCTGCTTCCCTGCGGTCTTTATTCAAACATTTCCCGTTCCATTTGACTTTCCCTGGCCACAGGAGATGTGAAAAATTACAACTCCCTGCCTCACTCTCAAGCATTTCCTGCTTCCATGGACAGGTTGTTAATTCACTTTTTTCTTTGTTCTCACCCAACATAACAATAGATATGGATATATTCATCTCTCTCTCTAGCTAGGCTGTAAGCTTATTCTAATGATGAAATTTTTCTATTTTTTTGGTTTATTGCTAGATCTTAAAACAGTACTTGACAGAGCAGTCACACAATACCTCTTTGTTAGTGATGGAGTGGCAGTTTATGCCACATGTTGGGTGGTTCCATGAACAAAGAGATGCACCTTGGCAATGGATTCTGTTGCCTCAGCTTAGGACCAGGACTGTCTGTCTCCACAGCACTCACCTGAAAGGGATGTTGGTTTTAAGAGAGGTGCAAGGTGTGTAGGAGATAATTCTTCAAGTTGTTTGTGATGATCTAATATTGACAACTGGAATAATAAACCAACTTGGTGCTAATGTGCAGTGTAGAGGTAGCAAGTGTGTGCTAGCTCTGTATCACAAAATCAGCCAGCATCTTTGTACTGGTCAATGTGGAATAGCCAGATAACTGCTGTGACTTATTAACTGTGTTTCCCTAATTAAGATAAAATATTTGATGCATTAATATTTCCTCTGTCTGCTCTTTGAGCTTTAGGAATAAGAAATCCAGTGACAGATAGGCCCTCCTAGACTCTGATGAATTCTTTTAGGGGAGGGAATTTTTTAATTGGAGGATAATTGCTTTACAATATTGTGTTGATTTCGGCCATATAACAACATGAGTCAGCCACAGGTATACATATGTTCCGTCCCTCTTGAGCCTCCTTCCCTCCTCCCACTGTATCCCACCCCTTTAGGTTGTCACCACAGAGTATCTTAAAGCCCCTCTTGAAAACACAGGCATTTCATGAAACAAGTGACAGACCCTTTATTCAAGGTACAGATTTAGTATTCCCACAATATATGGGCCCAGGAAACCAATTTCATATTTTATAACCTGCTTTTAGAAAACTTGGCCTGTCCCCTTTTCTTCTGGAGTTGGTTTCCTCATCTATGACATTTGGGTTGTCTTCTGAACTCAAGAAATAATAATGAGAATGCCTGGGGCACTGGGGTACTCCTGCCTTTAGCACAGGTCTCTGAAGCCCACACAGACTGCAATGTGTTCCAGTCGAAGTTAAGGATATTTTTGCCACCTCATTCTGCCACCTCACAATTTGTCAAGACATCAGAAGTGGATGAATATAGAATTGAGAAATAAACATGTAGAGTTGAACAAGATCCAGATTAGTAAGTTTTATATTTAGAAAGTTCAACAGATGAAAAACTTTTAAGCTGTTCTCTATTTTTTGAAACTTCCTACCGAAATAAATAATTTTTCAAAGTTTCATTCCTGTGCTAACCCCAACTTCACTCTGCCTACTATTACTAAAAACTTACAAAGTGATTATCATAAAAAAAGGAATTGGTAATATGGTTTAACTTTATCATATGATCTCCTAAGATGGCCTGAAGTCATGTGGACCACTATACAGCCTGCCTGGGGGTCATCAATGCACAGCCTCCTTTTCAACGGCTTGTCGCTCACTTTCTTTCTCTCCCATAACATCTTCTGGTTTTAAAAATTGAGATGAATCATTATTATAAAACAACCCAAGGAACAGCAGCTACTTATAAACTATATATGGTGTTTCAGGGTGATAGGTATAAAGTATCTCTTATGAAGTGGACATTACTACTAAGCCCATTTTCCAGATAAGAAAACAGAGACTTAAAGAAGTTAAGAAACTTCACAGACAAGGCTATTTAAATGGTAGGCCTGGCCCACCTGCCAAAACCCATGATCTTGACCTCAGCATATTGCCCCATGCTCAGAGCTAAAATGCACTCAGCAGTTTCTCTGTTCCAGCTGCCTCATGATCAAGACAACAAAACGGAATTCCAGAAAGGTAGAGTGACTCATTTGAGGTTACACAAGAGCTGACTCACATCACAGCCTGGATCTTTCCTGTTTTCAGTCCAATGGTCCAGGTATAATATGATACTGCCTCCAACATGATTAGGATTCTGAAACATGGGACTCATTGCTCACCTGGCTTTTGACTTAAAAAAAAAAATAGCAATTTCAGTAGAGTTATGTATAGGCAGACACTCAGGAGAGAGAGGAGTGACTATGTGGTTCCAGCTGCTTTTCAGCTTCTTTTAACTCATTTCCATGAGGTTAAATTGGCGCCCTTTGGGGATGCCTGTATAAAGTGCTGCCATTGATTCGTTGTCTTACCTGTTTGGATATTTGAGTATGACCAGGAGTAAATCGCTTTTGATCATCTCATAATCTAGGACTTGGCTCTAACTTCATCCATCATGCTAGTTTAGGAAGTAAGACCAACTACAGTGGTCTTTTTCAGAGATATTTCATCTGGATGCTGATTTTTCAAGGATATATAGACCCTTTTCTCCCTCTGAGCTTCCTTATTTGTTCCATCCAATATCTATCTATTTATCCATCTATCATCTGTTTAACTATGTGCAATTATATTTTTCTGTCTGTAATTGCCAGATGAGAAAACCAGATTCATACACCAAGCCAAGTATGGGAGATAAAAGAACTGGTTTTCTCACAGACTTCATAGTTGATTTTCTACACACTGTGATTCACCTATGTTTTTTTCTAGGCTTTTTCGAGAACTGATAATGTTGCAGAATTTCAGAACCACTTCTGAAGGTCAACCACCAGACCTACAAATTAATAAAATTAACAAGAACAGTGACTCCAAGCAGTGATGGCACAAGGGGCAGTCGTACACAGTGTGCCACAGATTTTCATCTACAAAACCCTTCTAAAAGATTGCCTGGCTGGAGTTTCAGTTCTTATTTGCCATGGTATTAATGCATACTATTTTTCATGGATGAAAACAAATGATTGTGTTGAAGAATAATTTGCCACTTCTTCTTGTGGAGTTTGATAGAACTATTCAAAGCTATGTGATCAATGAATTATTTATAAACTACAGAACTAACATTTGATAGCAATGCTATTGTTAAGGGTCTGTCAGATTTTCCAATAGAGCTTGGCTTAATTTTTTTTTTCCCTCTCTGAGTCTGGATCACTTGCCCATTTTAAATTGTAACAAGGGGAAACTCGGTGGAGAGAATGATATTTTATAGCAGAAATAACCAACGGCTCAGTAGATAGCAAAGAAAATTGCCCTCTTCCCAGTCACATTTAAATTCCTAGGCATACAATGTTTGAAGGTAAAGAAGTTGGAATAAGCATATATTTATTCTCAAAATAAAACCAAGTTGGTTTATTATAAGGAGAATGATACAATATGTTTTCACATAAAATTTAATGTAAGGTAAATATACAAATAAAATTCTGGGAAAACTTATTCTCATACTACTTGTTTCACATTTATAAGGATAAATGTCCCCTGACAGAGTCACACCTACCCCCTAAATTCTCTCAAGGCAGCATTCCCTAACATCCACTTTTCTGAACACCTTGAACTGCCCATCATTAGGCTGCGGAAAATGTGATGCCTACGGCCATGACCGACATCAACTGCAGCACAATCACCAACCTCTTAGCTGCTGAACCTGCCTTGACCAAAGTGTAATTAACCCATTAGTTTTTTATGCACTGGTATCCATTGAAGATACACTCCACTACTCCCATTTTATAGGAGTTCAGTTCAGTTCAGTTGCTCAGTCGTGTCCAACTCTTTGCGACCCCATGAATCGCAGCACGCCAGGCCTCCCTATTCATCACCATCTCCCGGAGTTCACTCAGACTCACGTCCATTGAGTCCGTGATGCCATCCAGCCATCTCATCCTCGGTCGTCCCCTTCTCCTCCTGCCCCCAATCCCTCCCAGCATCAGAGTCTTTTCCAATGAGTCAACTCTTCGCATGAGGTGGCCAAAGTACTGGAGTTTCAGCTTNCAGGTTTCCCTCATTGTCCCTCAACCCACACTCTGAATCAAATCACACCAGATCTGCTGAAACTTAGAGATAATTACTCATTCTTATGTGCCACTGAGACTTTGTGGTAACTTGTTATGCAGCAGAAGCTGACTAATACACTAGATGTGAAAAATATATCCACTTATTTCCCTCCTGCAAACACAGAATTTGTAAATATGTTATAGACCCGACAACACTAAGAAGTGACTTTGTGTCATGGTAGTTATTAGGGAGACTGGTTTCGGGCTCTGACAATTTTTTTGCCATATCAGTTACCCCCAAATTGGTCTGAGAACATTTATTCTGCCTGAGGACTGACATAGAGTATCTGCCAGTTTCGTGGGTGCACGGGAGAGAAAGTGATTTTAGCACCCCTTGCTTGCTTCTCCATAAGGCTATCCATAGTTGATGAATAATGATGAGGCCCTTTTGAATAATTCACATTTTTTTTTTAGAGAGAGAAACTGACTTTTTGAAATCTGATTAAATGTGTCTTGCTTTTAGCTGAATGCATACTAGTTCTAGGTTAGCCATAAGAAAGTAAATGTTTGTCAGATTAGGGAAGGTAATGGATGAGACTGTGAAAAAATGTATTCACCAGAAAGCAAATAAAAGGTAATGTATAGGAATGGTGGAGGCAATCAGCACTGGACTAAAATTATAGCCTCACTTACTTACAATCTATGGTCTTTGCCTACAGACTGAATTAAGTAACACATTTACTCATTTCCACATCTTGTATAAATAGCTGCTGTAAGGCCCAGGAATCAAAAAATAAAACAGATTTTGTTCAACTTTCTGTCCCTAGTACATGGCCTCAAGCCTGATACTAAGTATATGCTCACTAAGCCTTTTAAAAATAGATGCATAGGAGCCAGAGTGAACTTTTGAAAATCTAAGACTTGTCCTGTCACTCCTCCATTCAAAATCTTTCTGTGGCTTCCACATCACCAGAGATGAACAAAAAGTCCCTCCGATGACTTCCAAAGCCCTACGTGGTCTGACCTTGAACGCCTGTTCTAAGCGCATCAACTTCGTTCTTCCCTAGCCACACGGTTCTCCTCCTGTTTTTCAAACTCACTAAGCTTATTTCTGTCTCAGGACCTTGGTACTTTTTACCTCCTCTACCTGAATTGCTCTTCCCTTGAATATGTGCATGGCTCCCTTTCCTGCTTCCCTGCGGTCTTTATTCAAACATTTCCCGTTCCATTTGACTTTCCCTGGCCACAGGAGATGTGAAAAATTACAACTCCCTGCCTCACTCTCAAGCATTTCCTGCTTCCATGGACAGGTTGTTAATTCACTTTTTTCTTTGTTCTCACCCAACATAACAATAGATATGGATATATTCATCTCTCTCTCTAGCTAGGCTGTAAGCTTATTCTAATGATGAAATTTTTCTATTTTTTTGGTTTATTGCTAGATCTTAAAACAGTACTTGACAGAGCAGTCACACAATACCTCTTTGTTAGTGATGGAGTGGCAGTTTATGCCACATGTTGGGTGGTTCCATGAACAAAGAGATGCACCTTGGCAATGGATTCTGTTGCCTCAGCTTAGGACCAGGACTGTCTGTCTCCACAGCACTCACCTGAAAGGGATGTTGGTTTTAAGAGAGGTGCAAGGTGTGTAGGAGATAATTCTTCAAGTTGTTTGTGATGATCTAATATTGACAACTGGAATAATAAACCAACTTGGTGCTAATGTGCAGTGTAGAGGTAGCAAGTGTGTGCTAGCTCTGTATCACAAAATCAGCCAGCATCTTTGTACTGGTCAATGTGGAATAGCCAGATAACTGCTGTGACTTATTAACTGTGTTTCCCTAATTAAGATAAAATATTTGATGCATTAATATTTCCTCTGTCTGCTCTTTGAGCTTTAGGAATAAGAAATCCAGTGACAGATAGGCCCTCCTAGACTCTGATGAATTCTTTTAGGGGAGGGAATTTTTTAATTGGAGGATAATTGCTTTACAATATTGTGTTGATTTCGGCCATATAACAACATGAGTCAGCCACAGGTATACATATGTTCCGTCCCTCTTGAGCCTCCTTCCCTCCTCCCACTGTATCCCACCCCTTTAGGTTGTCACCACAGAGTATCAGATTCAAGCTCCCTGCATCATACAGTAAATTTCCACTGGCTGTCTAATTTTATATATAGGAACGTATATGTTTCAACGCTGCTCTCTCAATTCATCCCACCCTCTCCTTTCCCTGGCTATGTCCACAAGTCTTTTCTCTATGTCAGGATCTCTGCAGGGAGGGACTTTTAAAAAGCTGATTCTTTTCTGATGAAAAGAAGTAGGGAGAGACATCCTAGAAATTCTGAGCTCTGGAAGAGATTGCAGCTGTATCTTTGCCATTACAACCAGGCATTAGAGTAAGACTCTAAGAACAAATGTCACTTCACCGGCTCTTTCTGAATGGGAAAGATGGAAGCTCAAGTAAATGATTCAGAAAGTGCCATTAATGTAGCTTCTCCAGGTGAAACCAGACCCAGTGGGAAGGGACCACAGAGCATTGTCTACCTTGAGTTTCTTCCATCAGTTTTATCTTTATCTTTTTCTGTCTCTATTACATACACATTCATATATCTCTGTATGAATATTTGGATCAGAGAATGTTTACATCTGATAAAGCAAATTTGCGAGGTAAAGAAAACTCAAATACACTTAAATAAACAAGAGCAGTTTTGAAATAATCCAAATGATAGGGTATAAAATCATTAGGGATGGAATATGCAAAAAAATTCCAGTCTATAAAATCCTGGTGCATAGATAGGGGAATCCAGTGAAGTGCAAACACATATATTGAATATTGGCAATGTATGGGCAAGATGCATTAGAGATATTACCTAGCATAATTCTCTTTCTAAACTCATTAAGCAGCTAGTAACTTCATTTATTGATAAGCATTAGAAGGTTGACATAATTTGACTGAATTATTATAATCCTATTTTTTATCAATTAGTAGACACTTGTAGTGAAGTTCAGTAACTTGTCCAAAACCAAATAGTTGGAAATGGCAGAGCCATGATGTAAACCTGGATCCTTCTCCTCCCAAGTCCTTGTCACTATACTCCATCACCTCACTGGCAACATCAGAGGATTGACTTGATAGTACCTTAAAGAAATTCAATAATACACAGAATATAATCCATTGTAAAACTCATTTCCCCAAAATGACATTACTGGAAAGCTCAGAGGTTCTACAAGGTTTCTGTATAAATTCAGCACTTGCCCATATCTTTGACTTTGTATCCTATTTTATTTAACTCTCCAGCTCAATACTACTCCTCACAAGATTCCCTATCTCCATGTTTTTGCACGGATATTATTTTTCCACATAGGATGTCTCAACGTTCAACCCAAATGCTACGTATTTTCTGAAACTTAGATAAAATGCGTGTGTTCTTTGAAGCCATCCTCTATTTACTCAGGAAATGAGATACTTGTCACTTTATACACCTCACTGGGATCCAGCTTTTTTTAAATTTTTTTTTCTGATGTATTGCTACAATGCATAGCAGACACCCAGTACACATTTATAAAATGAATGTGTGAAAACAGATACAATGCTATACTCTGCAAGAAATATGAACCAGAGCTGCTTTTGTGGACAACTTCAGTACTACTCCTCACAAGATTCGCTATCTCCATGTTTTTGCACGGATATTATTCTTCCACATAGGATGTCTCAACTTTCAACCCAAATGCTACATATTTTCTGAAACTTAGATAAAATGCGTGTGTTCTTTGAAGCCATCCTATATTTACTCAGAAACTGAGATACTTGTCACTTTATACACCTCACTGGGATCCAGCTTTTTTTTATTTTTTATTTTTTTCTGATGTATTGCTACAATGCATAGCAGACACCCAGTACACACTTATAAAACAAATGTGTGAAAACAGATACAATGCTATACTCTGCAAGAAATATGAACCAGAGCTGCTTTTGTGGACAACATCTCAGATCAGCACCTTGGAGAAGAGCCAGCTCTACCAAGAACTTGGCCTTGTGTGGGCCCCTGGCCTCATCCTTTCTGATATTCATGTATGTCCTTTGAAGAACTCTCTCACTTGTTATTAAGGAGGTACAGGTAAAATAGTGAAGATAATTTACAAAGATGGGATTTTTTTTTTCACCCAGAGCAAAACATCACATGCATTAAGTGATGTTTTGGCTGTCATGGTTTACAATAACACATGATACAGAATTCAGAGAAATGGTCTTTTCCTAGAAGCACAAGAGGCAGTTTTTCAGTAGGGAAATAATGCCAGCATATGAATCATGCGTTATAATCCCAGATATGCTATTTTGGGCAATCACTTAATCTTTCACAGAGCTCAATTTTCTCATTTATAAACAAAATTAATCATATGTTTCTTATTTTGGAGGGTGATTTCAGGAATCATATGAAAAGATATTATGTCAGATATATTCTGTATAAGCATAGTTTTTTTTTTTTTTTTTTGACTAAGTAACAAAACCCCATAACTTGTTAAGACAATCATGACCCCATAAACCCCAAAATTGAGCAACCAGCCCATTAGCCATCTGGGGTTGTGTGGGTGGGAAGAAAATATTTAAATCTATCACACACTAGATTTCTTTTAAACAGGGCACTATCTTATTTCTGAAGTTGCCTATTACTAGAATATTATAACATTAAAACTCAAAGAGTTTCTTTTTTTCTTTTTGTAGGGTTTAAATGTCTCAAGAGGTGAATTAAGAGGAAAAACAACTCTATGTTTAAAGTGATTGCTACTCCTCAAAGTTTCAAAGCAGCATTTAAGACTTTGTCTCAAAAGCCTTAATAGAAAGGGAAATTATGCTAATTAGGATAATGGGAATTTATATATCTAAGTGTAAGGACCCTTTTGAGGAAGGGAGATGCTTCCTTGGGCCGCTCCTCACTCAACTGGGAGTGGAAAAACTACACTGGGAAAGTGATAAAGTTTTACCAATCTATGAACCTACATTTAGGAGGCATTATTTTCCCGTCTGCTTGGGGAAGATTTAAAGCTGTGACCAGGATTCTGATGGATTTCTCAGGGGTCTGGAACCAACAGATACTCGTCTATTTCTCAGTCTCCTGTGCAATTTCCCTACACACACACACACACACCCCCCTGCAATGCCCTATGGATCTCATTTTCCCCATTAAGCCTACTTGCATGAGGATAGCCCTGCATGTCTGCATGTCATAAGAGCTCATGAACTTTATCACTCTTTCCATTGCTCCGCCCAAGAAACTGGAATGCTCATTTTATTGGTTAGATTATAGATTCCTTTATGGAAAAATTTATTAGTGGATGGAGTCATTGGAAATTAAGAGGTTACCTGTTGGTACTGAAGAACAGTTTCACAACTTTTAAAGTTCAATGTCAAAATAGAGTTTGAATGAACTAAAGCAGATTGTAAATCTAGAACTCCTCCCCAAATATCAGTCTCACATATACAAAAATAGATCCCTTACAATGGTCAGACAATGCATAATAAATTTTTGGGTTCTCCTTCCCTCCCAGACAACTGAATTAGATTTTCTCTTTTATTCACATATTCAATTCTGCAAGTCAGTTACAGTCCACTGTAAGCAAAGGTACAGGTATGAAAGGTGAATATAAGTTAATTTTCTTATCTAGGAATTTGTACTTTTGAAGTCTTATTATTGGGTTCCAAGGAGTTTATTCTCTTACCTTTGAAGTATGACGTGATAAGCTTTCTCAGGCCTCCTCCTCTCCCTGTGTCTTACAGATGGCATTTACAGTCTTTGGCTGAAGGAATTAGTATGGAACAATATGTTACTCCTGCGATGCAGGAGACCTAGGTTCGATCCTTGGGTTGGGAGCATTCCCTGGAGAAGGAAATAGCTACCCACTCCAGTATTCTTGCCTGGAGAATTCCATGGACAGAGGAGCCTAGTGGGCTATAGTCCNATGCAGGAGACCTAGGTTCGATCCTTGGGTTGGGAGCATTCCCTGGAGAAGGAAATAGCTACCCACTCCAGTATTCTTGCCTGGAGAATTCCATGGACAGAGGAGCCTAGTGGGCTATAGTCCAGGGGGTCACAAAGAGTTGGACATGACTGAGCGACTAACACACACTGTATATGTTACTTGCTACAAAATCCTTATGAAAGCCTTTATTTCCAAGTCATCCTGATAGAGGAACTCTGCTTGGCTCTCACGACATAGGACACACCAACAGGAAGAACAAATCTCAAGTTCTGCCAATCTTACAGTCTTTCTTAGACCTCTTTCTTAGGGACACTGACTGGAGGGGAGTGGGTGGCATGGGATTTTCGTTAGACATAAGAACTGGATGTACCTCTCTCTCTGCTTTTCTCTCTTCTGTATCTCACTCCATTACATGGAGATAAATGTGCATGAAATCACTGGAGCGACCTTGCTAACATAGAGATACTGATTTCATAATTTTGGAGAGAGGACAGAGATTCTGCATTTCTCCTACCCTCTCATGTTAAATATGTGCCGCTGGGCTGTGGATCACACACAAGAACAGCCCAAAGCTTTCACTCAGCTTGCCAGGGCGTGCCAACCTCTGCATAAATCCACCCAGCAGGCAGCTGGTCCTGGCTTTCTTCTGCTTCTGTCACCCATGTGTACAATTCCCTCAAGCTCTTTTTGCGGCATTATTGTTGAAGCCTGGCTTGGAGAATTTTGAGCATTACTTTACTAGAATGTGAGATGAGTGCAATTGTGTGGTAGTTTGAGCATTCTCTGGCATTGCTTTTCTTTGGGATTGGAAGATCATGACATGTGGTCCCATCACTTCCTGGGAAATAGATGGGGAAACAGTGGAAATAGTGTCAGACTTTATTTTTCTGGGCTCCAAAATCACTGCAGATGGTGACTGCAGCCATGAAATTAAAAGACGCTTACTCCTTGGAAGAAAAGTTATGACTAACCTAGATAGCATGTTGAAAAGCAGAGACATTACTTTGCCAACAAAAGTTCCTCTAGTCAAGGCTATAGTTTTTCCAGTGGTCATGTATGGATGTGAGAGTTGGACTGTGAAGAAGGCTGAGCACCAAAGAATTGATGCTTTTGAACTGTGGTGTGGACTGCAAGGAGATCCAACCAGTCCATTCTGAAGGAGATCAGCCCTGGGATTTCTTTGGAAAGAATGATGCTAAAGCTGAAACTCCAGTACTTTGGCCACCTCATACGAAGAGTTAACTCATTGGAAAAGACTCTGATGCTGGGAGGGATTGTGCGCAGGAGGAGAAGGGGACGACTGAGGATGAGATGGCTGCATGGCATCACCGACTCGATGGACGTGAGTCTGAGTGAACTCTGGGAGTTGGTCATGGACAGGGAGGCCTGGCGTGCTGCGATTCATGGGGTGGCAAAGAGTCGGACACGACTGAACGACTGAACTGAACTGAACGACTGAACTGAACTGAACTGTGCAAGGGCTGGTAAGAACTTTTTCCAACTTAATGACACTGGAGTTAAAATAACTAACTCTCACAAACATAGATTTAAACACAAATTGAAAGTCAACAAAGCTATAGAGACACATTAGCTGGCTTAACCAAAGAGGCAGGGAGATAGAAAACTATTCTGGTTGGACTGAGAAAGTCAGCAGCCTCTGTCAAATACCTGTTCCTTGGTATCAGTAATAATTCTGAGTTCTCTTTCTTTAAGGGATGGTTCTTTCATAAATGCTACTGAACATATGGTTTGTGTCAGGGACCATGTGAGGTACTGTGGGAGTAACAAAGATACATAAGATAAGTGCTTGCTTTCCAGAGATCTAAATGGAGGCCAGAACTAATGTAAATAACATGAGTTTTTAAAGGCTCTCATAGGCCATTAGTGTATTCAACTAACAGCTTATTATTAAGCTACTACCATGTGCCAAGCCACATTAATTATCATCATGTCTATTATTTTCAGCTATATTGTAAGATCATTTCCTCCAAGGGAATGTAAGTTGGAAAAAGAATTCTAGAGAATGTCCTCTAGTAAAGAGTGTAGGTTTTTAAATATGACTTAAAAATATACTCTCTTGGTGGCTGGGGCTTCCCTGGTGGCTCAGACAGTGAAGAATCCTGCTTCCATGCAGGAGACTCAAATTCAATCCTGGGTCAGGAAGACCCCCTGGAGAAGGGTATGGCTACCCACTCCAGCATTTTTGCCTGGAGAAGTCCATGGATGAGGAGCTTGGCAAGCTACAGTTCATAGGGTCACAAAGAGTCAGATATAACTGAAAGACTAACACGAAAATCATACAATATATTAAGCTATCCCTGGGGTAAGAACGATGCACTAGGTGTTGGGGGATGTAAGTTCCCATCCTCACTCAACTATTTGTTAAATGTAACCTTGGGCAGAATACTTATTTCTCTCATGTATAAAATAAAAATATTGAATTATGTAATCTGCAAGGCCCCACTCAGCTCTAAATTTCTTCTGTGGAAATCAACGTGGGGTTTGAAATCAGAGAACCTGGTACTTCTCACTATCTGGGGACCTTGGCAAAGTCACTTGATGTTTCTGAAACCAGGTTCCTCATTTGAGAATGAAGAGACACATGATGCTATCTAGAATTGCAGATCCAGCATTTTAGCACAATCTCGGGCACTTAGTAGGAACTACAAAAGCTCTTTTTCAAAGGAGGAATACTTTTCTACCCTGTGAAAATTAAATGAGATCACGCGTATGAAAGAAGTTTGGAAATGTTATATCACTGTTTCAGTAATGGTTCGTACACTTCTTATGAACTCAATTTACACTATTAAAAGAAAAAAAAAGGCAAAAACCAACAGCTTCCCTGTGTTCTGGGCTGAGTATGGTTCTTTATCCAGCATTATTTGTTAACACAAGGGTACATCTCCAAATTTTGCATCACACATTACAACAGCAAAAAGTAAGCCTGGGGTGGGGGGCAGGAAATGACTGGGTAAACCATTTAATGAGCTATTAAATCTCCTATCAGAAAGCCAGAAACTCACAGGGAGTCCAAAATAGAAATTTCTGAATAAACAGCCAAATAATAACCTACATTTAAAAGCCAGCAATCCATTCTTAACACGCCTACAAGATAAACTAAACAGGGAAAAAAGAAAAGCCAGCTTGGGCTCAGAGACTTCCCTTAAGGTAACTTTATTCATCATTTCTAACGCTTCCAATTTCTAGACAACTGTCTCTTAATATGGACTTGCAGGTTTCATATGAAAATGACGAGAAGTTTAAGGTATGAAAAGCTGCTGCTTCTGTGGCAGAGAATTTGTCTTAGGTTGGAATTTCTTTGAAATGATGGTTTGAGTTCAGCCTGTCTGTGTTATGCAAATGCCACGGGAGTTTTTCACCCTGGTCCCCCCACCGTCTATCCTCTCATTCTAGGTTTTCAGTTTCTGTTTTCCTTGAAAGGGCTGTGGAGGGGACCAGCTGTAGCCTGGTCTGGCTTTGATGTTCAGTAGACTCCCCAGGTTTCCCATGAATGATTTCTCTCATTGAGAGTTACTTTGAGCTGGGGGGAGAGTTGAATGTTCTCAAAAGACTAAAACAAATTCCCTTAGGTATATGATAGAAAGAAAGAACATTGCCTCCTTATTTCTGCTCCAGCTCATCTATCTAGAAAGGCAGGCCAGTGGGAAGGCTGGAACAAAGGCTAGGATTGCACCAGGAAGCCAGCTGGGTGCCTCATGGAGTAGGCTGGAAAGGAGAGAAGGCAAAGACGGCTGTGAGTAAAAAGGGCTTAATAGATAAGAGCTAATGTTTCCTCAGTGGGTAGTATGGGCCAGATATGTTATTGGTAAGAACAGCAGCAAAAACAGAAGCTACACCAATAATGGCAAAGCAACTACTATTTAACTGATTGCCCACTGCGTGTCATGTTTGATAACAAGGTTGATCATATATGTTGATTTGCTTATTCATTGCAAAAACCATGTGACATTTTCACAGATTAGGAAGTTGAGGTAAAAAGAGGTTTAGTGATTTGTGCAAAATTACATAACTGTAATAATACAGAATTAAGTTTCAAATCAAAGTCCATCTTAGTCTATAGCCCACGGTCTTTCCATTTCATCATGCTATGAAGTATCGAGAAGGGTCTCAAGAACATTTGCATGGTGGCCTTATTTTGTTTACACCCCTGACTTCCATGGCTTACATCAGAAAATATGGAGTGGACTTTGAGCTAATAGAATGGCCTTGTTTTGCTGAGGGAATAAGAGAGCATAGCTTCTTTTCTAGTTTAAAGCTAAAACTATTCATAATCTGAATTATCAGAAGTCTGCAAAGGGAAGAAGTGGTAGAAAAGGGAGAGAGCATCTACTATTAAAGTAAGCATTTTTTTTTTTTTGCTAATAAAAAGGTTGGCCCCAGTCCTCTGAATCCACTCTCTCTACACAGCAGCTGAGCTGCCACAGGGTTAGGCAAGCACTCTGAGACTTGCCATGCATGGGCAGCAACCAGTTCACAACCATCCTGGCTAAATACCCTAGGCCTCACTCTCCTCTGCAGCAGACAAGCCACAACTGTGATGGGCAAACAGCTCAAAACCTGGCCCTCTCCCTTTAGTGGCTGAGCCACAAGACCAGGGGAGTACCCTGAGCCCCACCCTCCCTGGGCAGCAGCCACAGCCCTATCAAGCTAGTGGGCACAGCACAGTCCAAACCAGAGCTCTGGTGGCCAGGTGAAACTGTGCTTCTAGGCCACATGGAACAGCTCCTATCAAAACAGTTCCTTTATGACTGAGGGAGGAAATCATTCGACCTAACACGGAGGAGACAGAGGAATATGTTCCAAACCAAAGTACCAGACAAATCCCCAGAAAAAGACCTTAATGAAATAGAGATAAGCCATGTACTTGATAAAGAGATCAAAGCAATGGTCATAAAGATGCTCACCAATCTCAGGAGGAGAATGGATGACCACAGAGACAACCTCAACAGAGAAATATGCAAGAAAGCAGCACACAGAAGCTATGACTGAACTGGAAAATACCCTAGAAGGGTTCAAGAGCAAAATGGAAGAAACACAGCATGAACCAGCAAGCTAGGAGACAAAGCAATGGAAATCACCCAGACAAAGCAGCAAAGGAGAAAATGAATTCTAAAAAGTGAAAGTATCTTAAGGGACCCCTCTGACAATATCAAGTGGAATAATATTCACATTATAGAGTTCCCAGAAGAAGAGACAGAAAGGGCCAGAAAAATTAACTGAAGAAAGAATGGCTGAAAATATCCCTATTAGAGGAAAGGAAACAGATATCCAGATCGAGGAAGCCTCGAGGGTTCCAAATAAAACTAAGGCAAAGAAATGACAAAAAGATAAAATTACAGGCCAATATCCCTGATGAACACAGATGAAAAGTCTTTAGCAAAATTTTAGAGAACCAAATTCAACAATACATTAAAAAGAGTCATAAACTATGATCAAGTTGGATTCATTTGGAGAGGCAGATGATTTAACATGTGCAAATCAATCAATATGCTACATTAACAAAACAAAGGATAAAAATCATATGATCATCTCGATATATAAAGAAAAAGCATATGACAAAATTCAATATTCATTTATGACAAATACTCTCAACAAGTAGATATAAAGGGAATGTACATCAACATAATAAAGGATGTATATGATAAATCCAAGGCTAACATCAAATTTAACAGTGAAAAGCTGGAAGCTTTCCCTCTAAGATCAGGAAAAAAATAAGGACACCCACTTCTATAAAACTGCTACTATTTGCAGATGACATGGTCCTATGTATAGAAAATCCTTCAGACTCCACCAAAAAACTCTTAGATCTGATAAATAAATTCAGTGAACTTGTAGGATACAAAATAGTTTACAGAAATCTATTGCATTTTTATATGCTAATAATGAACTATCAGAAAGAGAAGGCAAAAAAATCCCATTTAAAATTGCATCAAAAAAGAGTAAAATACTTAGGAATAAATTTAACCAAGTACTCTGAAAAGTATGTGACACTGATGAAAGAAACTGAAGATGATACAAAAAAATTAGACTGATATACTGTGTTCAAGAACTGGAAAAACTGACATTGTTAAAATGTACATACTACCCAAAGCAATCTACAGAGTCCATGCAGTCCCTATCAAGATATTCATGGCATTTTTAATAGAACCAAAACAAATAATCTTAAAATTGGTATGAAACTACAAAAGACTACAAACAACAACAGCAATTCTGAGAAAGAAGAAAAAAATTTGGAGGTATCATGCTACTGCAAAACTATAGTAATCAAAACTGGATGGTACCGGCAAAAAAACCCCAAAAACCAAACCAAAACAAAATACCTAGGCATATAGATCAATGGGCAAATTGGAGAGGCCAGAAATAAACCAACACTTTCATGATCAAGTAATCTACAACAATGAATATACAATGAAGGAAACAGTCTTTTCCATAAATGGTACTGGGAAAGCTACAGCTACAAGCAAAAGAATGAAACTTGACTACTTTCTTCAGTCAGTTCAGTCACTCAGTCTTGTCCGACTTTGCAACCCCATGAATTGCAGCACGCCAGGCCTCCCTGTCCATCACCAACTCCTGGAGTTCACTCAGACTCATGTCCATTGAGTCAGTGATGCTATCCAGCCATCTCATCCTCTGTCGTCCCCTTCCTCTCCTGCCCCCAATCCCTCCCAGCATCAGAGTCTTTTCCAATGAGTCAACTCTTTTCATGAGGTGGCCAAAGTACTGGAGTTTCAGCCTTAGTGTCATTCCTTCCAAAGAAATCCCAGGGCTGATCTCCTTCAGAATGGACTGGTTGGATCTCCTTGCAGTCCAAGGGACTCTCAAGAGTCTTCTCCAACACCACAGTTCAAAAGCATCAATTCTTTGGTGCTCAGCCTTCTTCACAGTCCAACACTCACAGCCATACATGACCACTGGAAAAACCATAGCCTTGACTAGACGGACCTTTGTTGGCAAAGTAATGTCTCTGCTTTTCAATATGTTATCTAGGTTGGTCATAACTTTTCTTCCAAGGAGTAAGCGTCTTTTAATTTCATGGCTGCAGTCACCATCTGCAGTGATTTTGGAGCCCAAAAAAATAAAGTCTGACACTGTTTCCACTGTTTCCCCATCTATTTCCCATGAAGTGATGGGACCGGATGCCATGATCTTCGTTTTCTGAATGTTGAGCTTTAAGCCAACTTTTTCGCTCTCCTCCTTCACTTTCATCAAGAGGCTTTTTAGCTCCTCCTCACTTTCTGCCATAAGGGTGGTGTCATCAGCATATCTGAGGTTATTGATATTTCTCCCGGCAATCTTGATTCCAGCTTGTGTTTCTTCCAGTCCAGCGTTTCTCATGATGTACTCTGCATATAAGTTAAATAAGCAGGGTGACAATATACAGCCTTGACGTACTCCTTTTCCTATTTGGAACCAGTCTGTTGTTCCATGTCCAGTTCTAACTGTTGCTTCCTGACCTGCATACAGGTTTCTCAAGAGGCAGGTTAGGTGGTCTGGTATTCCCATCTCTTTCAGAATTTTCCACAGTTTATTGTGATCCACACAGTCAAAGGCTTTGGCATAGTCAATAAAGCAGAAATAGATGTATTTCTGGAACTCTCCTGCTTTTTCAATGATCCAGCGGATGTTGGCAATTTGATCTGTGGTTCCTCTGCCTTTTCTAAAACCAGCTTGAACATCTGGAAGTTCATGGTTCACGTATTGCTGAAGCCTGGCTTGGAGAATTTTTGAGCATGTGAAATGAGTGCAGTTGTGTGGTAGTTGGAGCATTCTTTGGCATTGCCTTTCTTTGGAATTGAAATGAAAACTGACCTTTTCCAGTCCTGTGGCCACTGCTGAGTTTTCCAAATTTGCTGGCATATTGAGTGTAGCACTTTCACAGCATCACCTTTCAGGATTTGAAATAGCTCAACTGGACTAGTTTCTTATACCATATACAAAAATAAACTTAAAATGGATTAAAGGCTTAAATGTATTAAAGACTGGAAACCATAACATTCTTAGAAGTAAACATAGGCAGTAAGCTCTCTGACATTAATCCTAGAAACATCTGTTTTGAATCTGTCTTGTCAGGCAAGGGAAACAAAGCAAAAATAAACAAATGTGACTATACTGAACTAAAAGCTTTATGGAGCAAAGCAAACTATCAACAAAACGAAAAGGCAACATACAGATTGAGAGGAGATACTGACAAATGATACTATCCTTAAGGGTTTGATATCCAAACTATATAAAGAGTTCATACAACTCAATGTCAAAAAATAAATTTATATGACTTAATATCAAAAACCAAACAATCTGATTAAAAAATGGGCAGAGGACCCGAGTCAACATTTTTCCAAAGAAGACATACTGACTGCTCAACATCATTAATTATCAGGGAAATGCAAATCAAAAGTACAATTAGGTATCACCTCACACCTGTCAGAATAGCTATTAAGACAACAAGCTGTTGTCAAATAGCTATTAAAAGATAACAAATAACCAGTGTCCGTGGGATGTGGAGAAAAGGGAACCCTCTTTTACTGTTGGTGGGAATATAAATTGGTACAGTCCATCCAGTAAAACAGTAGAGAGGTTCCCTCAAAAATTAAAAATAGAACTACCAAGCAACCTAGCAATTCCACTTATGGTTTTTATGAGACGACAAAAACACTAATTCAAAAAAGAAAGCTGCACTTCACTATTCACTCCAGTATTATTTGCAGTAGCTAAGATATGGAAGCAACTTAAGTGTAAATAAAGAAGATCTGGTATATATGCAATGTGATACTATTTACCTGTAACAGAGAATTCAGTCTTGCCATTTGTGACAACACAGGTGGATCGAGGGGGTAAACGAAACAGGTCAGAGAAAGACAAATATTACTTGATCATACTGATATGTGGAATCTCAAAAAACTAGACAAGACAGAAACTGACACGTAGATACAGAGAATACATTGATAGTTGTCAGAGGGGAGGGTGGTAGAGGGTTGGGCAAGACAGGTAAAGGGGATTAAAAGGTACAAATTTTCAGTTATAAAATAAGTATGTTATGGAGATGTACAACATATAGATCAATAATATGGTAATAACCTTGCAGGAGACCTGGGTTCCATCCCTGGGTTGGGAAGATCCCCTGGAGAAGGAAATAGCAACCCACTCCAGTATTCTTGCCTAGAGAATCCCACGAACGGAGGAGNTATGGAGATGTACAACATATAGATCAATAATATGGTAATAACCTTGCAGGAGACCTGGGTTCCATCCCTGGGTTGGGAAGATCCCCTGGAGAAGGAAATAGCAACCCACTCCAGTATTCTTGCCTAGAGAATCCCACGAACGGAGGAGCCTGGTAAGCTACAGTCCACGGGGTCGCAAAGAATCGGACACGACTGAGTGACTTTACTCACTCACTCACTCACTCACTCAACCTTGTATAATGATAGATGGTAACTAGATTTAGTGTGGTGATCAGTTTGTAATGTACAAAAATACTAAATCATTATGTTGTATACCTGAAACTAATATAATATTGTATGCCAATTATAAATCAATTTAAAAAAGACTCTCAGTGTATGTTTTTACTGTGAGTATATCCCAGGCTCTGGCATTCCACCTGGAATACTTAAGAAATGCAAGGGCAATAGAGAATGTTAAATAGATAGACTTTATTTTTATAAAAATTTTCTGGGTTTAGCAGGTAAAATAGGAGTTGCAGTAGAGATGGACCTTGCATGTATTTAATTTACAAGCTGAATTTTGATCTAACTTTTTCTTGGCCCTCCACTCCCCTCGTATCCACTCCCCTCCCTTCTATATCATCTCCTCAAACAGATTATTTTAATGGGAAATTGGCTCAAATGCTGAATAAGGAAAGGCATTTTAGAGGCTTTTCACACTCATCCACTGCTAAGGATTTTCTAGTTATGCTAACTGCTGAGGGTTTGAATGTCCAGATGTTTACATAGAGACCTTTGTTTCTTCCTTATGGCTTCTCAAATTTTAATAAGCATTTAATCAGAGTGATGTCATGTAATGATCTTAAGATTCAGATGTGGCATCTGGAAACACTCTTCATAGGGCCTTTCAACTTCAGACTTGACTTTGACATGCTCTAAGCATTAGAACTTTGGATGTGTTCATTAGTCTAAATTTGTAAGAAGTGTCATTCTGAGAAATCTTTCATAAGTCACAGACCTGTCCAGACACAATGAGTTAGGACACAGTTCTCAGGAAATATCAGAGCCCTCTTTGACTTTGGAAAATTTTAATGAAATGCTAGGCTTAGAGTTTGTGTACCAATATCACAGTCTATGTGGTATGATCCCAGGAGCAGTTACTGCTGTTTGAAATAAAAATTAGGAGTCCAGTGACAGTCCTTGTTTCAGTGGTTAGCAAAGGGGTGTCACAAATTTACGAGGGTGCTGTGAATCCTTCATGTCTTTGCCTTCATATTTTGAATAATATGTATTAGTATCTTCTACATCTGAGGGTTCTTATTAATTATTACAGTGATTTTGTCAGATGTGAGGTTGTCCTGAGATTGAGGCGGCTCTATCAGCAGAGAATATCTGCTTTCAGTCAGAAGAGTCTAGTCATGATATCAAGTCAGCATGGAGAAAAGAGCTCGGTTTCTTAGAATACTCAACAATTCTGCATTGTGGGTATATTAGGGAGTTTAGTAAGGAAGTAAACAGTCTGCACTGGGTTGATGGCAATCAACAAAGAGGAGAAAAATGATAATGAGCACACACTGAAATGTTACCCTGTTTTAAAAAACTGTATTGTAGGTGTAACGGGTTCATTAATTGCTGCCTTCAATTTCTTAACTGCTTTAATACGTGGCCAAAATTTCTGGTATTTTAAAGGTTGAGGATCACTCACTTAGCACCACAAAACCTTATTCCTCAAATATTATAGGGAGAACAGCTCAGTATTTACTTGGTGAATGGGAATCTATGATCTATGTGCTTATATGTGGAATGGTCCAGATGTGTCACTGGAGGGGTTGCGATTTGAGGAAGCACAAAAGTATGGAGGAATGGCAAGTGTGGAACTTCTTTGTATTAAAAAGTTGGGAGAGTGATCACAGGAAGTCAAATGCTCAAAAAAAAAAAAAACAACAAAAACACAGCTAAATAAAAATGTTGCTATATGCAAGATTTTGGAAGAGGCAGAATATCAGTGGTTGAATATATATTGAAGAACAGACAAACAAAGGAATTTGTCAATGAATAAATAACCTTTACCATATATTGTGATTTCCTATGTACTATACATGTATATGATCTTAGTTAGGAAGGCAAGTGTTATCATCCTCAGTCTGCTGCCATTAAGGGTTTAAGGCAAGAAATTAAATAACCTGTCTAAGGTGAGCTAGTAAATGGCAGAACTGGAATTTGAACTCAGAACTATGCAATTACCAAAGCCTGCTTTATTAAGCTATCATATATTAGGCAGTGACAGGTTTTATTTTCTTGAGCTCCAAAATCACTGCATATGGTGAAAGCGGCCACAAAATTAAAAGACACTTGCTCCTTGGAAGGAAGGCTATGACAAACCTAGAGAGCATATTAAGAAAGCAGAAACATCTCTTTGTCAATCAAGGTTCATGTAGTCCAAGCTATGGTTTTTCCAGTAGTCATGTATGGTTGTGAGTTAGACCATAAAGAAGGCTGAGCACTGAAGAATTGATGCTTTCAAATTGTGGTGTTGGAGAAGAATCTTGAGAGTCCCTTCAACTGCAAGGAGATCAATCAGTCAGTCCTAAAGGAAATCAACCCTGAGTGTTTATTAGAAGGACTGACGCTCAAGTTCCAATACTTTGGTCACCTGATGTGAAGAGTCAACCCATTGGAAAAGACCCTAATACTGGGAAAAATTGAAGCCAAAAGGAGAAGGGGGAGGCAGAGGATAAGATAGTTAGCATCAAAGATTTTAAGCATAAATTTAAGCCAAACATGACATGAGTGAATTTAAGCAAACTCTGGGAGACAGTGAAGGACAGGGGAGACTGGTGTGCTCTTGTTCATGGGGTCACAAAGAACTGGACATGACTTAGCAATTAAAGAGCAACAACAATGTATTAGGCATAAGCCATAGATCTATTTGCTACTGATGAGCCAAAATTTAATTAAAAACGTTAAAGCTGATCATGTCCTTCTCCTCCTAAAGCCCTATGATAACTTTCCATCATTCAGAGAATAAAATCCCAAATGCCTGCTCGGGGCTGGAAAGGTCACCTACCTCTGCGTTCTCATTCTTTTTGCATTAGATAATTTTTGTTTTTCTAACCAACCAAGCTATTCCCATTCCCAGAGGCTGGCATTTGGTGTCCCAGCTGTCTGGAATATTCTTCCCCCAGATCTTTTCAGATCTCTCACAAATGTCACCTCTTAGACTTTTCTTGTCTTTCACTCTGAGTAGTATGTGAGTTCCAAAGATTCTCTCAGTATTATCATTGCAACTGTAGGATCTAAAACAATGCTTGGCACATAATAGGTACTCAACTGAAATATTAATTAAATGAATGAGTGAGTTTATTCTCTGAAGCAAAGACCGAATGCCAGCTGTAATCATGAAGATATTTCTTTTGTATGGAAGATAGATAACATCTTGGAGGGTTAGGGAGGTGAAAAATAACATCTGGGTAAAACATTGTCACTTTATGAAAGCACAAGATTGATCAAGGAACATAAGCCCCCAGCCTGTGAGAACAAGGCACAGAAAGATGAAGTTGAAACACAGCCCTGAAAGGGTTGAAAATTTGTGGTTCTATTCTCACCGGTCAGGTTAAACTTCATGACCTCAAAATGGTGCAAATAAAAATGAATTTTGGCCAAAGTGAGCTGATGACAAATTTGGCCAGAGGGTCACCAGGCAGACATAATTTCAATGTAAACAACCTTCCACAGCGAGGGCAGTGTCCTATTTGGGAGTGTGATTCCAATATAATATTTTATAGGACTGCAGCAATTTAGGCCAGACAGAACTATACAAGTCTCTGAAATAACTGCAGAATTCAGAATATGTCATGTGAGTGTCAATCTGTGAACTCTTAGCTCTTGCCAGTTCTAAAAGACGACAGATCATTTCCCATTCAGCTGCCTGTCCCAAGGTTAAGGTATCTCTGAGGCACAATTTCCAAGACTCAGATGGAGTTTGGAATTTAACAGTTATTGTTTCAGGTGAGGAGTGTAATCTAATGAAGTGTGCAGTGATATCCTGTGGTGAGCATTTAAACGTTAATCTGCTTGGAATAAGGCAGTGGGTCTCATCCGACCTTGTCATCTATATTGAATTTAACACTCCCAGTGAACGCATTTTGAACAGCTCACCTCAAATGGATGCGATCTGTTTCGATTTTTATTCTTCCTCCTAATAGTTTAATACAGCTGAGTAACTCCCAGGGCCTTGGTACAAATCAGCAGTGTGGCTCCCTGCTGCCAGTTATGGGCTGGTGCATGACAGAGCTAGAAATTGACTTTCATACAATACCTCTCTGTTTCTCCCACTGATCCTTATTCTTGAAGGTGACTGAGAAACCCAGAAACTAATTCTCCCCTGGGAGTCTGCCTGCACCAACTCATGGAGGGACTAGGCAGATGTAGGATGTATGACAGATAGGAATGCCAACATCTGTTTCCTTTTATAATGAGAGCTACACTGTTCTGAGAAGTGGTTTATTATGGGGGGGTTAACATTATGCAGTCATTTCTGGATTCCATATTTGGTAGGGCATAGAGAGTAAGGTATAATTCAACATCGTTAATTTCACTTTCCGTTTCCACCAAAGGCTAAGACACATCATTTTTTTTGTTTGTTTGTTTGTTTGTTTGTTTGTTTGTTTTTCCTGGGTATTTGCATGAATTTGACATGACAGTCCCCAAGTTTGGGAATAATAGCTTGACTACATCCCATACATGTATATATTAGATAACTATTTAAGTAATGCTATTGTACAGGCAACTGGAGAATCCAGGTTTTAGGAAAGGAACCACTTAGATAAGCTCTGTTGAGAAAGAATGTCTTAATTTAGAAAGTGGTATAGATACCTTTCAGCTAAATATCCTCTTTGGATTTTAAGGGGATCTGATAGTCTCTTTGTAAAAGTCAGATTAAACCAGGTTTATTAAAAAAAACACACCTTCATTTCTATACAATTGTGCTCTCTCAGGGAACAAAAAGTACAATTTACTTACTCAAAAAGGCAGCAAAACTGGGTGAAAGTGTTACCTTAATCATTTATGAAGCTCCTGCTCGGTGCTGAACCCTGGACTAGATACTACAGTTGGGACTACTAAGACTCAGAGAGGCGAAGTAACTTGGCCAAGGTCTCACAGCTAGTCGGTGACAGCACTAGGATTTGAAGCCAAGTACTTTCTGACCTCAAAGTATAGTGTGTTCCCAACATCCATCAGCAATCAAGTTTTGGGATTCTATCTATGAGCCATGGCTGACATCCTCAAAAATAAGCTCCCGAGGGGAGTAACCCCACGTCCAAGGAGTGGTGGCTGCGTGGGCGCAGGAGGGCTGAGAGGAGCTACTCCATGTTCAAGGTCAGGAGGGGCGGCTGTGAGGAGATACCCCTCGTCCAAGGTAAGGAACAGAGGCTGCGCTTTGCTGGAGCAGCTGTGAAGAGATAACCCATGTCCAAGGTACGAGGAACACAAGTAAGACGGTAGGTGTTGCGAGAGGGCATCGGAGGGCAGACACACTGAAACCAAAGTCCCAGAAAACCAGTCAGTCTGATCACATGGACCACAGCCTTGTCTAACTCAATGAAACTAAGCCATGCTGTGGGGGGCCACCCAAGACAGGAGGGTCATGGTGGAGAGGTCTGACAGAATGTGGTCCACTGGAGAAGGGAATGGCAAACCACTTCAATATTCTTGCCTTGAGAACCTCATGAACAGTATGAAAAGGCAAAATGATAGGATACTGAAAGAGGAACTCCCCAGGTTGGTAGGTGCCCAATATGCTACAGGAGATCAGTGGAGAAATAACTCTGGAAAGAATGAACCGATGGAGCCAAAGAGAAAACAATACCCAGCTGTGGATGTGACTGGTGATAGAAGCAAGATCCGATTCTGTAAAGAGGAATATTGCATAGGAACCTGGAATGTCAGGTCCATGAATCAAGGCAAATTGGAAGTGGTCAAACAAGAGATGGCAAGAGTAAACGTCGACATTCTAGGAATCAGCGAACTACAATGGACTAGAATGGGTGAATTTAACTCAGATGACCATTATATCTACTATTGTGGGCAGGAATCCCTTCAAAGAAATGGAGTAGCCATCATGGTCAACAAAAGAGTCTGAAATGCAGTACTTGGATGCAATCTCAAAATCAAACAGAATGATCTCTGTTCATTTCCAAAGCAAACCATTCAATATCACAGTAATCCAAGCCTATACCCCAACCAGTAATGCTGAAGAAGCTGAAGTTGAATGGTTATATGAAGGCCTACAAGATCTTTTAGAACTAACACCCAAAAAAGAGGTCCTTTTCATTATAAGGGACTGGAATGCAAAAGTAGGAAGTCAAGAAACACCTGGAGTAACAGGCAAATTTGGCCTTGGAGTACAGAATGAAGAAGGGCAAAGGCTAATAGAGTTTTGCCAAGAGAACACACTGGTCATAGCAAAGATCCTCTTCCAACAATACAAGAGTAGACTCTACACATGGACATCACCAGAGAGTCAACACTGAAATCAGATTGATTACATTCTTTGCAGCCAAAGATGGAGAAGTTCTATACAGCTGTCTCTTATACACATCTNGCACTATTCTAAGTAAGTGGTTGTTAGTCTAATAGCATATTAAAGGCTAATTAAATAAGGGAAAATGATCCTTATAGGGACGAGGAACAGTGGTAACTGTGAGTTGTATGTCTCTCTTGACCATTGTGCCTGCTTGCACAAAAAGATCATAAAATTTCCTGAACTCTGCCAAATGTGAAAGGGGGGACTATTTCAGGAACAATCTGTCAGGTTATGTATGTTTATATAAAGCATGTTACTTACACATATTCTTTTTGGTTTTATACCCTATGTCCGATTAGGTTTCCTTTTCTAAGAGCAGTGTTTTCCAGAATCTCCTTTATGGCTGATGTTGCTCTTGGGTTGTTTTCAAGAATCTAGATAATCCTATGTAATCCTGTCTCTACTCCTCAAATTCTGTAGTTTTATTATAATGTTTGTTTTTCTAAATGTTCAGTATTTTCTAACTGCAGTTCTAATAGCGCCAAACAACCAGTACATTATAAAAATATAGCTTTAGAATATTCTGATTTCATTTACCAGTTAAAATAATGTCAGGCATATATGTTGTCTTAAAGCAATTATCAGTAGGGTATTCCAAAAATTATTACAGGAAGAAAAAATTCTTTGATTCTTGTTTATGGGGAAAAATTTGAAGCTATTAAAATTTTAGTTAAAAAGAATGTTAATAGCAGAAGTACACACAGTTACTGATACCAGGTTAACTTGCTTTTAGTTTTTAAGTGTCACTTCATTGTAAGATATTATTATATATTAAAAATTCAATTGCTTCTAAAAGAAAGTTTTAATATAATATTATCGCTAACATTTTGAGTTGAGTCCTTCATTGCATAGCCATAACTTCTACTTAAATTCTATGGAGAGTTAGGGAATGAAATGTAGCAGGTTTAGGTCACTAGAGGTTTTAAGTTAAATTTCATTTCTGAGAAATCTGAGACACTTCCATTTTTTTCTCTTTGTATTAGTAATCAGTGCAGAAAATGACAGGAAAAGTGCTTCTTAGAGTTACCAAAAAATTAAACTTTTTTTCCCCAGCCATTTTTCTTCTTTGTTGTCCCTTTACACTCCAAATATCCAATTATAGATGTGGCACCATGATAAAACTTGATGTAAGATAATAACTAAAATGTTTGTAAAGAAAGTCACTCATAATTTTATATCCTGAATGAGAACCCACAGATAAATTTAAGCCTGGTTTGGGATTACCCCTCACATGTATATCTAAGTGTTTACTAATTATTATTTTGGAATACATTTGGTGGAATCATACTGCAAGATTGCAAATGGCCAGTGTCTCCAGGAACCAGCTGGGCTCCGTAAATGAGTGAAGTGTCTCTGGTGATAAGCATCAACACGTGATAAACGGCTCCCCTCGGGTGACAGCAGAACAGTACTGAGTGAAGAAGACCGTGCACCCAGCTCCTGTCCCTTCCTAATGGTTAGCCACTACTCAGCTCCATCAGATTATGGCCCCCTGGGAGTGCTGCTGGATCTGTTAAGACAACCGTCTCATTTTAATGGAAAAGCGCCCAGTTTTTCAATGTTGGTAACTGATGGAAATTTTAAGGGAAATTATTTGTGCTAGGAAACCTTGTTGAGAGTGTTTGAAGGGCAAATCCAACTAAAGTTTCATGGTAACTAGAAGGGCTTCCTAGGTGACTCAGGGTAAAGAATCTGCCTGCCAATATAGGAGATGGGGATTCAGTCCCTAGGTTGGGAAGATCCCCTGGAGTAGGAAATGGCAACCCACTCCAATATCATTGCCTGGAAATCCTGTGGACAGAGGACCCTGGCAGGCTACAGTTCATGGAGTCACAAAGAGCCGGACAAGACTGAGTGACTGAGCGCATGGTAACTATAAGGGAGACAGAGGAAAGAGTGCATGATCGGAGGCAGAGAGTAGTTAAGGACCGGATGGCCAGATGAATGATCACAGTGGCCCATACTGGAGAAGTGAAGATAGAAAAAGTCAAGAGGTGGGCTCAAGACCTTTGGGAGACAGAACAGGCAGGACCTAGAAGTCAATAGTGTAGGGATAAAAGCCTGTGGAAGAACTGAAGTTTCAAGATTCTTGGGTCCTAGGAGGAAAGAAAGAGAGAGAAAGGAAAAAAAAAAGGCTGCTGGGGCTCAGGTGGAATGTGCTTATTTCTTATCAGTAATCTGAAATCCAATTATCTGGCTTCTGCAAGTGCAGACACCACTCCTGCACACACAGAATAATTATACCATGTATGGGTTCAGTTTTGATTTTCAATCAGAAGATGCATGGATACCATTGCTACATTTGCTTGAAAGGTCAAGGCTTCGGAGGCTTAGAGGCTGGAAAGCAAAGATGAAAATAGAAGCTGAGTGATTTTGTGAAACAGATGGGGGAAAGCAAATGGAGGTCAGTCTACAGTCACTGGGAGGAGAGAAGAATAGAGAAAGTCAGGAGCTAAAAATCTCTCATGGTGACCATGATGCAGGAAAAATAGGAACGGGAAATACAGCTGTGAATATCCCCATTCTGAGTTAGCTTGACACTGAAAATTGAACAATTGATGGTTCTTTGAGCTTCCTGTAGCGTGAATGTTCTCTCTGTTGCATAAAGACAAAGTTTGAATCACCTTGGAAATTGTGGAGATATCTGTCATCTCTATTCAGAGATAAAAATAGGAAGAGTTTGGCAGGGGGTGAATGTTAGAACAGGGAATAAAAAGCAACAGTCATGTCAGTTCAGCAGTATTTATTGGGCGCTGTCAGGTGCAAGAGAAGGCCCTGATGATTCCGTATTGATTAAGACATAGTCCAAGCTTTCAAGGCAGATAAACATTTAAACAGCTAATAGCAGTTACATAAAGCAGACATCACATTTGCCATTTTAGACACTGAGCTCCAGTGTTCAAAGGGTAGATATCTCAGTGGCAGTGTCCAGTTGCTGGAAAGAAGGGCCTGATTTCCAAAAGAGACATCATGAGTCTACACATTTGCTCTAAATATAGGTTGGGAATTAATTCTAGCAAAAGGCAGAGGTGACTGACATTTCCCAAAGAAAAAATTAAAGCAAAAAGAGTGGTGTGCTAAAGGTAGACCCCAGAAGAAGATTCTTGAAATCCCATAAAAAGGGACTTATTAGAACCACACAGGATAAGCCATACTTTCATCATTTATGACCTGTACATTGAGGAGCATGTAAGCAGTTGGGATCATAGGCCCTGGAAAGACAAGAAGGCCAATAAAGATTTGGAGATGGTGAAGTAAAATATGCCATTGAGAGGAAAAAAGGGTTCCAACCCTAGAAATATGTATACTATCATGTAAGAAATGAATTGCCAGTCTATGTTCAATGCAGGATGCAGGATGCTTGGGGCTGGTGTATGGGGATGATCTGGAGGGATGATGTGGGGTGGGAGGGGGGTTCATGTTTGGGAGTTCGTGTAAAAAAATAAATACAAAAAAAAAATAAATAAATGTAGGAAGCAATTTGAAGTTAAACATAAGGATAGATACTGTGCTGAATTCCCTCCCCTCTGCTGTCTTGCCTTTCAGGTTTAAATCCTGTCCCAACTCCTGCATGATACCTTAGCTAATCTAACAGGTTGTTAATTCTTCCATTTCCAAGGCTCTGTAGCACTTGTATCTGTTCCTTCCTTGACAGTTACTGTTTTCGCATCTTGCCTTATCGACCTGTGTGTGATTACTAGGATGATGATCGTAGGGCTTCCTAGGTGGCTCTGGTGGTAAAGAACCCGCCTGCCAATGCAGGAGATTTAAGAGATGTGGGTTTGATCCCTGGGTTGAGAAGATCCCCTGGAGTAGGAAATTGGAAACCCACTCTAGTATTCTTGCCTGGAGAATCCCATGGATAGAGGAGCCTGGTGGGCTGTGGTCCATATGGTCACACAGAGTCAGATAGGACTGAAGTGACAGCATGAAGCAATGATGATTGGTAACTGTTCATTCAGACTGAACCATTTTGGAAAGGGAGGATGGGAGAGGGAGAGTGCTGTTGGTGTTATTAATAATTCCTGAGGGGTGACAGGCATAAGTGGGGGCTGTCCCTAGCTACCAGACTTGTGGTCACATATTTCCCTAACTATGCTACTAAGGCCTTGCCTAGAGTAGGAAAAAAGTGACTCCATTAGATACCATTGAAAGAACTAAGGAGATGATTACATAACCCTAGACTCTTCATTTCCTAGATGAGATAACTGAGGTCCAGAGAGGCTATGTGACTTGCCTATAACTGCAGAGCTAGTTCTTACCTTGTAGGCCTGTTTTATTCATGTCAAATTTTGTTGGCTTACCAATTCCACAAACTTATGTATTTTTTCTCAGGTATTTCCATTACTTATAGCCTGGTTGATTAATAATGTTATCTTGCCTCTTTGGTTATATTTTGTTTGTTTGTTTTGGTTTTTAAATTTTTATTTTATATTGGAACATAACTGATTAACAATGTGTTACTTTCAGGTGTACAGCAAAGTGATTCATTAATACATATGTATCTATCCTTTTTCAGATTCTTTTCCCATTTAGGGTATTACAGAATATTGAGTAGATTTCCCTGTGCTATACAGTAAGTCCTTGCTGGTTATCCATTTTATTTATTTAAACTGAGGTATAATAGCTTTGCAATGTTTCATGGGTTTCTCCTGTGTAACAGCATGAGTCAGCTGTATGTACACTATATACCCTCCCTTTTGAGCCTCCCTCTCTTCCCCTCACCCGCATCCCACTCTGGGTCATCACAGACCACCGAGCTGTGCTCTCTGTACTTTCTAGCAGGTTCCCACTAGTTACCCGTTTTACACGTTAGAGAATATATGTTGAGGCTACTCTCTCGGGTTGTCCGCCCGCTCCTTCCCCTGCCCGACTCATGTCTACATTTGGTCAGATTTTGCTGTCAGCTTTTTCTACCCAGCTCCGCAATGACCGATACTGTGCTGAGCACATTAAGTGCTCAGAGAATGCTAAGCGAATTAACAGATGATCACCGAAACACTGATTCTTATCAATGAAAAGGGACTTGGGAGTAATAGTCAGGTCTTCTCCTAAACAGGGAGGATGAAACTTAGAGCTCATCACATGATTTGTTCCTGGCTCAATCAGCCAGTTAGTGATAAACCAAACTAAAACTCATTTATCCTGTGCTGTGCTGTGCTTAGTTGCTCAGTTGTGACCGACTCTTTGCTACCCCCATGGACTGTAGCCCACGAGGCTCCTCTGTCCATGGGGATTCTCCAGGCAAGAATACTGGAGTGGGTTGCCATGCCCTCCTCCAAGGGATCTTTTCAATCCAGGGATTGAACCCAGGTCTTCTCACTGCAAGCGGCTTCTTTACCGTCTGAGCCAAAGTTCTCTTAGGTCTTTTAATTTCNTCTGTCCATGGGGATTCTCCAGGCAAGAATACTGGAGTGGGTTGCCATGCCCTCCTCCAAGGGATCTTTTCAATCCAGGGATTGAACCCAGGTCTTCTCACTGCAAGCGGCTTCTTTACCGTCTGAGCCAAAGTTCTCTTAGGTCTTTTAATTTCCAGGCCAGTATTTTTCCTACTGTATCTCACTGGTTCCAAAGTGACAGGCAGCAAAATCTTAGCGACCTAAAACCCGAAGTGACATCATACTGATTTATAGTTATTTGTGGTTTTCCAAACACTGCCTTATGTTACAGGACCCTCTGCTGGCAAGGCTGGCAAGGCAGCTGAAGTGTTTTACAAATTAGGGAATCAAAAGTCAGAATTTAAAGGTACTTGGGACCAAAGTGGTTCAATTTTCTCAAATACAGAGAACCCAAAGAAACTTGTTCAGTCTCAGTACTATTCTTGAAAGATTTCTTTTTCTAATTCAGCAAAGCAAAGCTCTGTTAACGAAGATATTCTTGAGGAAAGGATTTGGGATTATATGTTAAAAAGCTTTTTCCAAGTTTCTTGTCACCCAAGTTACATATCCTGATTTGCTTTTGCTCTTGTGAGGAATTCTTACAGCAAGAAAATTGTGCTCTTTTTTATTTTAGCTAGGAAGAATAGTCTTGACATCATGTTTTGAGTGGGCTAAATGACCAACCTAGATAGCATATTGAAAAGCAGAGACATTACTTTGCCAAGAAAGGTCTGTCTGGTCAAGGCTATGGTTTTTCCAGTGGTCATGTATGGATGTGAGATTTGGACTGTGAAGAAAGCTGAGCGCTGAAGAATTGATGCTTTTGAACTGTGGTGTTGGAGAAGACTCTTGAGAGTCCCTTGGACTGCAAGGAGATCCAACCAGTCCATTCTGAAGGAGATTAGCCCTGGGATTTCTTTGGAGGGAATGATGCTAAAGCTGAAACTCCAGTACTTTGGCCACCTCATGNATCACTGCAGATGGTGATTGCAGCCATGAAATTAAAAGACGCTTACTCCTTGGAAGAAAAGTTATGACCAATCTAGATAGCATATTGAAAAGCAGGAGATTACTTTGCCAACAAAGGTCTGTCTAGTCAAGGCTGTGGTTTTTCCAGTGGTCATGTATGGATGTGAGAGTTGGACTGTGAAGAAAGCTGAGCACTGAGGAATTGATGCTTTTGAACTGTGGTGTTGGAGAAGGCTCTTGAGAGTCCCTTGGACTGCAAGGAGATCCAACCAGTCCATTCTGAAGGAGATCAGTCCTGGGTTTTCATTGGAAGGACTGATGCTGAAGCTGAAACTCCAGTACTTGGGCCACCCCATGAGAAGAGTTGATTCATTGGAAAAGACCCTGATACTGGGAGGGATTGGGGTCAGGAGGAGAAGGGGATGACAGGGATGAGATGGCTGGATGGCATCACCGACTCGATGGACATGAGTTTGAGTGAACTCTGGGAGTTGGTGATGGACATGGAGGCCTGGCGTGCTGTGATTCATGGGGTTGCAAAGGGTCGGACATGACTGAGAGACTGAACTGAACTGAAGGTAGGGGCTCTGAATCATCTTTCCAAGAAACTACTATCTGCATTAGCCACTGACATACTTTGTGGATAGTCTCTGTAAACTCAGTTTCCATTTGAATGGGAACTCATGTCTGATCTGCTCACTATTTACTTCTAGTGTTTGCCAACTAGGAAGTGCTTAATAAATAACTGGGTACATGGATGAATGAATGAATGAACAAATGGTCTTCATAAGCAGAGTCTAAAACACTTCCCTAAACAGGAACAAATCAGATGATCGATTTCAGTAAATTGTGCTCAAATCAAAAGTAAGAAGCAATCAAAGATATCCTTAGTTCAGGCTGTTGATTCCACCTGGATAATTCTACAAATCATTGCATATTTGTCTTTCTCTCCCTTTAGAGCTCATCTCCAATGCCATCTCTTCAGAGGCAGTTTCTTTGACACTGTCTGGAGGTCACCTCAAATCTAGTCACTTGTCTGCTAACCTGGATTTATTTTCTTTACAGAGCTCATCACCAAGGCTGTCTTGATTATTCATTCACATGTATCTCTCCTTAGCTATTGTTTGTTTCCTATCTTTGGAAGGCCAGCTGGCAGCCTGCTTGTTTTTATTAAGCTGGCTAAAAAGTTCTTTCAGGTTTTTCTGTTACACACTTTACTGAAAAAACCCAAACAAAACTTTTGGCCAAATCACTACTAGTGTATCTCCCATGCCTAGGCATTCAGTGGGTGCTTGATACTCACTTTTTGAATAAAAGAAGCCAAATCCTGGAAAATGGGCTCAAATCAGGATTTCAGAGGTCAGGATCCAAGAAAAAGGTCAAGGTTCAAGAATGTGAAGATTAATTAATGCAGTGGTGCATAGGTGATAGGTGATGGCTCCAACGCTCTCCACACTTGACTCTCAGAGCTGGGGCACTTATACTCCATCTCATGCCCTCTCTTGGACCTACCCTGCTCTCCAGCACCTCCTTCCCACAAAGACTGGTTGGACTAAGCTATTTCCATCACTGCCTTTCAAATAATCCCTTAGTAACTGAACACACAATCTGTGAAAAAACAGATTCCACTCTTTGACCTCAGGAGTTTCAGACCTCAGTTCACAGGGGAGAAAGCATCCCTCTGGGCCCTGGCTGGAGAGAACCAAGACCCTCTTTGCAGATACAGTGTGTTGCTTTTGTGTCCTTGAACTTACAGAGGTAACAGTCTTCAGGATCAGTCCGTCTAGAATCATCAGGTCTCTGACAATTGTGGTCATTTTGGTCCTTTTGATTTTCTTTTATTAAAAATTCCTTCATTTATTCCTCATAATCACCCCCCTCTCATTTTATATAGAAGGTGTATAAAATGTCCCCTTAAAGAAGGGGCAGAGCCTGGCTCACAGTCACCCAGCTGGAAGTGACTCTGGAGGAATCTGAAACCAAGATAATCTGACATTAGGGATCATACTTTTCCACATCAACAGATACATGGAAGGCTGCCCGAGGCTGAGCTTCATTTTAGCCTCACTTGCAACAGGGAGCTGCAATATGCCTTTGTCCTGTTTCACTTTGCGTCCTTTGTGAAAATGTAAACTGTATGGCTCTCTGAATTTTCCTTTAGCCCTAAACTCCTAACACTATCATTACATCTAACTAGTTTTGAGTCCAAGAGGCTGAAGAGTGGGTGGTTAGATGACTAAGATGTTCCAGTACGGAACAGTCAGAGGGTAGATGGGAAACAATTTCCAGGGATGGTTGACCTAACGGATCTGTCATCAGAGGCTGTGCCCTTCATGCAGTGGAGCCCACTCTTCTCACTTCCCCATTTGTCCCCTGGCCAGACAGATGGCTTCATCTTCCACGTGTGTTATTGCTTGCCTTTCTCACTCTGGGATTCAATAAACGAGTTTAACCAAAAGAAATTTGATGCGGGACAGCTAGGCTGACTCCGTATTAGGCCAGGAAATGCCACTGTCGATCACTGTTTGGGCTTTTCTTGAGAAAGGCTGCAGGTTCAGGGGACAGTTTATCATTTTCTAAAAGGCACATTGTGTTCTTCAAGGCAAACAGGGAGATTTGTCTAAACCCAGTTCACCCTTAAGATTTTTTTTTTTCTGGAGCCTGATAGTCTAGGGACAAATAGGACTATGTCAGTAGTGCATTAGTCATACCAAGTGAATTGATAATAATAATGATCGTGGTGAGTGTTACCACTGTGACATTTATCAAGTGCTTATTAGGTGTCAGCCTGCACTTTACATTCCCTCACTTCATCCTCAAACTGATCTTCTGAGATAGGTATTTTTATTCCCATTTTTCAGAGGCTCAGAGATGCTAAGGAATTTTCCCAAGGCCATAGAGCTAGAAAGTGGAAGATGTGAGACTTGAACTAGATATGTTAAAGCCACAGTTTGGGGCTATTTTGCCTTCATGGGGACATTTGGCAGTATCCAGTGATGTTTTTATTTTTAAAAAAAATTTTGTTTTTACTTTACAATCCTGTATTGGTTTTGCCATACATTGACATGAATCCACCACAGGTGTACATGAGTTTCCAACCCTGAACCCTGCTCCCACCACCCTCCCCATATCAGCTCTCTGGGTCACCCCAGGGCACCAGCCCCAAGCATCCTGTATCCTGCATCGAACCTAGACTAGCGATTCATTTCTTACATGATAGTGTACGTGTTTCAATGCCATTCTCCCAAATCATCCCACCCTTTCCCTCTCCCACAGAGTCCAAAAGTCTGTTCTTTACATCTGTGTCTCTTTTGCTGTCTAGCATTCAGGGTTATCATTACCATCTTTCTAAATTCTATATATATGTGTTAGTATACTGTACTGGTGTTTTCCTTTCTGGCTTACTTCACTCTGTATAATCAGCTAGAGTTTCATCCACTTCATTAGAACTGATTTAAATGTATTCTTTTTAATGGCTGAGTAATACTCCATTGTGTATATGTATCACAGCTTTCTTATCCATTCATCTGCTGATGGACATCTAGGTTGTTTCCATGTCCTGGCTATTATAAATAGTGCTGCAATGAACATTGGGGTACACGTGTCTCTTTCAGTTCTGGTTTCCTCAGTGTGTATGCCCAGCAGTTGGATTGCTGGGTCATAAGGCAGTTCTATTTGCAGATTTTTTTAAGGAATCTCCACACTGTTCTCCATAGTGGCTCTACTAGTTTGCATTCCCACCAACAGTGTAAGAGGGTTCCCTTTTCTCCACACCCTCTCCAGCATTTATTGCTTGCAGACTTTTGGATCGCAGCCATTCTGACTGGTGTGAAGTGGTATCTCATTGTGGTCTTGATTTGCATTTCTCTGATAATGAGTGACGTTGAGCATCTTTTCATGTGTTTGTTAGCCATCCGTATGTCTTCTTTGGAGAAATGTCTATTTAGTTCTTTGGCCCATTTTTTGATTGGGTCGTTTATTTTTCTGGAATTGAGCTGCATAAGTTGCTTGTATATTTTTGAGATTAGTTGTTTGTCAGTTGCTTCATTTGCTATTATTTTCTCCCATTCAGAAGGCTGTCTTTTCACCTTGCTTATAGTTTCCTTTGTTGTGCAGAACCTTTTAATTTTAATTAGATCCCATTTGTTTATTTTTGCTTTTATTTCCAGTATTCTGGGAGGTGGATCATAGAGGATCCTGCTGTGATGCATGTCAGAGAGTGTTTCGTCTATGTTCTCCTCTAGGAGTTTTATAGTTTCTGGTCTTACATTTAGATCTTTAATTCAATTTGAGTTTATTTTTGTGAATGGTGTTAGAAAGTGTTCTAGTTTCATTCGTTTACAAGTAGTTGACTAGTTTTCCCAGCACCACTACTATTCAACAAGGTTCTGGAAGTTTTGGCCACAGCAATCAGAGCAGAAAAAGAAATAAAAGGAAATAAAAATCCAGTGATTTTATTTAAAATTAGCTTTTACTATGGGGTCACACAGAGTCGGACACGACTGAAGTGACTTAGCAGCAGCAGCAGCAGCTTTTATTTAGGAATTGTTTTAGATTTACAGAAAAGTTTCAGAAATAGTAACAAATTTCCCATATTCTCATGCCCACTTCTTCCTATTAATAACATTATGTTAATAATTAGTATGGTAATTTGTTAATAATTAGTATGATATATTTGTAACAATTAATGAGCCAACATAATATATTTCTATTAAATTAATTCTGTACTTTACTCAGATTTTCTTAGTTTTTATCTGATGTCCCTTTTTGTTCCTGGATCCCATATAAGGTTTAAGCACCTGTCTCCTTAGGCTCCTTGCTGGGTCTTGTGACCTCACAGATTCAAAGGATTAGATCTGGTAGACAGAGTGCCGAAGAACTGTATACAGAAGTTTGTAACATTGTATGGGAGGCAGTGACCAAAAACATCCCCGAAAAAAGAAATGCAAAAAAGGTGAAGTGGTTGTCTGAGGGGGCTTTACAAATAGCTAAGGAAAGAAGAGAAGTGAAAAGCAAGGGAGTAATTGAAATATATACCCAACTGAATGCAGAGTTATAGAGAATAACAAGGAAAGATGAGAAAGTCTTCTTGTTGAACAGCACAAAGAAATAGAGGAAAACAGTAGAAAGGGAAAGACTAGAGATCTCTTCAAGAAAGCCGGAGATAGCAAGGGAACATTTCATGCAAGGATGGGTATGTAAAGGACAGAAACAGTAAGGTCCTAACAGAGGCAGGGGAGACTAAGAAGAGGTGGCAAGAACACACAGAAGAATTATACAAAAAAGGTTTCAGTGATCCAGATAACCAAAATGGTGTGGTCACTCACTTACAGCCAGACATCCCAGAGTGTGAAATCAAGAGGGCCTTAGAAGGCATTACTACAAACAAAGTTAGACAGGTTATAGAATTCCAGCTGAGCTTTTAAAAATCCTAAAAGATGATGTTGTTAAAGTGCTGCACTCAATTTTATGTCAGCAAATCTGGAAAACTCAGCAGTGGCCACAGGACTGGAAAAGGTCAGCTTTTATTCTAATCCCCAAAAAGGGCAATGCCAAATAATGCCAAAACTATTGCACAACTGCAATCATTTCAGCTAGCAAGGTAATGTTAAAAATACTTCAAGTTAGGCTTCAGCAGTACGTGAATTTTCAGATGTACAATCTGGATTTAGAAAAGGCAGAGGAACCAGATATCAAATTGCTAACATCCGTTGGATCATTGAAAAAGCAAGAGATTTCCAGAAAAACATCTACTTCTGCTTTACTATGAGAAAGTCTCTAACTTTGTGGATCACAACAATCTGTGGACATTTCTTAAAGAGATGGGAATACTAGACCACCTAACCTACCTCCTGAGAAACCTGTATGTGGGTCAAGAAGCAACAGTTAGAATTGGACATGGAACAACAGATTGGTTCAAAATTGAGAAAGGATTATGGCAAGGTTGCATATTGTCACCCTGTTTATTTAACTTATATGCAGAGTACATCATGTGAAATGACAGGGTGGATGAATCACAAGCTGGAATCAAATTTGCTGGGAGAAATATCAACAACCTCAGATATGCAAATGACACCACTCTAATGGCAGAAAATGAAGAGAAACTAAAGAGCCTCTTGATGAGAGTGAAAGAGTGAAAAGCTGACTTAAAACTCAACATTCATAACACTAAGATCATGGGATCTGGTCCCATCACTTCATGGCAAATTGATGGGGAAAATGTGGAAGTAGTGACAAATTTTATTTTCTTGCACTCCAAAAATCACTGCAGATGGTGACTGCAGCCATGAAATTAAAAGATGCTTGCTCTTTGGAAGGAAATCTATTACCAACCTAGACAGCATATTAAAAAGCAGAGACATCACTTTGCCAACAAAAGTCTGTCTAGTCAAAGTTATGGTTTTTCCAGTAGTCATGTATGGATGTGAGAGTTGGACCATAAAGAAAGCTGAGCACTGAAGAATTGACGCTTTTGAACTGTGGTTCTGGAGAAGACTCTTGAGAGTTCCTTGGACTGCAAGGAGATCCAACCAGTCAATCCTAAAGGAAATCAACCCTGACCTGAATATTCATTGGAAGGATTGATGCTGAAGCTGAAGTTCCAGTACGGTGGCCATCTGATGCAAGGAGCCGACTCACTGGAAAAAGACCCTGATGCTCAGAAAGATTGAAGGCAGGAGGAGAAGGGCAGCAGACGACGAGATGGTTAGATAGCATCACCGACTCAATGGACATGAATTTGAGCAAATTCCAGGAGACAGTGAAGGACAGGGAAGCCTGACGTGCTGCAGTCCATGGGGTTGCAGAGTCAGACACAACTTAGTGATTGAACCACAATTTGTATCAATTAATGAATCAATATCAATACATTATTATTAAATAAATTCTATACTTTATTCAGATTTCCTTAGCTTTTGTCTTCTGTCCCTTCTCGTTCCAGGACCCTACGGTCGGTTTAGGTGTCTGCGCTTAGGCCCCTCTCGTTATTGTTTGGTTGCTTACTCACGTCCAGTTCTTGCGACCCCACAGACTGCAGCCTGCCAGGCTTCTCTGCCCATGGGATTTCCCAGGCACGAATCCTGCAGTTGGCTGTTATCTTTCTTCAGAGGGTCTTTACCACTGAGCCACCTGGGAAGCCCGAGGCTCCTCCTGGCTATGACAATTCGCCACAGTTTCCTTGTTCGCGATGACCTTGACAGTTCTGAGGAGTACTGGTCAGCTATCTTCCAGAATATTTCTCAACTTTGATTTGTCCTGGCTTTCCTCATGATTAGGCTGGGGTTATGGGTTTTAGAAGGAAGACCACAGAAGGACAGTGTCATTCTCATCACGTCACATCAAGGGTACACACAATCACCATAACCTACCACTGCTAATTTTGCCCTTGAGCACTGGCTGGTTAGTGTCTGTCAGGTCTCTTCACTGTGAAGTAACTCATTTTATGCCCCCTTTTCATGCTGTGCTCTTTTTAAGTAAGTAACTATGCACAGTCCATACTTAAGGAGGGAGGAGTTATCCATACCTCACTGAGGACTGCCTAACTCATGATATGTGTGTGTGTGTGTATGAAAATGAGTGTCAACATAAATTACCTGAAAGTCTTCTGCAGACGAGACTGTCCATTATCCCCATTTAATTGTTTAATCATTTATTTATATTAATATAGACTTAATGGATATTGATTTTATACTTTGCATTAGAATCCAATACTCTTGTTGCTTAAACTGTTTCAGCTTTGGCCTCTGAAAGCTCTTCTGTGTTCATCTGACATACACCATCATTGAATTTGTCTGTGTGTGTGTGTTTTGATAACTATCTTTTTTCCATCCTTGATGCTAAGAGATGCACTCAATTCATCATGTTATTCCTTCCCCAGCCATGAAATCACCCATTTCTCCACAAGCATTTTTGCTTGTCATGACTAGTGGGAGAATGCTATTGGCATTTTGTGGGGAGAGGCCAGGGATACTGCTAAACGTCCTGTGATACACAGGATATTCCCCACAGCAAAGAATTATCTAGCTGAAAATGTCAGCTATGTCAAATTGAGAAGCCATAGTCTATTTCCAGAAATTAAAATGCATCATATTGACATTTACTGCCTACTCTTTGTCCAGACCTTCTGAGTGAAAATGCAGGAAAGTTATGGATGCAATTCACGGACACCATACAGTGTTCCTAGCAAAATGAAACCATCAGACTGATTCAAAGATTCTTTGCATTTGCACAAAATTTCCTTGCCTTTTTGCTTGCCTGGAAGAGTGAGATATATCAGATATACTTGACAAAAGGAGAAAGGATTTCTATAGTGGAGCACGTAAGACAGTGAATGGAAAGAGCGCAATGAACGGAAACAATGACTTTAGCATCTACAAATTAAAAGTAAAAGCTTGTGTCCCTGGACAGCTCTATTACCTTTCATGCTTTCCCTTCTATCGAAATTCTCTTTAGTAAGAAGAAGACTCCTTTCCAATCCTCCTCTCCAGGATGAGATTTTGGAATTTACTTTGAAAAAATTATATTGCTGAAAAATACAACAGTTCACGGAAATAGGAACAGACCCACAGCTTGTTTGTGTCTTCTTTTTGTTAAGTGCCGTTAGTTTAGAGTGGGCAACGATCACCTCCTTATGTTTGGTTGTCACAAGTTCCTAACACTCGCTCGTGTCAAATTTCTGCTTGTAATTTTTCCGCTGGTAGAGCCTGCATGCCCTCTCCTCCGTGTGTGCTTTCTTTTTAGGATAGGATGGTTCTCTATACCTCTCTCTCGCACCACTGTTACCATTTATAGAACATGTGATTCTTGCAAATAATAGGAGAGAAAAGCAGAACTATGAATGAAGACAAAGGCAGGTCATTCAGAGAAAAGTTCAGAGCTTATGAAGTTCAATCACAGGGGCTTCCAAACATGTCCACACCATATTGAAAGAAATTCAGGGAGAATGGAGTACTATATAATATAGACCATTCTTATTTCTCATTTTTATACCAACACATGTAATGATTCATGATTGAAAGGGAGCTATGTGCAGGCAAAGTACTGGATTTAGACAAATTTCTAAGCCTGGCAGGGCCAGTCATTTCACCTGTTTAGCCCTCTGGACATTTTTTGTGTGTGTGTGAAACTGAGCTAATTTTACCTACTTCATAGAGTTGTGAGGACTCAAAGAAGTTCTGAACATATGACACTTGCCACAGTGCTACATGTGTAGATGTTCCATTCATTACACTGATGAGAGATACATACATCTGTACACGGTGATTCATAAATGAGTACACTCCTGAGAAAACGTGAAGCTCAGACAAGTTACTTCACCGCTGTGTTGTCAGCTTCTTCCTTTATACGAGATAGACTGAGGGAAGATAATCTTTAAACTTCCAGAGTTATTATGTTAAAATCCTATGATACTAATAAGTATGCACTGATATAATGAGCATCAGCTACTTATAAATCATACACAAACATACATATATGGTTATTATTGCTATTGCTTATCACAGAGCTGTCTATAGATCTCACCCATCCTCATATCTGCCCAAAAGAATGCATACTTTCCAGTCTAAATTCTCTCTTCATCCTCCCCTCTTTATAAGCCACTCCTTGCCTTTCCCAAGCCGGGAGACCTAGGGATACAGAGCCAGCAAAGAGCAGAGAAGGGAAGACCCAGACAGGAATTGGGGGGCGGTGGGGGGGGATGTAGACCTGGTGAGAGGTTCAGGGAAATCATGGGGAAGAGGGAAGGCTGGGTGTTAACAGGGTAGGGAGAAGGTGGACTGTAGGCAGAGAGTGCCAAAGAGTTTCAGGTATGTGGAGCAAAGAGGAAAAAGGAAATGTTGAAAGTATTGAATCGAATCTCTCAAATTGTCTTATGAATTTATGTAAGGGAAAGTCCCTTCCTCACTTTGAACAGCAAATGGTATATACAACTGCCTCTTCTACTGTCTTAGTCCATTTGAGCTGCTACAACCAAATATCACAGACTGGATAGCTTATACAGAGCAGAAATTTAGTTCTTCCAGTTCTGGTGGCTGAAATTCCAAGATCAAGGTGCTGGCAAGATAGCGTTTTGACCGGGGCCCTCTTCCTGGTTCATAAGCAGCACCTTCTTGCTATATCCTCACTGGTGGCAGAGGCAAAGAATCTCTGTGGGGTCTCTTTTTTTAGGATACTAATCTCATCCATGGGAGTACCACCCTCATGACCTAAGTACTTCCCAAAGGCCCTACCTCCAAATACTGTCATATTAGGCATTAGAATTTTGACATAGGAATTTGTGGGGAGAGAGTACAGACATTCAGATGATAGCACCTACTCTGACACTTGGGTGTCTAATAAGCATTTTAATACCACCTCTCCAGAACTCCTATGCTTTCCCCCAAATCACCTTCACTCACATGTTTCCTATCTCAGATGAGGAAAACTCAAGCCTTTAAGTTCCTCAGGACAAAGTTTTGGAGTCCAGCCTTCTGGAATCTTTCTTGCATACTCATATAATCAGAAAATGTAGTCGGTTCTATTTTTAGTTTTTTAAGCAGCCTCCATACTGTTCCCCATGAGAATATACACAGAGAAAACCGTAATTCCAAAAGATACATGCATCCCAATATTCACTTCAGGACTATTTACAATACCCAGGTGATGAAAACAACCTGAATGTCCATCAACAGAAGAATGGATGAAGATGTGGTCCATATATACAACGGAATATTAGTCAGCCATAAAAATGAACACAATTTTGTGCCATTTGCAGAGACATGGATGGACTTAGAGACTGTCATACAGAGTGAAGTAAGTCATAAAGAGAAAAATGTACAAGCTGGATTTAGAAAAGACAGAGGAACCAGAGATCAAATTGCCAACATCAGTTGGATCATAGAAAAAGCAAGAGAGTTCCAGAAAAACATCTACTTCTGCTTCACTGACTATNGGACTTAGAGACTGTCATACAGAGTGAAGTAAGTCATAAAGAGAAAAATGTACAAGCTGGATTTAGAAAAGACAGAGGAACCAGAGATCAAATTGCCAACATCAGTTGGATCATAGAAAAAGCAAGAGAGTTCCAGAAAAACATCTACTTCTGCTTCACTGACTATACTGAGGCCTTTGACTGTGGATCACAACAAACTGTGGAAAATTCTTCAAGAGATAGGAATACCAGACCACCTAATGTGCCTCCTGAAAGACTTGTATGCAGGTCAAGAAGCAACAGTTAGAACTGGACATGGAAAAATGGACTGGTTCAAAATTGGGCAAGGGGTACATCAAGGCTGTACCTTGTCACCCTGCTTATTTATATGCAGAGTACATCATGCAAAATGCCAAGCGAGATGAAGCATGCAAAATGCCAAGCGAGATGAAGCACAAGCTGGAATAAAGACCGCAGGGAGAAATATCAATAACCTCAGATATGCATATGACACCACCCTTACGGTAGAAAGCAAAAAGGAATTAAAGAGCCTCTTAAGGTGAAGGAGGAGAGGGAAAAGACTGGCTTAAAACTCAACATTCAAAAAATGAAGATCATGGCATCTGGTCCCATCACTTCATGGCAAACAGATGAGGAAACAATGGAAACAGTGAAAGCTTTTATTTTCCTGGGCTCCAAAATCACTGTAGACAGTGACTACAACCATGAAACTAAAACACGCTTACTTCTGGAAGAAAAGCAATGACACACCTGACAGCATATTAAAAACAGAGACATTACTTTGCTTACAAAGGTCCGTCTAGTCAAAGCCATGGTTTTCCCAGTGGTCACGTGAGGATGGGAGAGCTGGGCGATAAAACAAGAATGAGTGCTGAACTGCTGAGCATGTGACCATGAGAACTGATGCTTCTGGACTGTGATGCTGGAGAAGACTCTTGAGTGTCCCTTGGGCTGCAAGGAGATCCAACCAGTCCATTCTGAAGGAGATCAACCCTGGGATTTCTTTGGAAGGAATGATGCTAAAGCTGAAACTCCAGTACTTTGGCCACCTCATGCGAAGAGTTGACTCATTGGAAAAGACTCTGNTGAGTGTCCCTTGGGCTGCAAGGAGATCCAACCAGTCCATTCTGAAGGAGATCAACCCTGGGATTTCTTTGGAAGGAATGATGCTAAAGCTGAAACTCCAGTACTTTGGCCACCTCATGCGAAGAGTTGACTCATTGGAAAAGACTCTGATGCTGGGAAAGATTGAAGGCACAGAAGAGGATGACAGGGGATGAGATGGTTGGATGGCATCACTGACTCAATGGACATGAGTTTAAGCAAACTCTGGGAAATGGTGAAGGACAGGGAAGCCTGGCGTGCTGCAGTCCATGGGATTGCAAAGAGTCACACAAAACTAAGCGACTGAACAACAACAACACTATTAACAGAGATATATGGAATCTAGAAAATGACACAAATTAACCTATTTGCAAAATAGAAATAGAAACATGGACATACAGAACCAATGTATGGACACCAAAGAGGGAGAGGAGGGGTGGAATGAATTGGGAGATCAGGATTGACATATATACCCTACTATGTATAAAATGGGTAACTAATGAGAACCTACTGTATAGCTCAGAAACTCTACTCAACGTTCTGTGGTGACCTAAATGGGAAGGAAATCCCCCAAAGAGGGGATATGTGTACATGTACAGATGATTCACTTTGTTGTACAGCAGAAATTAACTCAACATTGTAAAGCAACTGTATTTCAATAGATTTTTAAAAAGTGCAGTCAGTGCTACTATCAAAAACCAGTCTAATTGTTTCTGAGAGTAATCAGAATCTAGTTGTTTCTCCCTGCCTCCACTGCTACCACCTCTGTCCACCTCCCACTATCTGCTACCTGGAATACTGAAAGAGCCTCCTAGCTGGTCACCCTGTGGCTGACCTGGTACACCAACTAGAGAGACATGGTTTATATGTCAGACAGATTATGCCATTTCATTGTTGAAAACCCTTTAATATCTCTTCATCCCATGCAAAATGTGATGTTTAATTTTAAGTGTCAATTTGACTGCTCCACAGGGTGGTCAGATATTTAGTCAAACACAATTTTGGATGTTTTTGTGAAAGTTTTTTCTTTTTTGATGGGTTTAACATTTACACTATTAGACTGAATATATTTCAGATCATTGTTCCTAATGTGGATGGCCTCATTCAATCAGTTGAAGGCCTGCATAGAACGAATGGGCTGACCTTCTCCTGAATGAGAGGTAACTCCTATCTGATTGTCTTCAAACTGGGCAAGGCATCAGATTTTTTTCCTACCTCTAGACTAAACTTGAAACACTGTGTCTTCCTTCAACTCAGAGCTTCTGGTCTTTAGACTAGAGCTACACCGTTAGCTTTCCTGGGTCTCCAGCTTGTCAACTGCAGATTGGGGCATTTGTGGCCTTCAATAATCATGGGAGCAAATTCCTTATAATCTCTGTCTCTACATACACACACACACTTTCTCACTTATCTTATTGGTTCTTTTGGGTAGTTTCTCTGGTGATCTCTGACTAATACACAAATTAAAATCCAAAGCTATTATGATTATGTATCAGTTCAGTCACTCAGTCATGTCCGACTCTTTGCGACCCCATGAATCATAGCACGCCAGGCCTCCCTGCCCATCACCAACTCCCGGAGTTCACTCAGACTCACATCCATCGAGTCAGTGATGCCATCCAGCCATCTCATCCTCTGTCGT
>SJYX01004023.1:86416-142017 GCA_006410675.1 Oreotragus oreotragus
TTCTAAGGCCCGCTTGACTTCACATTCCAGGATGTCTGGCTCTAGATTAGTGATCACATCATCATGATTATCTGGGTCGTGAATGTCTTTTTTGTACAGTTCTTTTGTGTATTCTTGCCACCTCTTCTTAATATTTTCTGCTTCTATTCAGATCTCATTACCAACTACTCACTCCTTTAAACCAAAGGCCTGCTGTCTATAGCTGCTTTTAGACCACAGTGGTAGGACTGAGTGCTTGTTATGGAGATCGTAATCTTTTTTATTATCTGTTTTTCTACAGAAAAATGTTGCTGATGCCTGTTCTAGTTGCATACTGACCTCCTTAGAATTCCAAGAAAGATTCAGTGCTTTCCCACCTCAGGGCATTTGCACTTGCATTTTCCTCTGCAATGCTCTTTCCTTACATATCTACGTGACTCACCCCCTCAATCTCTTCAGGTTTTGGTTAAAAGTCAGCATCTCAAAAGAGATTCTTCACTCCCAGATCTCCCAATCATTTTTCTTGCTGCGTTTTGTACACATCACTGATGATCATCTAATGTGACTCAGTTTATTTAGATTTTCATCTGCCTTTCTCCACTCAATGTGAACTTAATGAGAGTGCTTTTCATTTAGTCTGTTTACTGTTGCCTCAATAGTGCGGTGAGTAGTGGCCGACATAGAGGTTGTTCAAGAGAAATTGGAATGAACGAATGGAATCCATCTTAGTCTACTTGTAGGCTTTTGAACTGTGACTCCTAAATAAGTGGACAGCAAAGACTGAACCACACAGATCACAGATTATACAGGGTTTCGCAAGCTACCTTAGCCTAAGTAAGCACAGATCAGCAGAGAATCACATTACATGAAATAACAGTTCAAACAAAAATATAATAGAAATATATTCTATTTTTTCTGAGAACACACAAAAAAGGGGGGGTGTGTATGCTCCAGGCACTACAAAAATTTTTTTTCTTTTAATATTTTGTTTTTTTGGACCCTTCTCCCACTCTCATAAGCATATGTCATCCTTTGCTCACTCCCTTGACATTCTTTCTCCGAAAGACTACATTTGGTTTTTCTGGTCTTATTATTTTCAGATCCTCTTCTATTTGTCCTGACCATCTCAACTCTAATCCTTTAATTCCATTGAGCAAATAGAAAAGGAGAAAATGAGAGAGAGAAAGTTCAAGCACAGAGATTGTGGACAAAAATAAGTTCTCCTGAGGAATACACATTGATCACTTTTATTAAACAGTTCCCGAGAATCTGCTGGGCAACTCTGCACAGTTGTTGCTTTACATGGAAGCCGATACTCGTGGGTTTTCATCATATGGATAGATGAAAGGATTGTGGTGATTTGGTGACCTTTCTCTGAGGTCCTACGTTGTAGGCTTTCTTAACTCTTAAAACTCAACATACGTATGTAGCTCTTTCCTGAATATAGCACTACACCCCTTAGTACATAGATACAGATATAGACATAAATATTGATGATTCATGGGCCTCCCTAGTAGCTCAGCTGGTAAAGAGTCTGCCTGAAATGCAGGAGACCCCAGTTTGATTCCTGTTTCTGGAAGATCCCCTGGAGAAGGGATAGGCTACCCACTCCAGATTTCCTGTGCATCCCTGGTGGCCCAGATGGTAAAGAATCTGCCTGGAATGTGGGAGACCTGGCTTCAATCACAGAGTTGGGAAGATCCCCTGGAGGAGAGCATGGCAACCCACTTCAGTATTCTTGCCTGGAGAATCCCCACGGACAGAGGAGCCTGGCGGGCTAGTCCACAGGGTTGCAAAGAGTCAGACATGACTATGATATAAAAGTCTATCACAAATGTTGATGAGGATGTAAAGAAAAGGGAACCCTAGTACACTGTTGGTGGGAATGTAAATTGGTGTAGTCACTATGGGTTTCCCAGGTGGTGCTAGTAGTCAAGAACCTTCCTGCCAATGCAGGGGAGTTAAGAGACATGGGTTTGACCCTTGGGGCTGGCAAGATCCCCTGGAGAAGGCAATGACAACCCACTCCAGTGTTCTAGCCTGGAGAACCCCATAGACAGAGGAGCCTGGCGGGCTATGGTCCACAGGATCGCAATAAGTTGGACACGACTGAGGTGACTTCTTATGCACATAGTTACTATGGAAACAATATGGGAGCTCCTCAAAAAATTAAAAAAGAACTACCATGATCCAGCAAATTCACTCCCTTGGATATATATCTGAAGAAAACGAAAGCACTAACTTGAAAACATACATGCATTCTGATGTCTATAGCAGCATTATTTACACTTGCCAAGATGTGGAAATAACCTAAGTGTCCATCAACAGATGGACGTATAAAGAAAATGTATATATATACAGTGGACTATTACTCAGTCAAAAAAGAATGAAATAATGTCATTTATAACAACATGGACAGATCTAGAGGACATAATACTTAGTGAAATAAGTCAAAGAAAGAAAGGCAAATACTATATATTATCACTTATGTGTGGAATCGGAAAACTAGAATAATCAAATGACTACAACAAAACTAAAACAGACTCACAGATACAGACAAGAAACTAGTGGTTATCAGTGGGAAGAGAGAGAGGCAAGATAGGAACAGGGAATTAAGAGATGCAAACTAAAAAATAAATTAAAAAAAACAAACAGAGTCAGACATGACTGACATGACTAAGCACATAACAGCATGGGTGATGTATGATACATGCATATCCAATACAGATGATGTATATACTCCATATCTAATACATCTATACCTATAATATCACTGCTGCTGCTAACACGCTTCAGTCGTGTCTGACTCTGTGCGACCCCATAGACTGCAGCCCACCAGGCTCTGCCGTCCTTGGGATTCTCCAGGCAAGAACACTGGAGTGGGTTGCCATTTCCTTCTCCAATGCATGAAAGTGAAAAGTAAAAGTGAAGTCGCTTAGTCGTGTTGGACTCTTCATGACCCCATGGCCTGCAGCCCACCAGGCTCCTCCATCCATGGGATTTTCCAGGCAAGAGTACTGGAGTGGGGTGCCATTGCCTTCTCCAACCTGTAATGTCAGGAATTCTATAACCCCCCAAAATTATGACAATGAGCAGTGAATCAATATTAGTACATCCATCCTTACTGCACATGGTGTGATAGTTTAGTCACTCAGTTGTGTCCAACACTTTGTGACCCAAGTTCCCATGTAATTTTTTTAGTCCTTCTTGTTCATATAGAAGAAGTCTGACTCAAACCATTTAAGTAATTAAGGAATTTGTTGGCTCATGTAACTAAAATGTCCATTTAATGACTTTGGTGCAGTGTGATTCAGAGGCTTTAACTAACTCAACTAATCCCCCACTTTCTTCATAAACTTTAAAGGGTTCTAATGAAATTCTCTGGTAGCAAAAGATGCAGGACCTCCATGAAATTCCCTCTCAGGGCTTACTTCAGTGCAGTAAGCCTTGACTTCCACATCCTAGAATCTGTGCCTCTTGCCTGAGGTCATCCTTTTGTGGCTGAAACAGCCACTGTACTAGTGTTCAGGGCAGGTAAGAAGGAGCAGGGATGAACCCCCTGAAGAGTGAGCCTCAACCAGTGACTGAGGAGTACTGATGTACCCTGGTGTGGGCTGCCTCTGAGGCTCCTGCTCTACACTAACTCCCAGAATCCCCCAATAGGATGAAGCTCCAAGTTCTCTCAGCTATAACTTGCTAGATAATACCAAGTGTCTCCTGGGATTTCTTCTTAAAAAATAAAATTCACACTCAAATATTTGTCTCTAGGTCTGCTTTGGAAGAATTCTCCCTGATGGAACAGTCCACAAGTCTCATCCTGATTGGACAAGTTGGGATCTCTTTCCAATCTCTGCATTAATCCCCATGGCTAGGAGGATAGGTGTGTTCATTGGTTAGATTTGGATCCCATTCTCTATTCATGAGGCCAAGAGTCCAGTCTAAACAAAATCATGTGGGCTGAAGGTAGGGTAAGGGTGGTTCCCAAAGGACATTAATGGAAACAGATCCTAAGGAGGCCATGAAACAAAACCTGTTTCCTGTATCTGTTACATTTATCCATTAGGCAAGGCCATTTGTATGCCCACGTTGTTGTCAACTGGCTGCACTTTGGTGCAGATAAGCTAGACTAGAGGTTGGCAAACTGTAACTTGTGAGCCAAATCCAATTTATTTTTTCTTGTTGGTAAATAAAGTTTTATTCAGACCCAGTCATACCCCTTTATTGTCTATTGTTTTCATGGTATTAGTGGAGAGGTTGAGGAGTTGCGGAAGAGATGTTATGATTCACAAAGCCTAAAATATTTACTACCTGGCCTGCTATGGTCTGAATGTTTGTGTTGTGCCTGGATTTATGTGTGGAAATCCTAACCTCCTAATAAAAGAGGCTGCACAGAGCTCCCTAGCCCCTTTTGCCATGTAGGGATACAAGAAGGTGTCTGCTGCCCAGAAGAAGACCCTCACCTGATCATACTGGCACCTGATCTTGGGTTTCCAGCCTCCACAACTGTGAGAAATGAATTTCTATTGTTTACAAGCCACCCAGTCTAGGATATTCTGTTATAGCAACCCAAACTGACTAAGACATAACCCTCTGCAAAAAACTGCCAAACCTTGAGCTATGCAGTAAGCACTTCGATTTCTAGAACTGGTCACCAAGGTTCCAGGGCAGCACACGGACAATTACCACTCTCAACCCTTCACTCTACTCTGTTCCTTCATCTGAGGAGCAGCCCCTGAACAAATGGTGATTAATTCAGCAGATTCTACTTGTCATATTTTACCAAGTAAGGACTGTGCACTAAATCACACACCCCACCCTGGGTCTTTTCAGTAATCTAGTGCCCCTGGCACTGCTAATGGAATACACAATATAAAATGCGACCCAAGCTCTTTTAAACATAGTTGCCACAAATGTGACAACTTGAGCAAATGAGTTACTGAAAGGCAGATGTTGGTGGGTTATCGATTTACAGTGATTATCTCAGGTGTGCAAAAATGAAGTTTACTTCTATGAAACTTTCTGATTTTATGACTTACAACTTCCCTAGAGAGAAAAAATTAGCTTAACACTTTTCAGTATTTTGTCAGTCCAGTTCAGAGATTTTTATTTAAGTTACTTCTGGGCTGAAACTCAGGATCATTGAGAAAAATCTCATACAACCATCTTGATGTTCTCTCCTTCCTCCAACTCAGTACATGTCGCAGGGTTAAGACAGGTGATGGAAGATGCCAGATCTTAGACTTACTATATCTTGATATTTTGTTATAACTTTTAAATATGCAGAATGTATTTTGCCTGAGTCTGGGGTGTGCTAGCCAGTCTATGTTTTTGCACTTCACCTATCACAGCTTACGGTCACTGGCGTCTAGCAACTCTGTCCCTTGAGATAATAAATGTTTGCTGTACCTCTCATCCTTATGCCTTCAGGTTATTCTCCATTCTTCATACTCTTGACTCCAGGCTCATTTAGCTCTTTCAGTCCAACCTCAGTCTTCTTGGGTCTCTCCTGATGGTCTGATTGCTGTCCTTCCTCTTTTGGAAGTCCACAGGAGATGGGGAGTTACTCTTCCCTAACACTTACTTTCAAGTTTTTGAGACTATTAATGACCAGAGTTTGAGAGAGTATTGGCAGGGTACCAGTCCTCTCTATTCCAGACCCCAAATTAAAATCAATTATGAGTTTGTCTCCTCTCTTCCTCTCCAGGACTTATTCCAAGGAGAGACAAAGTAAATGGCCTCTGGAATGTCCTGTCTTTCTTCTCATCCAAATTCTTTTTTTCTGTCTATAGCTTAGAGTATCTTTTATAGAATCCAGGGGCAGGAAGAAAACATCTTTTCCTATTCATTCTTTCTGCCACTGAGAGCTAAGGATGTCACCTTTGCTCTCAGCAGTAAATTGTGTAACTTCTGCAACTGGTGTTCCTCCATGTGACTCCTGAAATGGATGGTTGGTATCTGTACTGGGAAGTAGTCAGTAGGAGTTTGGTAAACACTTTGAAATGTTATTCTGTTATATTGCATAATGGGCTGTTTTTTAATATAAAAAAGCAAAGGATTATCCTAAATGATAATTATAGCTAGCTAGTTAGCATTTCTTTGATGCAAAGAATTTGCTAGATCTTAAGCTAAGCTCTTCATAAATCTCATCTAATTTTCATAAATCCCTACAGCATAGGTGTGCTCAAATTCTCAATTTTAGGGGTGGGGGAGGTTTAAATTTAATTTTCTCTGGCATTTGTTGTGTTTTATAAAATACCTAAATGTCAATCAGATTTATAAACATATATGTATAGCTTACTAAATAGTAAACACAGATTATTCACAGACAGATACAATGCAGAACAAAACAATCTAAGCTGATGTGGTTTTTGTTTTCCTCTCTATTGCAGTAGTAGTTACAGTTTGCTTGCAAAGTTTTTAAAAAATCTTTCTTTTCCAGTTTTATTAAGGTATATTTGACAAAGGATAATTGTATATATTTAAGGTGTACAACCTGATATTTTGACGTGCGTGTGTTAGCTGCTCAGTTGTGTCCAATTCTTTGTGATCCCATGGACTATAGCTCACCAGGCTCTTCCACCCATGGAATTCTCCAGGGAAGAATACTGGAGTGGGTTGCCATTCCCTTCTCCAGGGCATCTTCCTGACTCATGGACTGAATTTTTCATTGCAGGCAGATTCTTTACCATCTGAGTCACCAAGGATAATAATTACCATGACTGCTGGCTTTGAAGATGGAATAAGAGGTCAAGAGGCAAGGAACAAAGGTAGTGCCTATAATCTAGAAATGCCAGGGAAACAGATTCTCCTCTAGAGTTTTCAGAAGGAACACAGCCTGCTGACACCATGAACACCATGATTCGAACCTATTACTACTCATTTTGGACTTCTAATGTCGAGAACTGGAAAATGACAAGTATGCATTGCTTTAAGCTACAAAGTTTGTGGTTACTTGGGACAACAGTAATGGGAAACTAATACAGTTACTTTGGAGTCAGAATGCCCTGATTTGAATTCTCACTCTGCCGATTCCTGGATCACTTTGATGAGCTCCACTTTGCCAAGTCTCAGATTTCTTCTTATTCCTAATAATAGTACCACATCATAGAGTGGTTGATCATCTTGGTGTTGGGCATACAATATGCACTTAATAAATATAAGCTAATAAGGAGATCCTTGACTAAATAAAGCCTTGAGCCCTCCATAAAAGCATTCCAGGCAAAGGGGAGAAAATAGAGAAGGCATCATACCACGAGCAAGTGGGGTAGAGTGATGAGTTTGCTATGGGTGCAGTAAAACATTCAAGGTAAGAAGAATCTAGATGTGAGGCTGAAAGGACAGCAGAGGAATAGACTGTGAATACCTATATGTTATCTTAAGGAGTTTCAATGTTACCAGGTAGCTAGGAAGCCAGGAGTGATCTTTGAGTGAGGGCCATGATAAACTTGGGTATGTATTTAGAGAGACAGCTTTTTTGGTCCCAAAGAGTGCAGGAATGGAAGGAATTTGTTGGAGGGACATTTCTTGACTGCTTCCTTTGTGCCAGGCACTGTGCTAATTACTTTCTGAAGGTTATCTAATTTAATGATCCCAAGAACCCTATGACTTGGTACATCATTACCTTCAATATACAGAAAGAGGTAAGTCTGCTCAGAAAGATTAAGTGACTTGCCTGAGGTTGCCCAAGAAGCAAGAAGTGGAGAGAGAATTCAAGCCCAAGCTTTTCTAATGCCAAAGGCTATTGTTTTACCTGCTGTAAAATTTCACTTCTGTCTCTGTGGAACACTCTCATAAGTGAAGCTATCTTTTGATGAAGCCCTTGGGTCCTTAAAAAGTAAGTTAAGGCTCCATGAAGACCCTCACTCTCTCTATTGAACCCCATTCTTCTGAGATCCACATAAGAGCCAGTGTTCAGTGTAACAGTTTCTCTATGAGCTCATTGTTCAATCTAGCAGTCATACATGCTAGAGACTATTTAACCACTGAATGTCTTTATTGCTGTGGATTTATGCCCTTTTCAGCACGTGGATTTCATTCAGTGGATGAAATAACAGTCATTGATGAACTGGCAAAGCTCTGCTGATGTTGGCACTCTAGAAATATAGCCAATTAAATTCACTGGCTAGAAATGAACCCTATCATAACTACTGGTGGTGACAGAGACTGCTGTTTGTCTTGGTATAGGAAATAAACATAGTCAACTTTTGCTTTCTAAAAGTGCATGAGAGGCAGTATCTGCCCTCTGGGTGCAGAAGATGCAGTGATAGAGACTTGGGCTGTTATGTGGAATGGGTAAGGCAGAAGATGGATGGAAAACCTTCAGGTTATGGGGATCGTATAAGATGTATAAGCACTGTTGATGGACCTAGAGGTATTATGCTAAGTGGCAGACAGAGATACAAAATAGTACGAAAATTCTTAAAGAGATGGGAATACCAGACCACCTTACATGCCTCCTGCAAAACCTATATGCAGGTCAAGAAGCAACAGTTAGAACCACACATGGAACAATGGACTTGTTCCAAGTTGGGAAAGGAATATGTCAAGGCTATATATTGTTACCCTGCTTATTTAACTTATATGCAGAGTACATCATGCAAAATGCCAGGCTGGATGAAGCACAAACTGGAATCAAGATTGCGGGGAGAAATATCAATAACCTCGGATATGCAGATGACACCACCCTTATGGCAGAAAGCAAATGAAGAAGAACTAAAGAGCCTCTTGATGAAGGTGAAAGAGGAGAGTGAAAAAGTTGGCTAAAAACTCAACAATCAACAAAGTAAGATCGTGGCATCTGGTCCCATCAGTTCAGTTCAGTTCAGTCACTCAGTCGTGTCCGACTCTTTGCGACCCCATGAATTGCAGCACGCCAGGCCTCCCTGTCCATCACCAACTCCCAGAGTTCACTCAGACTCACGTCCATTGAGTCAGTGATGCCATCCAGCCATCTCATCCTCTGTTGTCCCCTTCTCCGCCTGCCCCAGTCCCTCCCTGCCTCAGAGTCTTTCCAATGAGTCAACTCTTTGCATGAGGTGGCCAAAGTACTGGAGTTTCAGCTTTAGCATCATTCCTTCCACAGAAATCCTCTGGTCCCATCACTTCATGGCAAATAGATGAGGAAACAATGGAAACCATGACAGACTTTATTTTCTTTGGCTTCAAAATCACTGCAGATGGTGACTGCAGCCATGAAATTAAAAGATGCTTCTTGGAAGAAAAGCTATGACAAACCTGGACAGTATACTCAAAAGCTAAGACATTACTTTGCTGACAAAGGTCCATATAGTCAAAGCATGGTTTTTCCAGTGGTCATGTATGGATGCAAGAGTTGGACTACAAAGAAAGCTGAGTGCCAAAAAATTGAAGCTTTAGAACTGTGTTGTTGGAGAAGACTCTTGAGAGCCCCTTGGACTGCAAGGAAATCAAACTAGTCAGTCCTAAAGGAAATCAACCCTGAATATTCATTGGAAGGACTGACACTGAAGCTGAAGCTCCAATACTTTGACCAACTGATGCAAAGAACTGATTCATTGAAAAAGACCCTGATGCTGGGCAAGACTGAAGGCTGGAGGAGAAAGGGATGACAGAGGATGAGATGGTTGGATGACATCATCAGCTCAGTGATCATGAGTCTGAGTAAACTCTGGTGATGGACACCAGTAAACTGCTGGTTAGGACAGGGAAGCCTGGGATGCTGCAGTCCAGAAGGTTGCAAAGAGTCAAACACAACTGAGCAATTGAACTGAACTGACTGAATTATTTCCATGTAGAATCTTAAACAACAACAACAAACAAATGGATATAACAAAACAGAAATTAATCCACAGATATAGAAAACAGACTAGTTGTTATCAATGGGCAGAGCAAAATAGGGATATGGGATTAAGGGATACAAATGACTTGGTATAAAATAGATAAGTTACAAGGATATATTGTACAGTATAGGGACATAAAGCCATTATTTTTAATAACTTTAAATGGAATATAATCTATAAAAGTATCCAGTCACTGAGCTGTACATCTGAAACTAATATAATAATGTAAATCAATTATACCTCAGCAAAAAGAGAAATACAGTTATAGTGGACAAAAGTTTTGTGTTCTCAAATCCACTTTCTTTGGGAGACTAGTCCTCCTACTTTCTGTATGAATTTGTCTGTGATTGATCAAATTACATGCTAGTTGAATGAAAATGAGGCCAACGCATATTGGAAGTAAAACTAGAGGTGGAGAAAGAAAAGTAGCTGAATATCACCTGAGGCCCTGGAATCTGCCATACCCAGCATGTAAATTTCTTCTACATTGGTGTCTCCTCTTGGACTTCACAGCTAGATGAGCCAATACACTTTCTTTCTGAGTTAGTTAGAGTCATTTTTTCTATCATTTGTAACCAAAAGAATCCAATCAATATATACAGTGGTATGAAGAGTGTTGCCATATTTAAAATTATTACTAGATTTTTTTCCCCCAAACTTTGAAATACGTCTTGGACTTCTTTTCCTTAGAAACAGAAATAATAATTGTCTGGATATCTTCTAACCTCATTGTGCCTCACACTGAAGAACGATCTTACTCATGTTAGTATATACTAAGTCCAGTTTCTGTATACAAGCATCAGTATTGTTTAAAGGTATATCAAGTCCAACTCAAAGCACAGAACATTCTGAATTTCAGATTCTCCACAATGTTCTTGAGACTCTTGATGTAGAATTTGCTCCTGAGACTGCCTCTGAGAAGCTATTCAGCTCAGTGGCACTCTCCTCAACTTTCTGAATTTGTTGGGAGACAGAAAAAAGGAAACACCCTTCAGATGGAGAAATGGAAGGATGCTGGAATGTGGCCTCCACTGACAACTTGAGCGAGTCAAGCCCGCAAGAAGAGAAGATGCTGGAGTGGCAACCAGAGCTATCCCAACCTGCTGAAAATAGACCCCTGGGATTTGGCCAAGAGCCTTCATGACCACTGCTGGCTCTGCTGTTCCTTAGGCTCTGCTCATATCTGTTGCCAAACAGCTCTGTGCTCTGGGGATCTTGTTCTTTGGTGTATATTCAAACTCTTTATTTTTTCTGTTAAAAAAATTGCACACATATTACTGGATTCTTTCCTGGAGTAGTTGCAAAGGAAAACATTTCCTTCTCCTAGTTTCACTGTTTTCACAATGGGGCTTACAAATAAACTTCTAAGATGACGTTTCACTAGAACATGGCCTTGATCTTAAAATAAGTAATAAAACCCTACCTTAAGGATATTTACACACATAAGGTGTGATCTCAGATATTAAGATTTACTTTCTAGGTTGCCTTTGGCCTGTTTTTGAGAGTTGAAAATTCATCTTGTAACATACTTTCGTCATTTTTGGAATGAGAGTGTTTCCTATGTGTCAGTATGCTGGAGTCACAAAGCTGTTTTTTCTCCTCCGTGGCTTCTTATAGCTTCTATTTCTTAACTACCCTGTCTTCTGTTCAGGGTGCTATGGCAAATTAACCATCAACCAGTGGCTTCAACAGCAAACATTTATTTCTCACAGTTCTGGGGTCTTGGTAGTCTAAGATCAAGATGCTGACAGAGGCGGTGCTTGCTGAGGGCCCTCTTCTTGGTTTGCAGATGTTGCCTTTGCAGCATATCTCACACGCTGATGTGCAGAGAGATATACTCTTCTTGTATTTCCTCCTTTTAAAAGCTAACATGGGGCCTCCTACCCTCATGACCTGATCTATCCCTAATCACCTACCAAAGGCTCTATCTCCAAATACCAAAACTGGTGGGTTAAGATTTCAACATATGAATCTGATGGTGGGAGACACAAACATTTATTCCATAATACACTCCCTTTCAAGGCTCCCGGATTCCTGGCCTCCAGCATATCTCACCTAGATTATGATCATAGCCTCCTAACTGGTTTAACTGTTTTTATCCTTATATTTTTGTCTCTTTAATCTACTTTCAACAAAGCAACCAGAGTAACTTTGTTTCAAAGAGAATTAGACCTCGTTACTCTTCTGCTCAATACACTCCCACAGCTCCCCCTCATTTGGAGTCAAACCCCAAGTCCTCATATTTAACCCACATAATGCAGGTTCTTATTACCTACTAACCTCGTCTCCACTCCTCTTTTCTGATCATGAGCTTGGTCGTCATGCTGCATGAAACCATCAGTGCTTTCTCTTTGCTTCTGGCCCACTGCTCTTCCTGTTACCTTTGTGCTTCCTTGGACTCATCAAGCATTCACCCATCTCAGGGCCTTTCCACTTGCCGCTCTCTCAATCCCGGAACATCTCCCTTCATGTATCCTCAGGGTTTGCACTCTTGTTTCCCAAGGGTCTTTCCTCAAGTCACTGTTGCATGGAGGGTATGTACAGCCACCTGATCTAAATTTCAAGACCCACCATTTGACATTTCCTTCCCTGCTTCATATTATTTTTCACTAGCGGGTTCCATTTCTTTTACTAGAAAGTTAAATTTTATGAAGTAGGAATTTTGGATTCACTATTGAATCCTCAACAGCTGGAAGGGTACCTGATACATAGTATGTGTCCAAAAAAATGTGTAGAATAAAGAACTAAATGGATGGATGATTAAAATGGAAGACAAGGACACGTATTTGAGACATAAACTGCGGACGTGTATGGGAGAGTCTTCAGAGAAGTTGTTGCTTCAAATTGAAGAGGGGCCAATGGCTTTATAGATGCAGGGAACAGGAAACAGGTATGAAATACTACTAGGAGTTAAAAAAGGAGAAACTGAGATAAATATACTGACATAAAGCCATCTTAGAGATACACTATTCAGTAAAAAAAATAGTAGTAAGTGCAATGAACAAATAAATACAACTTATCTTCTACAAATAAATGGAAAAACAAAACTCTAGATTTCTGTGTGTCTATTCGTGTTTTTATATATATACACATGCAGATATACTCTAGGAGAAAGGTCTGAAGGTCTACGCTAGTAGGCAAACATTTTTTTCTGTAAAGGGCCAGACTATAACTATTCTAGGCTCTGCAGCTCATCTAACAGTTTCTGTTGGATATTATTTATGCATTTGTTTGTAAACAACTCTTTCAAATTGCAAAAATAAAAAAATATTTTTAGCTCATAAATTATATAAAAATAAAATCCTCTGGGCTTACTGGTTGTTGTCTCTCGATCTAGGTTTTGTTAGTTCTGGTGAAATCTGTGGCATTGGGAAGAGTGAAGGGAGAGATTTTAGACTTTTTTCCTTTATATGGTCTCTATTGTTTGAATTATTTTTTCTCAGGGAATATATTCCTGAAATGTATGGGTTAAAAAAGTACTATGAAATAAATGAATGGGGAAAATCCTGCTGCAAGGTAATTATTCAAGAAATACTTGTTGAATAAATGAATGAATTTTGAATGAGAGAATAAATGTTCACATGAACAAATGAATGTACGGATTCTTTTGCTATGCATTATGTGGAAGCAAGGAAGTGGTTTGTGAAATTCTACAGCTAACAGAAGACCACATAAGATTTGCAAGTCCAAGCTACTGACTTTGTATTTTTCATCATTATCAGTTCTCCTAATATTAGTACTGGAAAACCTGTTTGAAAGTCAATTCTATGCAATAAAAACCCTTTTACCCAATGCATTGTATTAACCTTTGATTTGCATCAAGGTTTGGTACAATACACTGGAGGAAAGCTTAAAATAATATTTAGTTACTTCAACATTTTGTTCCAGGCTTAAGTGGGCATTGGACCATGAATATTTATTTGTATTAAACCCACTTGTCTAGGTGTGAGCTGCTTTGTAGACTCTATGTATCAAACATAGTGTTGAATAAGCATTTTAAATCTTCTTGGATTTTTGCAAAAACCTTTTGTTCAATTGCCTCTTTGCAAAGAAAAACACATGCACATCTGTGTCCTTGTGGAAAGATGAGATTGTCTTTAGTTTTGCTTTAAAATCCTGCTTTTATAATACTAATGTAAATTTCCAATTGTCCTTGAGATTAGTGTCTAAATTGCTAACAACTTTAAAAAACATCCTTCTGCCATGCTTTAGTACCTATCCATGTGTTTCACAAAAGAGCATATTTGTCATCATCAATAGAGATTTCATTAAAAACACACATTAGGCACCCATCTGTACTGTTCTGGTACTATACCAAAGGATTTGGGGGGAAAAGAAATTCAACAATATAAGTCTGGGCAGTCTTTTAATAAATAAGTTCCTATTAAGATTTATTTTAACTCCTGAAAGATTTTAGCCTCTTAAATATCTATACTTTCCCCCTAACCTCAGGTGATTGAGATATAATTGCCATGTTACATGTGTAAGTTTAAGGTGTACAACATAATGATTTGATAATTAAATATCTAGATTTTCCCTGTATTTGTAGAAAGTTTTCACTTTCTACTTGGTTGATTTCCTAATTTCATTTTCAAAAAAAGTATTTGAGCGAAGTCCTTATTCCGCTGTTTTAGACTGCAGTTAGCATTGTCACACGAGCGCTTCCATCAGCTTTAATTGAAGCTGTCAAATTTGCTGCATTAAATTCCCTTTAAGATTATTCCTAAAGCACAATATTAACTGTCTATGAGCAAATATCCCACTACAATATGTGAACTACCCAATACATTCTTATCATACTAAAAAGTGTGAATTAAATTATAATATAATGAGAAACTAGAAGTTCATAGTAATTCCAAATGTGGTGAATCTTCACCAGTGCATAAAAATTTTCAGTGACTGTGAAAAACAGCAGAACGGCTTGAGCCCTGAAGCTTTCTCCCAAAAACCAAAAAGGACCCCAAACAAGCAAGCATAGCTAAGCATTTCATCCTGGAAGCAGCTTACTGAATTAATAAGACAAGTCAATTAATGTAATGCTCTGTTGCTTCAGGATAAAACATAAAAATGGAAAAACGTGGAGCTGTTTACCATATTGAGATCAAGCCACCAGGAAGACTCTGAACAAAACAGCCTCTTTTCTCTAAGCCTTAAAGGAGAACTTGGCATGGTTTTTGCTGTGGACTCAAATGTAAATTTCTCTCAAAATTTATCCTCAAAGGACTAACCCCTCAGTGGGACTACATTTGGAGATAGGGCCTTTATGGAGCAATGACATTTACATGAGCTCCTAAAGGTGGGACCTGGACCCATAGGATTAGCATCCTTTTAATAAGAGATACCAAAAAGTGCCCTCCCTTCTCCATGTAAGGACACAGTGAGAAGGGGGCCATCTACAAACTAGGAGATGGGTTATCAACCAGGAACTGAAAAGGCAGCATCATGACCTGGGACTTCTGGCTTCCTAAACTGTGAGAAAATAAATCTGTTACTTAAGCCAGTCAGTCTGTGGTGTTTTAATCTCTGGAGAAGAGGCTGTGGTGGAGATCAGCTGAGGGTTGACCAAGTGGATCTCTCCTCCTTCCTGAGCACATCTTGGGATGCATTTCCTAGCCTCTTGCAGTCAGGTGGGTTCTGTTGGAATCTCCAATAAACTGGAGTTCTGCTTCATGAAATGTGGGCTGTGGTATTTTCTACCACTTCTAGGACTGCCCTGTGCTTGCTCTCTCTTCCCTGCCTGCTGGTGGAAAGCAGAGTTTCAGATAAATATTTCCATTGTCTCAGAAATGGTAGAGGCTCTCAGGAATTTATAACATTGAGTCCCTGGTTGCTTGATCTATGGAAAAAATTCAAGGAGTTTACGGCCTTGGCTAGAAAATATTACATCCCTATTTTCATGAAACTCTAACTTAAATTTGGTATCTCCTATTATGAATGTAGGCTGCTGCTGCTGCTGCTAAGTCGCTTCAGTTGTGTTCAACTCTGTGCGACCCCATAGACGGCAGCCCACCAGGCTCCCCCATCCCTGGGATTCTCCAGGCAAGAACACTGGACTGGGTTGCCATATCCTTCTCCAATGCGTGAAGGTGAAAAGTGAAAGTAAAGTCATTCAGTCCTGTCCGACTCCTAGCGACCCCATGGACTGCAGCCTACAAGCCTCCTCTGTCCATGGGATTTTCCAGGCAAGAGTACTGGAGTGGGGTGCCATTGCCTTCTCCTTGAATGTAGGCAAATAACCACAATGATTTAAGTACTCCCTATGACTGTCACCTGGATAAATCACAGATTTTTCATATCACTTAGTTGTTACAGATATTTCAAAAGTGTTTTACACTTACTACTGTTTTAAAGTTACGATAGTTGTTGAACCTGTTGCCAGATTTTGTTATTTAATTCTTTGGTAGTGAAGCATGTATATTATTATGTCACATTTTAAAATATTTTGATTATTGAATTTTAATGTATTTTCCTTTTAATTCTACATATTTTATTTTATGCATTTGAAAATTATTATCCTGAAAAAAGGTTGACAGACTTCACCAGACTTCCCAAAGTGTCCGAGGCATAAAAAGGTTAAGAATCATGATGCCACATGGGAGGACTCTGTGACATATGGAGAAGATAAACACTTGCTGGGTTAACACACCGAGATGTTCAAGATGCTATATTTGTCAGTCTTTTCACATCAAAAAGTCTATATTCTCCAAGACAGGGATTGGCAAGGGTTTCCTGTAAAGGGTCAGATAGTAAATATGCTGGACTTAGCAGTCCACACAGTTAGCGTTGCAGTGATTCAACTCTGCCCTTGCAGTGAAAAGACAACTACAGGCTATATGTAAATGAAGGAGCATGACTGGGTTTCAATAAAACTTTATTTATAGATTGGAATTTCCCCTGGAGAGGGAAATGACAACCCACTCCAGTACTCTTGCCTGGAAAATCCCATGGATGGAGGAGCCTGGCAGGCTACAGCCCATAGGTTCGCAAAGAGTTGGACACAACTGAGCGACTTCACTTTCTTTCACTATAGATTGGAATTTGAATTTCTTTTAATTTTGATAAGTCACTAACATTATTCTTTAAGAATTTTTTCAATCATTTAAATACGTAAAAAACCATTTCTGCTCATAGGACATACAAAAGCCCATAATGGATTGTAGTTGACTGATCCCTGAAATAAGACATAGGTCAGATGGTACTTTTGGGAAGGATAGGGGAGTGAAACTGTTAATTGCTGAGTTTGCTGGATGACTCAATTCCACGATGTAGACCAACATTGGAGACATCCCTGAATGGCAAGCTGAAGGGATTCTGTATTGTCTGCTCTTTGTAAATCTAGGTTGCCATTTCCTACTACAGGGCATCTTCCTGACCCAGGGATCAAACCTGTATCACTTGCATCTCCTGTATTGGCAGGCAGATTCTTTAATGCTGAGCCAGCTGGGATGCCCAACTACCCTCCTAACACCACATAAGTCCTTAGTGTTCAGTGATTCTCTACTTTGTGCTTTAGAATGACATGGGGTGCATTAAAAAAAGATATCGAGGCCGGAGCATCATACTGGATCCGCTAAATCAGAATCTCAGGAATCTGACTGCACACTGATGCTCCTACAAAACTCCCTGATGACTCGTGTTCAGGGAGGGAGAGAATATAACTACATGGGCATTGGCGGTGAAGTCTGGTGTGTGCCCCACAGTGCAGGGCAGAAACAAAAGTCGAGATTTCTCTCTCCAGACTCTTGGCCTTCACTTTATTTCCTTCCTACTAGACTGATAATAGCACACATCATGTAAGTTCAAGAAATATAAAACCTCTCCTCTAACACACATGGTGTCATCAGGCCTGTGCAGATGCCATGTATGAATGACTGGGATGTAGCCTCTCGCCCAGAGCTTGAAAACTGGTGGTTTAAGGAACGGTTTTGTCCACTTGTCTCTTTTCATTCTTTCTGCCTTTCCCCTTGCTTGTTTTCCCTCTCCACCTCTCTGCCTCCCTCTCTCTTTCCTTCTTGGTTCCCTCTCCTTCTTGCCCTTCAAACACATATTTATTGAGAATCTACCATGTGTCTATTCAACACTCTTCTGGGTGCCCTGAGATTTGTTGTTTGCTTTCGCATTGTCCTAAAAATGTTTAGTTGTTTTCTATATTTAAATATTCAGATATTCAGAAATAGGGAGATTTCACTGAACCATTAGAGGAGATGGAGCTGCTGGCCATTTCTACATGGTGACAGTCAGGGACAGCTGAGTAACAGGGTCCCTTTCCACTGGGAGAGAAAGGTCTTTCTACCTGGCTATGTCTTCGTCACTTTCAACCTTTTAATACATACCTACATCTCTTCATGTAGCTGAAAGCTGTCAACTTGTAGATATCTGGGCTGTGACCTCCTACCTGAGCCACTTACAAAATTTATAATCTGCACATTTCCTCTCATATCGGCAACTAAGTGGCAAATTCCCACATGAAAGCAAGATTTCTGTCATCTGTATCAGAAGTCTACCAACTATAACTTGTACACCACATCTAGCCTGTTGCTTGCTTTTGTAAATGATCTTGTAAATAAATAGAAATATTTAAGCATTGTCTATGCTTCGTTTCATGTTCTGATGGCAGAAATCAATAACTGCCTGCAAAGTCTAACATAACTACTTTCTGGTTTGTTATGGAAAAGTTTGTTGACCCATGATCTAGGTATTTGATGTAAAAAATGTCTGTATTTAGTTATCTGTTAAAACCTGGTTGATTTCATTTTTAGCTTTTCCTTCAGGTATTTCACATTTGTTGTGGCACCTGCTTTTTTCTGTGCAGCCTGTTAAGCAACTCTGAGGTCACTGGTAGGAGACAATAGTTTGATCCTCTCATCTATATGGGAGAAAATATTTGCAAATGAAGCAAATGATATGGGATTAAGCTCCAAAATATACAAACAGCTTATGCAGCTCAATATTAAAAAACAAAAATCCAATCAAAAAATGGGCAGAAGACCTCAATGGGCATTTCTTCAAAGAAGACAGATAGCTAAAAAGCACATGAAAAGATGCTCAACACCATTAATTATTAGAGAAATGCCAATCAAAACTACAATGAGGTATCACCTCACATCAGTCAGAATGGCCATCATCCAAAAACCTACAAACAATAAATGCTGGAAAGGGTGTGGAGAAAAGGGAATCCTCTTACACTGTTTGTCAGAATGTAATCTGGTACAGCCACTGTGGAGAACAGTATGGAAGTTCCTTTAAAAAAACTAAAACTAGAGCTACGATATGATGCATCAATTCTACTCTCGGGCACATATCCCGAGAAAACTGTAATTTGAAAAGATACATGCACCCCAGTGTTCACTGAGGCACTATTTACAATAGCCGGGACATGGAAGCAAGCTAAAAGTTCATCAACAGAGGAATAGATAAAGAAATATCTATTCCTTTATATACATACAGATATACACACACACACATATATATACATACACACATACAATGGAATATGACTCAGCCATAAAAAAGAACGAAATAGTGCCATTTGCAGCAAGATGGATAGATTTAGGCATTGTCATACTAACTGCAGTCAGACAGAAAAAGTCAAATATCATACATCACTTATATGTGAAATCTAAAAAAAAGGTACAATTGAATATATCTACAAAACAGAAACAAGAGTTACGGATGTAAAAAACATGGTTAGCAGGGCATAAGGTGAGGGAAGGGATAAATTGGAAGATTGAGACTGACATACACAAACTGCCATATGTAAAATAGATAACTAATAAGGATATACTGTATAGCACAGGGAACTCTACTCAGTACTCTGTAGTGACCTATATGGGAAAGGAATCTAAAAAAGAGTGGATACATGTATATGTATAACTAGCTGATTCACTTTGCTATGTGCCTGAAACTAACACAATGCTGTAAATCAATCATACTTCAATAAAAGTTAAACAGACAAAAATGTCAGCACTGGTTGATATCTTGATTTTGGCCTTATGAGGCTTTAAGCAGAGAGCTCAGTCATGTTGTACCTGTACTTCTAACCTATGGAAGTTAACATAATAAACGTATGCTGCTTTGAGCAAAAAATACCAAAAAACTCAAAAAGAGAGAGATTATAGGCAATGAATATGGAGAGATGTTACTAGCATCTGTTGTTATTTTTTTCCTGAAATACCTTTGCCCTCCTATTAATTTGTCACAGCTATTTTTTTCCAGCCAATTTTTCTTTTAAAGAGTCATTAAGAGAAACATTTGATTTCATTTTATTATGTAAACGTTACTTTGCCAAGAGAATAATATCATTGCTTGACTTTACAGCAAATTCCCACTTACTCCCAGCCTCATTGAACCATACTGTGTAACATGAACTGTGATGGAGGAAAACAGGTAATGGTTGAAGAGCATCAGACCATTTCAAACACAAGGGTTGCAGCTCATCTGCTTGAAACACGGTTAAGATATTATGCTTATTTTATGTCTCTCGTCAGCAGGAAAAAGATCGAGTTTATTGGGTTAGAGCAAAACGCTTGATAGTGTTAAGACACCTATCACGGGGCTTAATCCTCTTCCAGGAAAAGCTAATCTGACCTGAAACAATTTTCTTCTTTAAAGGGTCTTCTTTTATTTCTATCTTCTCCCTACTTCTGCTCAACTAAAAAAGGTTTGTGAAAATACAATTTGTTCTCTATAAAGTGCTTACTCTGCAACACATTCTCAATCTTCCTCTATCCCAGGGGAATGGGCTTTTTGATGAACTTCATGGATGGTGGTTCTCATCAAGAGAAAATATAACAGGCTATAATCCACTGTGTTGGTTCACACCAACTGCCTCACTCTGATTAGTTTAAAGCAAATCACATCTTTAATCAATTGTCATGGCTGGGACTTATTTGAATCTTGACTCAAGCACTTTACTGAAAAATTGTAAGACAATCAGACGAGCACAAATATCGCTAACTTGTTCTTTGATATTAACGACATCATTGTTGATTAGTTTTGATAATCATATTGTGACTTTAAAAAATTGCCTTAAAAAAAATTCCTTGTTGTATATAGTCTGACATATTTACAGATGAAACGGTACGATATGCTTCAAAATAATCTAGGGTGGGGGCAGTTGGTGGTGATGTGGACAAAACAAGAGGGGCTGTTTACTGGTATTTATCAAAGCTGCCTGGTGGGTAAACAGGATCATTATATCATTTGATCTCCTTTTGCTTATGTTGAAACTTTCTGTAATAAAAAAAAAATTAAAAAAGGAAAAGAGTCCCAGCATGGAACAAAATGAAGCCAGAAATCCTCAAGTATGTTCAGGGGCTTTGACCTTAGAGGTGGCAGTTTGAAGAGCTCACAGGGGAGGGCAAGGTCTCTAAAGATTCACTTTTTAATCACATGTTTAATTTAGGTTTACGGCTGTCAAATCCAAAACCTATAGGACTCCAAAGCCCCCTCTGTAAAATCTGTATGTCTCACAAACACATACATACCTCTCAGATGTCGTTGAAATTTGATAAACTTCTCAGAAGTTATAAAACCAACATAATGACCACCATTTTCTTATAAATTAAAAGAATCTCCCCAGTAGGCTTTGAGCCTATCTTGAGTTTCTCTAAGACCTAAATCTTTATTCTTTGTTCAAGCTGATTTCTTATTCTTTTTAGGAATCAGCTTGAACAAATTTGAAATGCTGAGTGATCAGTTTGAAAACTAGATTCCAGTTTATTCAATGAAATAATGAACTGTATGCTCAGATTATAATATTTGACCAAAAGAGTTTTTTATTTCCAGTTGTAGAAGTTGCAGTGCTTATGTTAGGAGGCCAAATGGAACAATCACTGAAAAATACCAGACATGTCACTAATTATACTATGAACTTGAAAAATCCACTACTGTATTTAGGAAGAGAATGGATTATTTATTTATTTATTTATTTTAAAGTAAAATGCCTTCTTTTCTCCTCTCTTTGGGACTAGAGTCAATGTTTAAAGCCAAATAACTATTTCATTAAAATCCCATCCCATGAGTGGCAATGGTTCAAAGAAGACTGTAGAAAGCATTCTCAGCAATTTCAGTCCATGGCCAGCAGTCTGGGATATTACTTTTGAGAAAGTCTGGGTTGCATCGCCCAGCCCTTCTAACCTACTCTGGGGTGTATTTTATTTTGAAAAAGATTACAAATAAAAATGAAGTATTTTGAGAATTTTAGACTCTCCTTGAAAACGTTAAGAGATCTCCTTGTGTGTACCAAAACGTGATTTGGGAATTACTTAGATCCTGATTTTAAGCCTTCAGCGCTTGGTAGGGGCCAATTCATGAAATGAAAACCTGAAAAAATTCTTTGCTCTGTGTGTGTGTGTGTATGTGTTTGACCCCAGCAGCCCCTGGTGCTTCAACTCTGCCAACAGCTATTCAGATTCATATTTGAAACCACGGTCTGTGCCTGGAGGGTCTCTTAACTGCTGTTTTAAATGCAAAATCAAGTAAGAATAAAAAGTATCTTTGAGGAACAGAAAAACTTCCTGAATAGCTGGGAAGCCTTTTTTTTTTTTTTAAACGTTAAGAGATCTCCTTGTGTATACCAAAACGTGATTTGGGAATTACTTAGATCCTGATTTTAAGCCTTCGGCACTTGGTAGGGGCCAATTCATGAAACGAAAACCTGAAAAAATTCTTTGCTCTGTGTGTTTGTGTGTATGTGTTTGACCCCAGCAGCCCCTGGTGCTTCAACTCTGCCAACAGCTATTCAGATTCATATTTGAAACCACGTCTGTGCCTGGAGGGTCTCTTAACTGCTGTTTTAAATGCAAAATCAAGTAAGAATAAAAAGTATCTTTGAGGAACAGAAAAACTTCCTAAATAGCTGGGAAGCCTTTTTTTTTTTTTTTTTAAACCCTCTACCTCAAACCACCATTGAACTATAAAGTTGCTGAGTTCCTTCTTGATGATGAGTTGAGAAACACATCATCATTGAACTGTAAGGGCTGTTGCAAATTCTGAGAACTACCACACATCCTAATAGTATTAATCTAGGAAAAAAGACCCAAACAAACAGAATCCTGCAATTTATCTAATGGATCACTGGGCGAGAGTATATTCTGCATGGCTGTTTTACAAATTACATGTAATAGGAAGGAGACACAGGTGAACTCACCAACAAATACAGCTTCAGTAGTCCTTGAAGTGGTCTCTAAGTGATGGTGGGTGTGTGCAGAGTCACTTCAGTCATGTCCAATTCTTTGTGACCCTATAAACTATAGCCCGCCAGGCTTCTCTATCCATGGGGTTCTCTAGGCAAGAATACTGGGGTGGGTTGCCATACCCTCCTCCAGGGGATCTTCCCAACCCAGGGATCGAACCTGGGTCTCTTACATCTCCTGCCCTGGCAGGTGGGTTCTTTACCACTAGGGCCACCTGGGAAGCCCTAAGTAATGGTAAGTGATGACTAACTGTCAGTTTGGAAATCGAGAAAGTCATGGTGCAAAATATTTATATGGTTCGATTATTTTTGCATTTGATTATTTTTGGTTTGATTATTGTTACGACTGCAGATCACAAGGGCAGTATCTTATCCTCAAGGATCATGTGGGCATTTGTGCAGTGATTTCTTGGCTGTTACAGTGGTTGTGGGCTGTTATTCCTGTGTGGTGGGCAAGGAGGAGAAAAGCTGTATGTGCTGAAGTGTATGAGATACCCTGCTTAAGGGAGAATTACTGTCCTATTGACTTAGTAATGTCACACTGAAGATTAATGTATGTAAGAAAATCCATTTATGATGTTTTGAGCCCAGAACTGAGCTCAGATATAAAAAATAATATCTGTATTTTTTCCCTTAAAAAATTGAGGCATAAATAGCATTTCATACAATTCACCACTTTAAAACGGTTTACATGTCAATGGTTTTTAGTTGTGCAACCACCACTAATATCTAATTTCAGACTATTTTCATATGCCTCAAACAACCAATTAGCAGTCGCTTTCCCATTCCCCCTTCTATCCCCTGGAAATGAATCTACTTTTGTAAGCAGCTTCTTGGTCCCTTTTTCTGTTTGCTCATCCTTATTTTGCTTAGACCTTAAACATAAAGATGAGTTCATTAGGCAACTTTTAACTCTGTTCCCGATTTCTGCTTTTCTAAATAAATACAACACCTTACCTGATTTATTGATTCCCTTCCTGGATTAAAAGGAATAAGGATGAAGAATTAAGTAAAGAATGAGTGACTTTCTACCCCTAGATTCCCCTTAGTAAATCTGCAGGTAGATTCTGTGGGCCCAAGTGGACCATGTGGGCGAGAGAACATTCAATTACAGGTGGACCATGTGAGCATGACAGCATCCAAGTAAGACTGGGCTAAGTCAACGGGCCTGCATGCAATGGAAAAATGATGAAGACTCTGACTTCCTGCTTAATAATTAACTGTTTCCCCTTTTTTCCTTTAAAAATCGTCACTAACATGTTTCTTCTCTACTGAAGCTTGCTTCTCAATTTATTGTCTGTTGAGTGGTGAGCAGCCAAATATGTGTTCAGTTACACTTTCTGTGTCTATGTGCATGCTCTGTTGTGTCCGACTCTTTGTGACCACCAGAGCTCCTCTGTCCATGTAATTTTCCAGGCAAAAATACTGTCAATGTATGGCAAAACCACTACAATATTGTAAAGTAATTAGCCTCCAATTAAAATAAATAAATAAATAAAAAAGACAAGACCCTGATGCTGGGAAAGACAGAAGGCAGGAGAAGAAGGGCACAATAGAGGAGGAGATGGTTGGATGGCATCACTGACTCCATGGACATGAGTCTGAGTAAACTCCGGGAGTTGGTGATGGATACAGAAGCCTGGCGTGCTGCAGTCCATGGGATCACAGAGTCAGAAATGACTGAGTGACTGAACTGAACTGATGTGGAATCTAGAAAAATGGCATAAATGAATCTCTTTGTAAAGCAGAAATAGAGACACAGACATAGAGAACAAGTATATGGATATCAAGAGATAAGCGGGGAATAAACTGGGAGATTGGGACTGACATATATACACTACTGTGTATAAGGTAGGTGAGGTAGGTAACTAATGAGAACCTGCTGCATAGGACAGGGGGAAGAAAGAAGGTATCATGTGTAGGACATATATTAAGTTAACCTTAAAAATTCATTCTGGTCCCATCACTTCATGGGAAATAGATGGGGAAACAGTGGAAACAGTGTCAGACTTTATTTGGGGGTGCTCCAAAATCACTGCAGATGGTGACTGCAGCCATGAAATTAAAAGATGTTTACTCCTTGGAAGGAAAGTTATGACCAACTTAGATAGCATATTCAAAAGCAGAGACATTACTTTGCCAACAAAGGTCCATCTAGTCAAGGCTATGGTTTGTCCAGTGGTCATGTACGGATGTGAGAGTTGGACTGTGAAGAAGGCTGAGTGCCGAAGAATTGATGCTTTTGAACTGTGGTGTTGGAGAAGACTCTTGAGAGTCCCTTGGATTGCAAGGAGATTCAACCAGTCCATCCTAAAGGAGATCAGTCCTGGGTGTTCACTGGAGGGACTGATGCTGAAGCTGAATGCTGATGCTGATGCTGAGTACTTTGGCCACCTCATGTGAAGAGTTGACTCATTGGAAAAGACTCATGCTGGGGGAGATTGGGGGCCAGAGGAGAAGGGGACGACAGAGGATTAGATGGCTGGATGGCATCACCAACTTGATGGACAAGAGTCTGAGTGAACTCTGGGAGTTGGTGATGGACAGGGAGGCCTGGCATGCTGCGATTCATGGGGTTGCAAAGAGTCAGACACGACTGAGCGACTGAACTGAACTGAACTGAAAAATTCATTCCAAAATATAGTAGATGCTGACAAATACTGTTTGATTTCATTTATGCTAGGTACCTAGAATAGTCAAATTCATAGGGTCAGAAAGTACATTGGTAGATGCCAGGGGCAGGGGATGGAAGGTGAGGAGGGGGCATGGGGAGTTAGTGTTTAATGGTAGAGTTTCAGTTTAGGAAAGTGAAAAATTCAGGAGATGGATGATGCTGAGATTTGTTCAACAATGTGTCTGTACTTAGTGCCATTGAACTGTATAGCTAAATATGTTTAAAATGGTATGTTTTATATTATGTGACTTTTATCACAATAAAAATAAAAAAATAATTTGATGATATCCATAATCTGATAAACCACTAAAAAGGTAGTAGAGACATATCTGGCTGAAGCCTTCAATGACTTGCTCAGTTCTACATTTTTAAACCAGCTCCTGCCTTCAGCCTTTTTGTTTTTCACTGATTTGGTTTGGGTCTGCTTCCTTGTTCTCAGACTTCTAACTGGTTCATCTTTGCAGTTGTTTCTAGTTGACTTAATAGCCTTGAAGTCTTTTGACTGCTGATTTATGGCAAAATCGTCACCCCATTTTGATTCTCACTGACTGATCAGTGATTACGCTGGCTTGCTCCAGGTGTGGCTGGAGCCTGAAGAAACAGATGCTACAGAAGTTGGGAAGAAGAGCTTTTTCTTTACCTGTGAGCAAGGCTTCTGGGGCTGTTAAGGAACATCTATATGTCTAAATCAAGCAATCTCAATGTAAGCAGTCAGAGCTGCTCTTCAGAACCTAAGAATTTGTTATGTTGTAAGTATCTGACTTTAAAGAGTATCTTGAATTCTATTTTCACTCTCAGTTCAGTTCAGTTGCTCAGTCATGTCTGACTCTTTGCAACCCCATGGACTTCCCTGTCCATCACCAACTCCTGGAGCCTGCTCAAACTCATGTCTGTCGAGTTGGTGATGTCATCCAACCACCTCTTCCTCTGTCGTCCCCTTCTCTACCAATCATCACTCTACCAATAAGAAATCAGGCTCAAATAATCACAAAATCTGAGAAGTACAGGATTCCTTAGGCATGAATCCTTCTATGTTACTGTTCAGTCGCTAAGTCATATCTGTCTCTTTGTGACACCATGGACTGCAGCACACCAGCCTTTCCTGTCCTTCACTGTCTCCCAAAGTTTGCTCAGATTCAGTACCCCTAAGAGTTCTCCTCGTCTATGCTTGAATACCATTCACAGCAACAAAGCCATTACCTACTAAACAAAGTCAATCAGGTAAGTTGTTCTTAAACTGATAAATGTTTAGTTACAAATTGCACATACTCTTTAGAAACTAGTGTAACCCCTTCTAAATGAGACCTTTAAATATTTAAATAAAGCTTCTCATTCTTGACCCACTTTTCTTTTTCCGTGAATCTAAGCATCAACCTCCTTCAACTGTTTCTGATTATCATAAGTACTTTCCTCTGTCTACTTGCTTGAACTTGATTTAAACATGCCAGGTAGTCGATGACCAGTTTGACTGTGGATCATCTGCAAAACTGGTCTGTATAGCATGTCAGTGCTGCCTTTCACACAGTTGATAATAAAACAATGCAGAGGACACAGCTAAGACACTACTCAGGATTCTATTACTAGAAGTCTTTCTCTAGGATACAATTATTCGGGAAATTAGAAACACTTGGATGCCACTCTTCATTATGTTTATGGGCTCACACAGTTTTAACTCTCATCTAGCCTTCTCCAGAATACACCAGGGAGCAGCAAAATGTAAAGAGCCACATAGTAAATACTTAAGAGTTTCTGACCATAATATCTCTGTTGTAGTCATTCAATTGCTGTAATATTGCAAAAGCAGCTATATGGCCATTATGCAAACTAGTAGCTGTATTACAATAAAACTTTATTTGCAAAAACAAGCAGCACTCCAGACTTGGTGTAAGAGCCACAGTTCACCAATCCTTAGCTTAGACTCATATCTTTTTAATATCTAGACATAATATGTCAATCATTTAAAAAATAATTTAGACTAATTAAAGAAAACAGTGAGATCAATGAAAAACTTGTCTGGCATGATATTTTTTCTCAGTGAACCCAAGCTGGCTCCTGGTAATCACTGTTTCCCTAATTATCACCCCCCCCCTCCAGATTTCTTAAATGATCTACTTTAGCATATTGCCCTGGGTTGACCTCAGGATCTCTGACCTGTAGATTTCAGAATCTATTCCCTTTCCCAAACAATTTAAACCATACTTAACCCATAGTAGACATGTAGTACCCTTCCTAGAGGTACATATTTCCCCAGCACTGGCATGGTAATATTTGGACAGGGTTTTTTTGTTTTTTTGAACTAGGAATGTCATTTCCCTTACACAGTGGTATGCTGAAGCTGGCTCTCACAGGCTTGTGAGGGCCAACCAAGTGTATCTCTTCCCAACCTGTCATTGGTAGCTTGAGACCAACAAAAATATGTACAAATTAGAGCTTCTCTCCTTCTGCCATCACTGCACTCTGGGTACTTGAATCCTTGAGGAGGACTAGATGTTCTCTTCCAAATTTCTTCCCCTATTTTGAGTTATTTTTCTCTTAATAACATCCCTTCCAGACATTTTAGCCAGCAGGTAACTTTTATCAACATAGAAAAACCAGAAACAACAGAGTTGCTTGAGAAAGTCCTGGATTCTCCATCACCTATATACCATTGGCTTCACCCAGTAGTTGTGTCCTTTTAATATAGCTACAAAAAGGTTTTTACATCGACCTTACCATGTCTGGAAGTCAATTTAAGTCGTAAGTCAATGTAACTCTATCATATTCTTAGAGGTCTCTGTCACTGTCATATATAGTCTTCACTCTTTATTTGCCTTGCAAAATCTTATGCCTATGTCCTTTAAAATTTCAAACTGGTACTTTAACTAGTTCACCATTTCCCCTACAATTACAAAGTGTGGTTGCCTGCACGGAATGCCATTTCTGAGAACCACTGCAAGAAGTTTAAGTCATTTCCTGGGTTATAACTAGAGATCAGGGTTTGGCTAACCCAATGCATTTTCTAGGATGCCATCCACGTTTTACCACGTGGTTTTTAGAAAATACTAGGATTGGAGACAAACTTGGAATTCCCTTATTACTAATTCAATTTGAATCTTGTTCATTGGCAATGAGGCTAGCTAGCTGGGAACAAGGTGAATCAGAAGGGACTAAAGTTTTCTCTGTCTGAGTTACCTCTAAGAGATACAGCATAACCTTACTCTTGTTTTATCACGATGGCCTTGGATAATTGAGTCTATAAAATGGCAATTGACTGATGTAGCTGAGACCTGAATCTAAGCTATCAGCTCCTCCATGAAGGGAAAAGCATGATTCACTGCTTTGTCCTCAGGCTTTGACAAGGAAATGCTCCACATATGTTTACTAAATACCACAAAACCTCCTTACTGATCTCTTCAGCTCTAGTTGGTGCCCTTTCCATTTTTCTCCATTTTGGAAATAGAGTGGTCATCTTAAAATATTGCCTTTGGTGGATCTCTCCATAGGAAGACCTTGAGACAAAGATTTCAATGCAAGCAATATATTTGAGAGGTAAGTCAAGGCAGCACTGAAAATGAAGTGAGGAAGTGACAGGAAGTGAAAGGAAGTCAATAAAATGTTTGGTTATGAGCATGCCATGGCTTTGGGCAACTGGGGCTCAGTGTTAGTACTTTTGAAAGACGAAACAGAACTATGCTGTCCAGTGAGGTAGCTGCCTAGCCACACGTGGTTGTCTAGTAAGTTAATAAAATTAAATAAATGTAAAAACCTCTTCTTATGTCACAGTTGACACATTCAAAGTGCTCAGTAGCCATATGGAGCGAGTGGCTACCATATTGGACAACTCAGATACAGAACATTTTCACACTACAGAAAGTTCTACTAGACATCATGAAAGGTCAGACCCATGCACTAATGAGGATTGTGTGTGAATGCGTATGAATATTTTGCCTGAATGACAAGAGGGTAAGATGGGGGTGGGGCCAGGGAGTAGGCTGGTGATGACACTGTGCATAGTTGTTGGACATTGTCCTACAAATCAGACAACTCTGGCCATTAACTCTGGCCAACCCAAGTCTTAATGGCAGTGATCAAGTGTAGATAATATTGGCATTTTCCAGTGGTTTGAAAACATTAGCAATAGTAATGGCAGATGGGGAATTCTACAAAGTTGAACAGAGATCTGTCTAGTAATCTGAGAACAACCAGAGTTTACCTATTGCTTTCCATGTATAACACATTTCCATTTTTTTTAGTTTCTTAGTCTTCTCATAACCTTTAAGCTTTGTACAATGATCTGCATTTTACAGACAGGAAAACTCAAGAGGAAGAGGTTATAAGTTTTCTAGGTTATAAGTGGAGGGCGAGGACCCAGATCTTCGGGGGCCCTTTTGGCTTCCAATCCTAGAACTTTTTTTTTTAAATACATATAGTGCTTTTAAAGTCTGGAATGTAAAAGGGAGAAGAGGAAGTATGACAGTGGTGAGCTGAATGAAAGGGGTGATGGGGTGAAAGGTCTTGAGAGCTACTCCATCTGGCCTTCTTGAGGAGGATCCAGATCATGGGACAAAGAACTTAAGAATTCACACACGTGAGTATGGGAGAGTGTGTGCAGAATGAGAAAGCAGAGGGAGGAGGCCATTTCCATTGGGCAGTTAGTACCTAGCATTTTTTCCTTAAAATAAATGTTCAAGCTTCTCAGGTGTTTTAGCAGCTGCTTGTGGGAGATTCTGACCTGACACTGCTTCTTTCCAGCCCCTAAAATTGGCTCCCACAGTGGTTTGGTGACCCCAATAGTGGAGTCTATAGAGGTTTAGTCCATTTACTTTATTCTGGTACAGGGGCTGACCTCTTTTTGCAACCCTGGCATGCCCCTATTTGAGTATAACTGATGTCTAGTGCTGTGCGCATAGGGTTCCCAGTGGCAAAATCAGGAGAGGTTTCAGGATACATGCAATGGACTACAGACAAGCTCTAAAGCCACTGCATTTTTTTCTACCATTGGAGGAAGTACAGAAGAATGCAGATCCTGAGAAGAATGCTATTGTAGGCCAGATGTGCAAACCAATGTCTCATAGAATAGAATCTTTGGTCATATCTTTTAATAAAAGTTCAGTAAGTTATAAATATGCACAATTTGGAGATTTCATATAAGCCTTGGAATTTCTGGATTTTCTTATAAAACATCCCCAAAACAGAACTGGGCCATATTAGCCACCAATGCTAAGCGGGAGTAGTAGACTGACACCAAATGCTGCCTGCTGGAACCTGCCAGGTACAACATCGCTGTCCTGATCATGTGTGCTCTGGCAGTGACATGTGACCCTGGTCAGCTAACTAGTGTTACTTGCCTAGCTCCTGTTGGCATATATATCTTGTAGGCCCTGGCTGGGAACTACTTGTGAAATAATTATAATTTTCTTATTTATAAAACAGTAATGGAGAAGGAAATGGCAACCCACTCCAGTGTTCTTGCCTGCAGAATCCCAGGGATGGCGGAGCCTGGTGGGCTGCCATCTCTGGGGTCGCACAGGGTCGGACACAACTGAAGCGACTTAGCAGCAGCATCAGTAATTGACTTACAGATGTAGAAAACGAACTTATGGTTACCAAGTGGGAAATGAGAGGTAGGGATAAATTGGGAGATTGCAACTGACATATTCACACTACTGTATATAAAATAGATAAACCATAAGGATCTAATGTATAACACAGGGACTCTATTCAACACTCTGTAATGACCTGTATGGGAAAAGAATCTAAAAAAGAGTGGATATATGAATGTGTGTGTGTGTGTGTGCAGCAGATGATTCTCTTTGCTATACAGCAGAAACTAACATTATTATTAATAAACAATATTGCAATAATAATTAAAATATATTTACAGATCATGTTAATAAGCCACTTCTAACCCCTCTATAAATAATGGCCACATATCCATGTTGTTGAGAACCATTGTCATAAGGAAAGTCTGGCCTCAGGTTTTTCCTCATGGCATGAGTGGAATCTAATCTGAGGTTAGAGCCTCTCTAAGGAGGTGGGAAGTAGAGCTTGACTTTAAATATAGTCAGTTGTATTTGGGGTCCTGGCTTTCATGTTTGGTGATTGGTTATTATTATTTTTTAAAAATAATGTAGCTAGCTACCAAAATCAATATATGAGAGCTGAACATTTTCTTTTTGAAAATGAAACAAACTACCTAAGGAAATAAAATAAATAAATGAGAGCCACTGTGGACCAAAGATGTCAGCATAATGTAACTTCCACTGGGATGCTCCTGAGATCTTTTGTAAGGAAAAAATATCCTGAACTATTCAACCTAAAATCTAAAATCTTTATTAGCAGGAGATTTGTGTGTGTTGGTGCAATTAGTAGCTTCCCCTTAAATTTACTTTGAAGTGTGAATATTATTTTATTTTATCACTTTTGTATAATGTCCATGGACACTACAAAATCATATTCTATCACTGCTGCATGAGCTCTGAGTCTCTACATTCCTTAGAACACCTTTTACATTGGTTTCTTAAATTTATAAACTAGGTGGAAGTGACTTGAGCCCTAGAATTTGCTAGGCACTAAATCTTTTATTTGGAAGGTAGACAGATAGTGAAAAGAGACATGATACACTTTGTCAAGCAAAACCAAATAGATTTTGAAATGGGACTGTCACGCTTAATTAAAACAGAAACTCATTCATGACACGATATTTGACCTTCCAAGGAGGAGTGCATATCCCATGCAGGTGAGGAATGTGTGAATTGTCTCATATAAACAGTTTTTATACCCTTCATAACTTATTTTATCAGTGACAATGCAAGGTGGCATAATATATTGCACTATAAAGTCACTATATTGCTCGGTGAAAGTTACAATGGATTTGATCAGAAAAAGATATGAATTGTGTGTTGGTGAAAACATTCTTCATTGTTCTATAATGGGAGAAAAGTAGTTAAACATCTCAGTGTGCTTGCCAAGTCCGTTTATGGATAAATGCAATTACACACCAGAAAAGTCAGTAAATAAGCTTTACCTTCCTTGATAATCTTTGTCTTATGAACTGAGTCATATTTCCCTTTTACCAAGAGAAAGGATTTGGATGAAACCCTTGGCATTTGCTCTAATTATGTTATAATATTATTCATCATTCTTGACTCGAAAGCTCAATATCAGTATTAGTCATCCCACACTGAGCTCTTTATTAACCAGAAATACGTGATATACTTTTAAAAACCATATACATTCAGATTCAATAGGCAGATGGTAGTTACTGAAAATTCCCCAAACTGCTGCAAGTTAAATTTAAACACAAGTTGATGGTTCACACATTTTGGTAAGGGACTTGGATAAATGGAAACTGAATTTGATGACATTTACAAATATTTTCACTGTTTTCTTGGATGATTGCTTGATTCTGATGTGGTATTTTCTTTTTTTCCCCCTTTCTCTTTTCTTCCAACTCTTTCCCAGGGAATTTACCACATTAAGTGAACAAAAGGAGATGAACTGACAGACATGGACCTCTAGACTGGGTCTTTCATTGACTTACAGGCTCTAGATACAGAACAGAAAAAGCTGTGAACCCCACATATTGAGAATCATGAGTATGGTCTACATGCGTGAGGCCATAGAAAAGAAAAACATTTGCTTCTCATTGGATTTTTTATTCAGGACAAACACTCTTCAGAGGGTATTTCAGAAAATACTAATCTTATAGAAAAGGCCACATGGTCAGATATTTTGGGCAGTAATAAGTCTTGCAGAGTTTTTTTTAATGGAAATAGTCTCATTTTGGTTCATCTTATTTAAGAATGTTAGAAGACTATATGTAAAAATCCAGACTTCTAAAAAAAAAAAAATCCAGACTTCTGGTTCTCTAGAAAAACTGAAGACATGACAATGCAGGAATTTATCCTCACAAAGAAATAATTTCTTGCAGCTTCTATTAGTCAGCAAACGAGTGCTCCATTAGTTAAGGACCAGTCAGCATGCTTGGATTCTGGAAGCCTTTTACTTTACTCCCCCTGTTTTAGTCTTTCTTGAGGACAGTATCTTTTGATGTTTTAAAGGCTCTGAGAATCTCTTTAAATACTTCTACTTTATTTTGTTGAAAAAAATTTCCCTAATATATTTGATTATAGAAGTCTCTTGCTCCACATTTTGGGATGTACTGTTCTAGATAAATCTTTGGATTTATAACTTCAGTTTTCACCCCTGAAATGTAGAGATGAAATCAATTTGTAACATATTACATGGTACATGGATTTGGACCATAAAATTCAAGCAAGTCTGAATTGTTGATATGAATTTATGCTACTTCCTAGGAAATATTTGTTGAAGTGTTTAGGAAGCTCAGATTTTGCAATAAGGTTTCCATTTCCATTTTCGGATGTTTCTATAGGCATTCAAGATGCAGAACAAATCCACCGAGTATATATATATATATATATATATATTCAATCAGATTTCAAGGTATATTAGAAGAGATGAAAGAGCCTCTGGATTTTACCCAAAGGTTAACTGAAAAATCCACTCTAGGAGACCCACTGTGCCACTGATATAGTAACAGGCTCTAGCAACACATATTCTGGAGAAAAGACTTTGGAGGGAAAAAACACACTTGCAGTATGATATGATAAGTAATAGGAATGTACAGTAAATACTATGCTCTACCAGAGTGCTAACATAATATCTACTTAAACAAGAATTTAAGTAGATAGTCTTTCTTAAAAGTGTTAGCTAAGTAACTAAAAAAAAAAGATGGACACAAATTGATCTTTGGGGGGGCCGAGCCCTGTATGTATCATCCAGGTGATCACTGTGGAAGCCCAATAATAGGATTTGACATTTCATCTTGCTGGCTGAGGACACTGAACTTCTAGTAATGAATTTCTAGTTTTCAAATTACTAGAGTTGGAAATATTGGTTATGATGGCAGCAATGACCTTGTGCAAATAATTCTTGTGGACTATGTGTCACTACATGAATGTTCTCTGGATTTGGCTCACGCTGATTGAGGAAAAATAAATGGCAAAGGAAGAGGACACAATGATTTAGAAAGAAGTTATTTACCACTTTAATAGGGCTGTCCAACATTTGGTCACACAGATCATTCTGAAACCTCTAACAGTCTTTCCATCTCACTAGAAGAGATCTCTGAATACTCTTGGAAAACTCAAATCAAATGTAGAAAGAGGTGCCATGATAAGACTTGTTGCTACAGCACTATGTTATTAATGATGTCAGACTTTGGATTTAATCAGAGGACATTTCTGCAATTTAGAATAGCTATACAAAGCCTTAAGACACTGTATTTACAGAACTTAATACAGGGATCCATATTTGACCATCACTCTGCCGGAGTCTTAACAGCATGGTGGAGTGGCTCCCTCAAGAATCCTCATTTTTCTTATCTGTGGAAAAGCTAGTAGTTCTAAAAATATTTTCCTGGAAGAGGTTAGAACGGTATTATATATCAATTGAATATAAAGTATGGTTATGTAAGCCAAGCTTGCATGCTAATATTGCACAAGATAGAAAACAATAAATCAGGATGATGTGCTTCCTTGGGCCATCTGTAGAAACAGAAGGAAGCTCTTGACTCGGTGTTGTTTTGATGCCTCAGATTCCAGGAGTCCACCTGTAGCTGGCCTTCCAGTGTCAGTGCCATGCCCACCTCTCAAAAGGGCACGTTTTCCTTGCCGATAGCAAAAAAAAGGACACGAAAACAAAACAAAACATCCAAAACTCAAAGAGGTACACCAGCCGTCTCAAACTGTGGTACAGTTCATTTCTTGAAGAGAATATATAATATTTCAAAATATTATGTATATACATGTATTTCAAGTGGTACAAAGTAACTATAGATCCAAATGAGAAGATAGTTGATCGTTCTTCATAATCCCAAAAAATTTGCATTGAGAAAACCCATTTTTTTTTTTTCTTAACCCACTTTCCACGGTACCGCCAAAACTTCAGGTCTTCTCCCTCTAGGATGCTCTGTGATACACAGTAAACGCACTGCGCTTGTCTGGTAATCAGTCAAAGTGCAAATAAGAAATCCATTTGGCTTCTAATGTATAAGATGTTTCAACTTTTTAAAATGTATTTTCCGCCGAGTTGATTTTCCTTTATTACTATAACAAATGCTTCCGTTAGGTTCTTGGGTGAATCTGAAAGCAAAGAGAGAAAGAAGGAAATTTCAGGAAGAAAAGAAGGAAAAGAAGGCACAAAGAAAGATGATTAGGAGGAAAATTAAGGACACCATGAATTTTTAGGATGTTGCTTCTTTCAAGTGCACTGAAATAAAATATGTTCACGTCTAGAGCAGTAGTTTTCAAACGGTGATCAAAGCACATGCACAGGCCACCATATTTTATCAATTCATTAATTTTTGCCACAAGTGAGGACACAGACTCTTGGAGCAACGGTTAAGCAAGACTGCGATCATGGGTATGCAACCTACGTAACTGTGGGGAGCCCTGTGTCGAAAAGGACCCCACACTTGGTTTAATGACCTGCAACTGCCATCTTGAAATTCTTAGTAATTTTTAAAAAGGGGTTTTGTGTTTTCATTTTGCACTGGACTCTTTCTGTAGATTATGTAGCTATTCCTATGTCTGTCTGATGAGAATGTCATGAGAAGGAAATTCATTAGCCTTGTCATGTTGGTTGCTGGTAGGATGCAGAGGGGTGGCATAAGGCAAAGTCATTGCCAAGGTTGTATCACACTTGTTGAGGAATTTAAGAGACCTTTGCAAGGCGAGAAACACTGTTCCACTCAAACAATGATATAGTTTTAAAGGGCAATCAATGGCATACTTCTATAATTATTGATGTCATTCAATCCATTCAAATAATGATCCCAAAGACTCATATTTAGAAGGATGCATGCATGAAGAATCACTGGTTTAGAGCATGATGATGGTTCTAATACAGCTGAAGTTTCTATTTTAGAGTTCTAGGACTTAAAACAGTTTTCTTCATCATCTCTTAATTCTTTATAGTTTTAGAAACTGAGTATTCTGAGTCCAGGAGTGAAGTCCATTTAAAACTCTCAGGGTTAGCTAGGAATGGTAATACATGCTTGCATTCAGAAGTTGGTTGGGCCAGGGGCAGAATGTATAAGAAAACTTCATACATTTATTTTTTTACTCTTTGCATACAAATAACAGATACTTTCAAACTTTGGTTTCTTATAGTCCAGTAGTGTTTATGACATTTGTTTTCACTGTCTTCTTTTCCATCAAAAAGAAGAAGAAAGAGATATTTCCAAAACTAATCTGGAATTGCCTTAAAAAAAAATTTTGTAATGATCTCACCCAACTTTAGGCTCTATCCTTTGTGGAAGACCAGGGGCCATGTCATGACCATCATCACATTCCCAAGACTTTAACTCTAGATAACAGAGGTTTAATACTATTTATTAGTTAAAGAAATCATTTGTGGCAATTTTGATAGCAGTTTATTCTTTAAGAAGATAGTTTACTCTTCCTTCATGGAGTCTCTAAATATCACTCCTACTCCAGCCTCCCCTTTCCCCATCATTTCTCTCTCTCTCTCTCTCAAAGGCATTTCTTGCAAAACGAACGGATGAGATCAAGACTGTCAAGACTCTCAGAACCTTTCACGCCTGGTGGAATTTGGAATGAAGAAGCTGGAATATGTCAAAGCTGGTATTTTACTCCTCAGTTATATTAAAAAAAAAAACATTGGGGTGATTAGAGTAGGTGGAGATATGCAAAGCCATTAGGAGGATAAGGCCAGGAGGCGGTGGACAAATGACTCTGGTGAATTGCACTGGGTGGGTCACAGGGCATACCACATCTGAAAAGATGGCTATTGTGGTTAGGTGTGTAATCTGAGGGGTTAGGTTGCAATCTGAGGTCTGTAACTTACTCTTTTAGGGAATAAGACTTTACAGTGTACACTAACTGTTGATCTCCTCACTAATGTGAAAGACATTAACATACTTGGATGAAGGAAATCCAAAAAATTGCTTGATATTTGCCCAGATATAAAACCAGATTATGTTCTGGTATTTTAATCTACTAATTTTCCTTCCCAAGTGATTTTGAATTTGTCCTCATTTTATTCACTTCCTCTTCCTGTCCCAAAACAATCATTGTTCACTTTCTACACTTAAATTATTACAGCATTGTCAGACAACTTATTTCCTCAAAGGGAAAGTCTAGCTTTCTGAATTAAGTCATTATTCCTGAGTACACAAGGTAGTAGATTCATTCCTGAATACATGGACGATAGCCTCTTCACCTTTCACACTTATGCTTTTCCTTCATCAGTTTAAAGAAAAGAGATAAACCAATGGGTATCCACAACCATAGGAAAAAAAAATCTCTAGTCAATATTTAGGCCGGTTAGTCTTGCTATAAACTACCTACAAAGCAATGTAATTAAAAAAAACTGAAGCCATGATCAAGTAGGAACAGGGATAAAATTTAGCCAACTTACGTTTTTCATATATCAGTTTAAAGAAAAGGGATAAACTAATGGATATCTAAAACTATAGGAAGAAAATCTGTAGCCAATATTTAGGTAGTTTATAGTCTTGCTCCAAATTCCTAACAAAGCAATTTGATAAAACAACTGAAGCTATGATCAAGCAGGAATAGTGTTAAAGTTTAGGCAAGAAGCTTCACCCAGATGCACCAAGCTTCTTCTCAGAAGGCATCTATCTTACTGTGCCCATGCCAAGTTTTTGGAGCACCTCTCAAGTGTGATTACTTTCTCTCCACAGCGTGGCATTCGGGAAGTTTCCTCTTCCCCTATGATTTATTCTGCCAAGTCTCCTGAAAGGGAGGCCTCTGCTTCATTCCACTTGTCTTCTCTCCTTCCTTCTGAGTTTTATTGCACCCAGATCCAATTTCCCCAAGATTTCCCTTCAGACTGTGGCCTGTTCCCCTGGCTAGTCTATATTCTGTGGTATCTGGTGGGTTAAATGAAACACTGAATTTCTACTCTCCACCTTCCTTAAAAAATGAGCATTCTAAAAATTTAAATTAGAGCACACTTTAAACCATCTTTTGTTTATCGACATTTCAAAACATGCTGAGAATTTTGGCTTAGGATGATTAGTTGGGAAGTAACTCACATAATAGGGAGTTTATATGGGAAAAAAACATGTAGGGAGAAAGACTGAAGTCCCAGGAATCTTTCCTGCAAATTTCTTTACACTGAAGCTCCTTTTAAAAAATAACAGTTTGCAGGAAATTCACAGTTGCCATTAGCAATGTGAGTATGTTTCTTCAGTTTTCTGCTTTTGTTTTTTTCTTAAAGAACTCTTTGAACCAATCTTACCCATAGAACAAAAACAGGTGATTTTCTTTATTCTTCCTTTCACTTTAATAAGGTCTTGAATTTTTCACCCTAAAGATTACTTCTTAAAGAACAACGAAAACATATGATTCCTAATTAAAATACGTCTGTGACTTAAACTTTTAAAAGTTAAATTGCTAGGGTCAACATTTGAAGTGTGTAGGCATATTTATACTCTGATGGGGAAAAACACACAAGGGATACTAGACAAATTCATATAAAACCTATTTTTTAGAGCATATGATATAAGGACTGGTGTTAGCCATTTATATGGGATGGAGCGCCTGTGTATATCCTTGGACTTAACTTGTGGCTTTTGTATTTAAAAGTGTTTATTTCATCATGAATTTCTTTGTAAAGAAGGGGGAAGAAAATATGTCAATTGCAGTGTTTGGGTTTTCATAAGGTCTAAAACATTCAGCTTTTTCTACTGCCTTCTTTTTCCTTCTCTAAAGAGAGACTTGAGAATTCTCAGTTGATTGATGTGCCACACACATGGCTATAGAGGACCCTCTTATTTCCTTGCCTGAAACAGATATACACATCAGAAACAAGTACAACTTCTGCTTTTAAACTGCCTGTAAGGGTAAGGGTGATTTATTTTTCTTATACTGTTCAACTATTTGGATTGCGTTCAGCCCACCTATGGCATAGTGAACACAATGTGTACTTGACTCTATTACCATGATCAGATTCCACACACCATACTTTGGTGATTCAGAAGAATGTCTAGGATGTATTACTGCAAGTATGATGGTTTTAAAATATACTCTATGAAAGCCAAGTAAAAGAAAGTGACACAGGTCACAAATAAGCGGCATTAACAATTTCTCTGTTTTGTTTTATTTTCTGTCAGCCAAAGAATCTTCTCATTGGTACTCTTGGAACTTTACATATCTAAATTCTGAAATATTTTGACTTGAGTTATTGTTCTTTAAGGAGTTTTAAGCCTGAAGGTACTATGAGAACAAGGATTACCATCAATGAAGGGTGATTGGTTACCACTTGGAATAGGGAATGGAGATTTGGCAGACAGTATGTCAAAAACATGTTCAAAGCAACGGCTATTGCTTTCCAACCATACTGGCTAAAATACAGAGTAGCTTAAAATTAACTTGCAAGGGTAGCTTCAAATTATCTAGTAAAATCATCTTCATGAAAAATGTAACCAAAGGGAAACCAAAAATGCAAACTCTAGACCAGCTAATTAAGATGACTTCTGGGGTAAGTAGCACAAACTAGGTTCAGTTTTAAACACTCTCTTCTGTAGATGTTTCATTGAAATGAAATACAATAGTCCAGATTGAACTTCTTGGCACTTTCAATTTGTAGGTTAACAAGATAGGATGGTTTTGACAAGCCTTCTGGCTGCAAGCCAGGGAGGTTAGAGCCATTTACTGGCTAACATGGTCAGTATAGGCAACTAAACTAGAAAAACAGAGTCTTCACTTTTAAAAAGTTTCATAAAGTGTTATATTTTCTGCATCACAAAAATGCAAGAACCAATTATATTTTTTGAAAGGAAAATTCTGAGAAGAAAGACCAGGTTAAGACTCATGATTTAGGGGCTGAAATCAGATATATGCCCTTTGAAATTCAGATCATTCTTTTGGAAACTTACAAGTTCAATATATTGGAATTTTAACTAGTGGAGCTTGTTTTAAAAAGTACCCAATACTTGCAACATATACACACATAACAGGGCTGATATTCTCATGGTTCATGTACATATCACCATACTGACTGTTAAAATATGAATAGACTTTTGTATTAATAGAGCTTTGTGTAGTGGATAGTTACTGTCTTACACACCCTAAAGGACCCCCCTCGGTACCCCTATTAGAACTTTCAAACTATCTTATGAACCAGTAACTACAGAGTCAACAACTGGCCTAGACTGGCCTCTCTAACCTGTTCCAGCCTCATGACATGAGTTCTGATGGGCTGGGAAGCCTCATACACATCATTACATATTTTGAAACCAATTCCTGCTTCAACCACACAAAGCAAAGAACAATTATTCATATCAGAGAAATCTTTCATTTCCCTAAAAGAGCATCAAAAATTCCTTTAAAAAACCTTTAGAAAATAGCAGTGCTTAAATGAGGAGCTTTTTAAAAAACCATCTGGATGAATTAGGCAAGATTTTATTTTATTATCTATTCTGAGCACCATAGATGTCCAATGCATTATCCAAATACCTGCCTCACTGCCCCTCTTCCCTTTGGCGATGGCAGCCTAGCTTTGTTTATGAGTCCATAACAGAAACACTAAACTGCTCAGTATGGAGAAGTCAAGTTCAATCTCTAACTTCTCTGTGATGGATGGACACTGATCTGAACCGTCAAAAATAGTTTCTGCTTGGAAAAAGGCTTCTTTCTCTCCTGTTCAAAGCTTCTCTGGATGCTCTTTATACAACACAAAGGCAAACAGTACAGTTTGTAACATGCATGAGACATTTGGAAAAAAAAACAAAAACAACTTACTCTTGTGGTCTTGATTTTATTGCCTGTAGCACACATCCATCCAGAATTATCAGGGAGTGTTTTACATTCTTCTCCTTCTAGACAAGGCTCCATCTCACACCACCATTTCCCGATCACAATAGAGGCTGTGCAAAGACAGGAAACAAGTTTGTTTGCAATTCATCCAATCTGGGCGTGAGACTGTGTCCTTCTATAGATGTTAATGTTCTATGAGACGCATTAGGTCCTTTTTAACCTTTCATGATTGGGTAAGAACACTATTAAGAAGAGTAAGATTTTAACTTAAAACATCTTCAAATGCAAATATAATGATGCCATCTGGTTTCATCAAGCTACATTTTGTCCAGAATCTCCTTGTATGATGAAAATATGAAGAATGGGGACATTCACTTTTTAGAGAAACTTTTGTGTTTGTTTTGTAGATCAAGAATTTTGTGCTTGCTTTTCAGTGTGAGGGACAAAAGGACTAAATGTTCTTGAGAATGACTGACTGGACTGTTCTTTTTCAGATAGGCCAGTTAATTCACCCCCAGCATTAGAGTTTATCTCCCAGCCTAGGGCCTTTGAGAATTTCAAAGGCCTACTGAAAAAAAGAAAAAATGAACTGATGGAAAGTACAAAAGAAAGCCTGAGAAATTAAAACCAACAGTCATAATAAAGGAAACTATTTGTTTACAGTCAAAAGTATATTTGATGTGAGCTTTCAGTGTGTTTCCTTTCAATGTGTTTGAGGTGATATGAGTGGAAATTTTAAAACCTGAGCCTCTGATAAAACAGCTCTCCTTTTTAGGGTGACACCGAGGATGACCACATTAGGAAGCTGGCAATGAATTTAGTGGCTGGATTTATAGCACACTTTTTTGGATAATGAGATTTTATAAAACTAGAGACTGGATTCACTCAGTACAAATCAAGCGGCCCCAGAGCTTTAATATCTTGAGTGAAAATGATTTCTGCATAAGCATTGGTCATTTCTGAGGATCCTCAAGGCATTGGTTTTTTTTATTTTCATTTTTTATCAAATTCACCTGGCTTTTTCAAGAAAAATCCTTAACATATCTGTGAGTGTTTCTTTTGTGAACTTTCCAAATGGCTGTCTTTACAATGAACTGGAACTCTAGCTCTTTATCAAAAAAAAAAAAAGTCACTTTTCGATCCCTCACATTCCCACGTTGTCTCTACCATGATGTTTTGTCTCAAAACAACAAAGAACCCACAGGACATCTCTTAACATCACAGGGCACTAATGTTAAAATGAAATGGGGTTCATGGTATAGGGAAGCAGGAGCACATTAAAATTCTCTATCCATCCAACATACCCTAGAGAGATCAGACTGCTACCTCAGAAGCACAATGGCTTAAACATCCGTTTATCTGCATTTAAGTTTCCCTCTTCCACACTTTTCTTATTTCAGACTTCCCCTCCTTTAGAATTCAGTCTTCCTCAAACTTCCCTTTGAACAAAAATTATTCTGCAGGATTATATATGCAAAATCATATCTACTCTATTATATGGTCAATTTAAAGATTTTTTTTTCAAGGGTAACTTTGCCTACACATTTGATATACACCTTACATGTAGACTAGACCAAATCACAGAAAACACAACTCCATTGGACAGAGCAAGGAGAGGAAGTAAAATCTTGCATATTGTTCTATCCATATGCAAAACAATGTATTTTTTGGAAAACTCAGACTAAAAACAGAAAACACAAATCCTCTAGAGCAAGGGTCTCCAGCCTCTGGACCATGGACCTGTTTCACCTTCAGATCAGCAGTGGAATTACATTGGAAATAAAGTGCACAAAGGGCTTCCCAGGTGGGTCAGATGGTAAAGTACCTGTCTGCAAGGCAGGAGAATCAGGTTCAATCCCTGGGTTGGGAAGATCCCCTGGAGAAGGGAATGGCAACTCATTCCAGTATTCTTGCCTGGAGAATTCCATGGACAGAGGAGCCTGGCGGGCTACAGTCCATAGGGTTGCAAAGAGTCAGACACGACTGAGCTACTAACCCAAAGGGCACAATAAACGCAATGCTCTTGAATCATCCTGAAAGATCCCCCCATACCAAGTCCGTGGAAAAGCTGTCTTCCACAAAATCAGTCCCAGACACCACAATGGTGGGGATCACTATTCTAGAGGGCCCAAAATAATCATGAATGCTTTGAATGATTTTCTTTATAATAGTAGGGTTCAGCATCAGGATATGGAGTAGCAGAAGAATCTTGTTATGAATTAAGGGGCCTTATTTGTGTGAACTAATAGGTTGACAATACTAAATAGAGAAGTATATATTTTGGAAGCAAGAAATGCGTATGTTGTGTTGAAGGGGAATAAAAACACACGACAAAGCTTTCAGGAATGTAAAAATCAAGTCAGTGTTTGGCAGTGCTTCTCGAGAGCTTCCAAGTTGAGTCTCCCTTCTGGCTAGAGTTCAGTCACACACAAGCCAATGACACTTGCTACGCTTGTCCCCTTAAAGCCCACCTAGTATTTCAGTATTGTGCCCTGCATCTCAACCATCAAGAACAGAGACCCTATGATCTTTGCTTGGAGGGGAAACTGCCTTTCCCAAAGGTCTTAGATTTAGCATCTGTACCCCTTCATTCACAGAGGCTCACAGATAATGAACAACTGCTGGTAAGGTCAGCCGTTAGTATCTTTGCCTCTTTCTAAAGGATCCCGTTCCATCTTCTTCAGGCTGCTCTTTGCCCTCTCACAGCTGACCTACTTTGTTGCAAGCTAACAAAGCAGCTTCTCCCCTTTCTCTCAAGCATTAATATCTCCCGAATGAACACGTAGGGTGTAGGAAAAGGGATGCACCTCAAATCCTGAGTATCACTTCTAATTCAAGTTTATAAAGACCCACCTGCATGGAGGGAAAGAGAAAAAGCTTTCTAAGAATAAAAATGTCCCAGATCTGCCGATGGTCTCGAAAAATTCATATTACAGTTGCTTCTCCTACATGGAGTTTGATGACTTGGTATTCCCTCTGGCTTTTAGAATCTAGTTCATTTTTCCAGGATTGCTTTTCTAAAGATGCTATTAGACCTGTGTTGTTTCTGCTTTATGCATTACACAGTCATTTTAATACCTATTATTTTATGGCCTAGGTCAAAATATAGTTTCTCATCCCCCCCTTTTTTTTATGAACTCACATTCCCTGAAATACCTTTTAAAAAATTCACAAAGAAAAGATTTAAAAATTTCCTTCTCTTCTCCCAATTTGGAAGCTACCGAAAACCTTCTGAATATTGGACAAGGAATGAACAATTGGATTTAACAAAATGAGCTAATATTAACATTAGTTTATTTTTTTTAATAATTTTTCTTACAGAGGTAAGTATAATAATAAAACTGTAAATATAAATAATTCTAAGATACCTTGTGTTATAACAGTTCAATAATACAAATGATAACTGACGTTTCTGAATACTTCTTGTGTGTCTCTATGTTAGATACTTTTAAATGTATGATTTCATTCTTCAAAGAAATCCTATGAAGTAGATATCATGAGAGCATTTGTTTTTTTAGATTAAAAAAAATAAAGCCCAGAAAGTTTAAGTAACTTTCCGAAGCTTATATAGGTAGAGTTCAGAAATTTACACAAGAATTCAGGCCTGCGTGACCACAAAAACCCATGTTTTCCACCATGATAATGCTAACTCATTTTAGTTGTGAGTTTAAAAATCATAGTTCTCTAAGAAAAACATGTATTGACTAAGAGTGGATGAATGAATTCTCTCTGCTCTATTATTATTGAAAATAAATTTTGTATCAACCTGAACACTTGCAGAAAACAAAAACATTCAGCTTTTTGCAAAATTAACTTAAAAAATAATTTGGGAAGGAACAGTTGATCACACTTCTTTCTTCCTAGTCTCAGCTACATGTTGCTTCATTTCATTTGTTATAGCATTTTAAGAGAAATTCCCACCAGTGAACACTTTATGAATCCATAAGAAACTTATGAGGTAGATGCCTAACTGCTCTAAGAACTTTTCTCTCTTAGAAGAACTGAATTAATTAAATATCAGCTGCAAAACCCAACTCTCTCTTATCTGTGGTGATTATGAAAAAGAATCTTAAAAGTCCCTTTTAACCCTGGGATTCTGAGAGTCTATGAATGTGCTATGTTCAGGAAAATATCTGATCTTCAACTTTTTCAAGAATGTTCATCTTTCCTTGAGAAATTCTTAAAATCACTAAGGCCACTTTAATCATGAGTCTTGATTTTGCCCTTATACCAGTCCTATTGCTATCAAGCAGAAGACAGACTATAAAAGGAGATTGAATCCATCTTTTGGAGATAAATTGTAAATGGAACAGAAATCCCATTTTTAAAAAAGTTTTTGGGTTGTTCACTGTGAGGAATTTTCCCATGAAAATAGAATGGGATATAATAAGCAACGGGCTTAATATATTAAAAAAAACTGTCTAAGAACAGTCCTTTTAAAAAATCATTTCAGTAGATAATATTTGAGTTGTGGTTCAGCAAATGTTTATTGGGTACTTTGCATAGTCAAAGCTCCCTGATTTGGTGAGAGTAATAAAATAATGAACATGACATAGTCCCTACCCTGACAGCCTACAGCTTAGCTCAGGGTTTTTCAGTACGAACATTATTGGTATTTTAGCATGAATTATGGAAAAGAGAAATAAATGAACAAAAAGTGCTCCTCTAGTAGTAAATATGATAATGTACTAGAACAGCAGCCTCATGATTGGGAGTAGTAGGAAAATAGAAACTCTTAGTAAGATTGTAGAAGTTTCTTAAAGCAAGGAGCTGGAGCTTAAAAAAAAAAAAATTGTTTTGTCATTAACTTATTTTTTAAGGAAAGGTAAGTCATTGAGGATTCTTGATTTTCTGAGCAAAGGGAGGACCTATTTATAGGGGTGACTGGGGGAAGATGAATTTGGCAGTGATATGCAAGATGCAAGAAGAAGAAGCAAGCACCTGAAATGCCAGGTGAGCACTGCTGCATTCAGACAGAGAAGCTATAGGTCTTGATTTTCGGTTGCCTGCTCTAGAATTGTGAGCGGAAAGTGATGTTAGGAACAACTGGGGGAAATGCAGTTGCCAGTATCTCAACCATGTTAATTGCAATCCTAACCACACTGGACACTAATTATTAACTTATTAGCTCATGTGCCAGGGGCTTCCCTGGTGGCACAAGGGTAAAGAATTCTCCTGCCAAACAGGAGACCTGGGTTTGATTCCTGGGTTGGGAGGATCCCTTGGAGAAAGAAATGGCAACCCATTCCAGTCTTCTTGCCTGGGAAAGACAGAGGAGCCTGGCAGACTACAGTCCATAGGGTCACAAAGAGTAGGGCATGACTTAGAAACTCAGCAGCGACAGCAAACCGTTCATATGCCTGCATCCTCCCTCTACTCACTAGGTAGTGAATTCCTTGAGGGCACAGATCATATTACATTCATCTTTGAATGGCATACAGTAGCTTAAGACAGGTTCATTCACTCATAAATGAATGAATAAAACAATGAAACAAAAAAGAGAAAGAAAAAATAGTGACTATTCCAAAGGATTGTGAGGATCCCATGAGAAATTCATCCCAAGCACTTAGTATTGTGTAGCATTCAGCAAATGTTTAATAAATATTAGCTATTATTATCATCAGCAGCAGCATCATCTTAGTACTCAAAAGAATAAAATCATTCCCCAAAAGAAAAGGCAGTTCTTCACAAAGTTAGCAACTACACCATTGTTCTTCAACATTATGCCAAACTCTCAGCTCACTGCTATGACTTATGAGAGTTTGAGCATAAATTAAATGATTGAACATATGATTGCATTCATGTTCCCAGAAGTAGGTTATAAGTACATCAATCATGACAAATTTCCAGGCTCATTTTTGTGCAACCTGTCATGCAATTTAAAGCAATGCCTGGGATTCCATTAGAAGAATGGGACAGCTCTCCAGCCTCCATTTTTGCACAGGTAGTTGGAACAGCTATTATGAGGCTCTTCTTCAAAAGACCTGCAGTGACTCCCTGTGTGCGATTGTCTTTATCAAAGGAAACAGAAAACTAAGGGCACGGAATAACATTGTCTGTAGATATTCTGAGCTCCCCCTTTCCTGTAAGCTCACATTTAAGAACTGGATCCAGTTTGGAGGGACTGGGGAATGGTTAAGACTCTAAACTCTTGGGTGTGTGATAGAGCGACCCAGGTTTGAACCTTAACTCCATCACTTATTGGTAGAATGGCTTCTGAAAACTCTTTGGTTCAAGTCTCAGGTTCCTGAGTTATAAATGGAGTTAATAAAAATCACCACTATAATTGTGAATTTTAGATGAAATAAGATACTTAGCATAATACCTAATAAGCTTAATGCTCAACACAGGGGAAATTATTAATATTATTTATCCATGTGTCCTCTAGCCAGCTATGTGTGCATTCATGCAATTATCTTTACAGAGAGTGAGTGCCTTTTTTAATGGAAGTTTATCCCAGTTTTGGGAGACATATATTTGCTTTTTTACTGTACTGATTAGACTGTACTACTTTATAGGATCTATAATATATTTCAGAGACATATACAGAATTAATAGCTGATGATAGAATTGATAAGCATTACTTCTCTTCTACTAATTCTATTATAGTGCTTTTGAAACTGAGGCAGTTTTATCCTGGTGAGGGTAGAGGTGAGGATGTGGATTGTGAAATGGGCCATACTTAAAGCCACAAGATAAATGTGGTTCAGTCTCCTTGAGTAATAGTTTTCCTTGAAGGTATTTGAAGAAAAAAGTTATCTTTTATTCATTTGAAAACTATTAATTAAGTATTGTGCTGGACATAAAAGAGACATGGTTCCTACCCCGAAGTGGCACACAATCTCTTGTGGGAAATAAACACTGTATGTAATGATGGGGTAACATGTGTTTACAAATTTTGATATGTAGAAAAATATGATATGCTTTAAGGGAAACTAAATGGATCTGGTTTAGAGTGTCAGCATGATGGCAGGAAAGAAGTCCTCACCAAGGAGGTAATCTAACCACCAAGTAATCACCAAAGTATCTTCATACGGAAGCAAATAAATACATTTCTTATGAGGTAAAAGGTTAACTTTACCTGAATTTTAAGATAAAACACAAAGAAGCATTGTACTTGTCATGGGCTGTCTTATCAGGATGCAGGGGTGTAATCCCCATTGCTTTAGGGAAAAAAAAAAAAAAAAGCTGTCTGCTTGGTAAGAGAATTCTCAGACCTTTTGCCAGTTTAAGGGAGCACTCCTAATTCCTGTCAGCAGTAATATCCTTCTTTGTGGTCTGGACACCAGGACTGGAGTCTCTGGATTATTTTGTGCTTTTAATACATGACAACTCTATTCACACATCCACTTATAATTCAAACACTGGATGTTGATCTTGCTTTCCTTAAACTGATGCTTTTATTTTTGAATTTAATTCATATATATATATATATTGCACTTATGTAAGCACATAATTTAAAATATATGGTTAAGAAAAAATAATTTTTAAAATGCCAAAAAAAAAAGAACACAAAGAATCAGTTATTAGACAAAAAATCCTACTGTACATTTTTCGTATTCTCAAATTTAACATTTTATGTTAAAGACTAACTCTGAAGTTTACAGTAAATAGGAAGTGAAATTTTGTTATTTTTTCCAACAGTAGAAAACTTTACATTTTCCCCTCCTTAATTTTAAAAGTAATAAATGTTCTTTTCTAGAATTCAAAGCATACAGATAATTAGAAAAAGGAACACAAACCTAATTGCATTAGGCAGAGATAAACTGCTCCTTTTCGGTATGTTTTTCCTAGACTTTCCCTCTGAGTATTCATGACATAGCATCCAAAATGATCTTTAAAAATGCAAATAATTTCCTATCATTCATCTCTTTAATCCAACAGTTCCCATTAGAGAGAATAAATCCTAAACTCCTTACAATGGCTTTCAAAGATCCACATCACCTGGCTCCTCCTATCTCCCAACCCACATTTTCCACCATCCCTATCTCCCCCCATTTTGTTACCATCTCTCTGCCCCTCTAGCTTTTCTGCACACCTGTAAAGCTTTCTCTCTCTCTCTTATTATTTGGCTAATCATCTGTCTGGGCTATGTTCTCCCAGAACTGACATTGTTGCTGCTGCTGCTAAGTCACTTTACTCGTGTCCGACTCTGTGTGACCCCATAGATGACAGCCCACCAGGCTCCTCTGTCCCTGGGATTCTCCAGGCAAGAATACTGGAGTGGGTTGCCATTTCCTTCTCCAATGCATGAAAGTGAAAAGTGAAGGTGAAGTCGCTCAGTTGTGTCTGACTCTTAGCAACCCCATGGACTGCAGCCTATCAGGCTCCTCTGTCCATGGGAGTTTCCAGGCAAGAGTACTGGAGTGGGTTGCCATTGCCTTCTCTGAGAACTGACAATAACCAGACCAAATTTCAATTCTTTGTTCCCTAAGTGGCCTTTTTTTGATAACTTATCTAAACTAATTCATACTCTCTTACCTTGCCACTTCCCCTCATATTCTGCTTTGCTTTTTTTCATAGCACATACTACTACCCGAATTTACAGAATATGTTACTGACCTAATACTTCTCTTTTCCTCCCACCTGATAGTAAGCTCCATGAAGGTTTGGACTTTGTATTTCCAAATGGCTAGAACAGTGCTAGTAGCAGGTGGTCAATATATGTATTTAAATTGCTTCAATAAATGTATTTACTAACACATACATACAAACACATACCATATCATACCACACGTATGGTCTGTACCCTTCTTAAAAACCTAAACACTAAATCATAAACATTCCCCCATGCCTATTATTAAGTAAGAGGCATCATTATCTTAATGCCTGCATAATATCCCATAGGAGGGCTGCATAACTGATTTAACCAATCCCCTATTATTGGAAAGTTGTCTTTTTTTTTTTTTGGTTGGTTGCTATTAGAAAGGATGCTTATCTGAATAACCTTGCACATACATCTTTGCAACATATTTATTTCTCTGGCATGAATTCCAAGGAGTAGAATTTCTGAGTCAAAAGGTAAAAAATAAATAAAAATGTTTGGTGCTGGGGCTTCCCTGGTGGCTAAGATGGTAAAGAGTCTGCCTGCAGTGCAGGAGACCCGAGTTCGATCCCTAGGTCAGGAAGATCCCCTGGAGAGGGAAATGGCAACCCACTCCAGTATTCTTGACTGGAAAATCCGATGGACAGAGGAGCCTGGCAGGCTACAGTCCATGCGGTCTCAAAGAGCTGGACACGACTGAGTGACTTCACTTTGGTGTTTGTGATATATATCATCAATGAGCCCCCCAGAAACTTGATAGTAATTGGTATTTCCCACCGAAAGTACCCATTTCTCTGCACAGCTACACCCATATTTGTTTGCATTGTTAATGATTTCCGTGAATTATGGATTTTGTCTGTCTTTTGAGGGGTACGGAAACATGTTGCTTACCTAGTGATCCCAGCTAACTGCCAACTTTCATAGTCCAACTTGACTATCAAAACAGTGACCTAATACAATAATAAGGTCTCAATTTATTTGTGAATAATTCCTTCCTGAAGAAATCCGACTGAGAGGGTTGTCACAGAATAAAGAGAATGGCATAGTGAAGGCACTAAGGCCCAAGCAAAACCAAAACCACCATGCTGGAGTCCTTAGTGTGCACTGATATCTCCTGGAGGTCCCCAGTGGATAGTATGTGGCTACTGTACATGGATTGCTCAGGCTTAGCTAACCTGGTGTGGAAAATGTTGCTATTTCTGAACAGTCCTTCTGAAATTCTATGTCCCTATGGATTGTAAATTCAATCAATTTACATTCATGGCAATAAATGGGAAGAGGGGTTAACATTGATGTGGGTATAAAGAGGAACTCCACAATGGCTTATTTTAAATCAAAGGGGAAATCAGATTTTAAAATGATATTTACAAGCAACTTTCAAGACACTTATACGTCTGTATACCTTTTGGGTGCTAGCTCTCTGTTCTTACAACGTGAGAAACTGCTCTTTGGAGGGATATATTTATTTCTCAATTTGAAAAGGTAACTTTAAAGGTTATTACTAGACTATATAATATAGTTTATTTTTTAGACTGGCTACAGATTTAATAGAATCAAATAATATTAGTTAAGTACCATTTTTTCCTTTTCATAGGTAAGGTAATCACTTTTACAGTTATTGACATACAAAACTATCACTTTGGTTGGTTCCAGTTTGTAAGTGATCTCAAATATTAAATTACTCCTATAAAATTCTTGGCATCAAGATCCTTTGCAAACCAGTGCCTGCTATCTGAGCTGTAATGGGAAAGATGTACACTGATTGTAAGGTCTTTCATTTTAATTTTGCTCCCACTAGAGAAGATTGATATAAATAAAATTTAAATAGAAAACATATTTCAGATGCCAGCAGTAGAAAAGACTTTGTCAGCCTAATGAAAAGGTATCAATTTTCTCGATTTTATTCAATAAACTGTGAGTCATTTTCTAAATGGATTAGATTAAAGGCAAGTTCAAACTCCCAGTGAGATGTTCTTGGCACTGAGGGAGACTTCAGACAAGGGAGAAAGAACAGGACATCCAGAACCTCTTAGGCCTCTTCAGATCTTTGCAAATTGATAGTAAGCTGGAAAGAAGTGTCTCAAACATGACTTTACCTATAAGCGCGAGTCTGAGTAAACTTCGGGAGTTGGTGATGGACAGGGAGGCCTGGCGTGCTGCGATTCATGGGGTCGCAAAGAGTCGGACACGACTGAGTGACTGAACTGAACTAGAAGCCAAATCCTGGGGAATTGAATGGGAAACATTGTTTCTCTTATTTCATTAGGATGTTATGCATGGTTGGTCGAATTACAAAGGAGAGCATGGAAATTTGGGGAGGACTGAAGCTGAGTGCTGAAGAATTGATGCTTTTGAACTGTGGTGTTGGAGAAGACTCTTGAGAGTCCCTTGGACTGCAAGGAGATCCAACCAGTCCATCTAAAGGAGATCAGTCCTGGGTGTTCATTGGAAGGACTGATGCTGAAGATGAAACTCCAATACTTTGGCCACTTCATGCTAAGAGTTGACTCACTGGAAAAGACCCTGATGCTGAGAGGGATTGGGGAAGCAGGAGAAGGGGATGACAGAGGATGAGATGGCTGGATGGCATCACCGACTCAATGGACATGAGTTTGGGTGAACTCCAGGAGTTGGTGATGGACAGGGAGGCCTGGTGTGCTGCGATTCATGGGGTTGCAAAGAGTTGGATACGACTGAGCGACTGAGCTGAGCTGAAGCTTGGATGAAGAGCCTATGGCAGTCAGTGCTTTATACGCCTGTCTCATAAATGTTTGATAAAATGAAACAAAAACACGCTGTGATGCTACCATGCCCACACAGTCTCTGGGGAAGACTTTGATGCCTTCTGATTTATTATAATTAATTTAACTTCAGAAAACATAACCCAACTTTCATGTGAGGATGAGATGTGTAAACCCTGATCACAGAGTGCTCTTTAAGCTAATTTTATTTGTGTGTATGTGTTTGAAATGGCAAAATATTTTGATAACTGGTTATTTTTATAATTCAGCGAGAACTGTGCAATATCTTTTTGGCATATGCCTTCACTCACCAATCCCTTGGGAAATGCAAAATAAGAATTGGTGCTTTCTTTCTGTTTTCTTATATAATGCCCCACAACTAGGATGGTCAATTTGGTGGGATCCTTGGAATAGTTTGGAAAAGTTCAGCTTCATTTATCAGAAAATAGCTATAGACTATCTGCTCTATGCTTATCATCATTCAATATAGGCAGTCTGAGTGACATAAAAGTGATGTCAAAGCTTTTTGATGAGTTTAAGGTAGATGAGCAAATGAAAAATGATATAAGGTCCTTATTTTTAAATACCTAATGCCTAAAATATCAAACAACTTTATTTAAACAACCAGAATTAGCCTTTAGAAATTACCACATATATGGGTAAAATCACAACATCGACAGTTTGCAACTTTTCATGTTCATGATGATGATAAAAGGAAAGCTAGAAAATCAAAGAAAGCCAACAATATAAATGTGGCAATGTTTTCGATGCATCCAGCTGCAAAAAGTTCAAAATGATAGTTCTACTGCCTCAAGCCACACATCCTTACTCTTCATGCTAAATTGAAAACCTCTGCTGCTGCTGCTGCTGCTGCTGCTGCTAAGTCGCTTCAGTCGTGTCCGACTCTGTGCAACTCCATAGACGGCAGCCCACTAGGCTCCTCTGTCCCTGGGATTCTCCAGGCAAGAACACTGGAGTGGGTTGCCATTTCCTTCTCCAATGCATGAAAGTGAAAAGTGAAAGTGAAGTCGCTCAGTCTGTCCGACTGTTAGCGACCCCATGGACTGCAGCCCACCAGGCTCCTCCGTCCATGGGATTTTCCAGGCAAGAGTACTGGAGTGGGGTGCCATTGCCTTCTCTGTGAAAACCTCTAAGTTTACCTACATTGGAAGCAGGAGGTAATGTGTTCCTAAAATTCAACAGCAATACCTAGAAGCCAGAAAAGTACTTCCCCATCTGAGGGCTATAGATCTTTGGAGGAGGTGGGGACAACTGTGGTTTCCATGGTGGTTTGAAGAGTCTTCTTGAACTTAGCAATTCTGATTCATTTTTATTTTTTTGTATTTACTATTTCATGTCAGGTGATACTACCTTTTCGTTTTGACTGTAGAAATGGCTGCACAGTCTTCCTCTTCTATGTCCACCCTTTAGAATGTGACTTCCCCTCTCCTTGCATCAGGAAGAGAATGAAGTCTGTTTCCTCACTCCTTCTGTCTGGGTTTGGCCATGTGTTTTGTTTAGCTAATTAGAAGTTCGCAAACATGACAGGAAGAAGATGGAAAGTACTGTTGCTTGCTTGGGGCTTGCTGCCCTCTGGAATGCTGAGCTGACCATGATGAAATGTCACGTGAGCTGAGAAGAGCTCTCTGATCTGATGCCCTCCTGGAGTAATTAGCCTGCCAACCATCAGATTGTGGCTGAGGCCATCCTAGACCCCAGTTCTACAAAGTTCACTGTTAGCCTGCTCCTTACCCGCCCCCTCACCTGCCACTTCCTGTCTTGAATATTTAAATGACAGCTGCAACTTCAGTGGCTCTCACCAAGGAATGTTCAGGAAAATGGCTGCAAGGCTGGCACTTATGTCATTAAATCAACGTCAACAATCCAAGCCTCTGGACTTCTTGTTATCCAAGAAAAATCAATTCCTATTACTCCAGCTATTACAGTTGGGGATTCTATTACTTGCCAGCTAATATAATCCTAAGTAAAACTGAAGGTATTTAATAAATATCTGGACCACCTGAATGAATGAATGAATGTAGATACTCGTGCCTAGGCCAGATCCTGCCATTTCTGTCCACCAACTACTAAATATTCACGTTCATCAAAGAGTGACCTTTTATTTGGCATTCAAATTCAGAAATTCAATTGACATATAGACAATCCTGAGAGTGGTTTTCTGTCCTCATTGTGTGTGTCTCCAATTTGCATGCACAGTCACACCTTCCTTCACAACTCACCAGATGTGGAAGATACCAAACTAGCATAGCTGTATGTAAATTAGGCATTTTCCCAGAGCAATTCAGTGTCAGTGGTAATGTTGAATTTTCTTAATTACAATCCAGATATGCTCACAATGGAGTAATACTAACTGTTATGGTCTAGAGAAGCTAAATTCAATTTTGCTAAACTATTAAGATTCATTTCGATGTACTATTTGGGCAAGAAGAGGCACACATATAGAAACTGCTCTCATGGTGAAGTATTTTCTGAGGCTGGCTGGAGCAAAGAAAGAAATTGGCAAAGGACTAAAAATCAGCCATCAAAAGAAAAAGAGAAACAGAGCAACAAAAGTAAGGCTTCTGCTGCTGCTGCTGCTGCTAAGTCACTTCAGTTGTGTCCGACTCTGTGTGACCCCATAGAGGGCAGCCCACCAGGCTCCACCGTCCCTGGGATTCTCCAGGCAAGAACACTGGAGTGGGTTGCCATTTCCTTCTCCAATGCATGAAAGAGAAAAGTGAAAGTGAAGTCGCTCAGTCTGTCCGACTGTTAGCGACCCCATGGACCGCAGCCCACCAGGCTCCTCCGTCCATGGGATTTTCCAGGCAAGAGTACTGGGG
>SJYX01004023.1:152116-164228 GCA_006410675.1 Oreotragus oreotragus
GAAGAGTTGACTCATTGGAAAAGACTCTGATGCTGGGAGGGATTGTGGGCAGGAGGAGAAGGGGACGACCGAGGATGAGAGTGAACTCCAGGAGTTGGTGATGGACAGGGAGGCCTGACGTGCTGCGATTCATGGGATCACAAAGAATCAGACACGACTGAGTGACTGAACTGAACTGAATGATACTACTAATTTTTTAAAAGTATATTTTCTTAAGGTAGTTGCTCATTGTGCTTAATGCTGATAAAAGAGTCTTTACTTTTAAAAGGTAATGATTAAAAAATTAATTTTATTTATTGAAATATAGTTGATTAACAATACTGTCTTAATTTCTGCTATACAGCAAAGTGATTCCATTATTTATATATATATGTATAAATAATTTTCCATTATGGTTTTTCAGAGGATATTGAGTATGGTTCCCTATGCTACAAAGTAGGATCTTGCTGTTTATTCCTTCTCTGTATGATAATTTGCATCTGCTAATTTGAAAGTCCCAGCCCATCCCTCTCCTGCCTCCCTCCCTCTTGGCAATCACAAGCCTATTTATTCTCTATGTCTGTAAATCTGTTTCATAGATCCATTTATCTGTGTCATAGTTTACAGTCTACGTATAAGTGATACAATATGGTATTTGTCTTTCTCTGCCTGGCTTGCTTTACTTATTATGATATTCTCTAGGTCTATCCATGTTGCTGCAAATGGCATTATTTCAATGAAAGATGTTTTTTAAAGAATTGTTTTTTTTTTTTTTGGAAGTCCCTCATTTTTATACTGTGGGAAATAAATCTATGGCAGCTACATGATGAAAGAAATAGAATGAACTTTATAAACAAGTCAATAGATCACAAGCTCTGTAGCAGCATGTGAAATGGTTGAAACTTTAACTGTGGAGTCAGGGAAAACCAGATTTACATAACCTGCTTTAAGTTATATGAATTCTGAAAACCTTGGTATCCTCTTTCATCTAATAGGTATAATCATAGTGTTCCTGCCTCAGAGAGTTGTCTGAGTGATTAAATGTTAAACAGTTGATATAGGAGTTTAGAAGAAGTCCTGGCATATATAAGTGCAATCATGCATTGTGCTTAGACACTCAGTCATGTCTGACTTTTTGCGATCCCATGGACTGTAGCTCACCAGTCTCCTCTGTTCATGGGATTCTCCTGGCAACAATACTGGAGTAGGTTGCCATCTCTTCCTACAGAGGCTCTTTCCAACCCAGGGATAGAACCCAAGTCTCAAGTTTCCTGCATTGGCAGGCAGATTTTTTACCACTAGTCCCACCTGCGAAGTCCCATATAAGCGCAATATATGTTCTTAATGATGTTGATGGTTACTATCATTGCTTATATTACCCAGAACCATTCCTGGTACATATTTGGTTTTAATTTGAATCAGTCAGTTCAGTTGCTCAGTCGTGTCCAACTCTGCGACCCCATGAATCGCAGCACTCCAGGCCTCCCTGTCCATCACCAGCTCCCGGAGTTCACTCAGACTCACGTCCATCGAGTCCGTGATGTCATCCAGCCATCTCATCCTCGGTCGTCCCCTTCTCCTCCTGCCCCCAATCCCTCCCAGCATCAGAGTCTTTTCCAAAGAATCGACTCTTCGCATGAGGTGGCCAAAGTACTGGAGTTTCAGCTTTAGCATCATTCCTTCCAAAGAACACCCAGGGCTGATCTCCTTTAGAATGGTCTGGTTGGATCTCCTTGCAGTCCAAGGGACTCTCAAGAGTCTTCTCCAACACCACAGAGCTTGTGACAAAGCCTTGTCTAACTCAATTTAATTTGAATAGTTAAGTATATTGAGAGTTATAGTAAAGATAGATAAATTATTTTGTTAAATTAAATTTATCTATGGTAACTAATGTCAGACTTTATTTTCGGGGGCTCCAAAATCACTGCAGATAGTGATTGCAGCCATGAAATTAAAAGACGCTTACTCCTTGGAAGAAAAGTAATGACCAACCTGGATAGTATATTCNTGTGTGTGTGTGTGTGTGTGTGTGTGTGTGTGTGTGTGTTTGTAAGCAATCACTTTATCATCTGAAAGTCTCCTCCACCAGGAATAGTGCAAAGCACTGGGGATACAGGGATGTCCAAGGCACTGTCTGATTTCTTCCTTTGAGTTCCTCCAAGTCCAATGGGAGATATTCAGGTTGAGGGGCAATTGCAGTTTAGTGTAATAAGTTCTACAGCAGAGTAAGCACAGGTGAATGGCACCAGACTCAGCCTTGGAGGGTGATCAAGGAAGATGTCTGCTAGGAGACAGTGATGCAAAGGAGTAAAGGATGGAGCACTGGAGGCAGAGGGATCATCTTTACAACTGTCTGAACATGAGAGGAAGCATGGAGCAAGGAGGTCGGAACAGATGGTTAAGGATCTTACAAGACATGACAATGGCATTAGATTTTATCCTGGCTTGATGGGGAATCAAAGTTACACACAATATGGGTTTTCCACTGGAGCCCAGAAAGGACATAAACTAGTTGTAATAACCCTCCAAAGCCAGGCACCTCACAGCCCAGTTGGCACTTCAGTTGAGCCTGGTAAGACACTGAGCAGAAGCTGTAGCTATGAACTCCAGACATAGAGAAACTATGGGTTAATAAATACTTGTTGAGTTGCTGCTAAGTCGTTTCAGTCATGTCTGACTCTGTGCGGCCCCATAGATGGCAGCCCACCAGGCTCCCCCGTCCCTGGGATTCTCCAGGCAAGAACACTGGAGTGGGTTGCCATTTCCTTCTCCAATGCATGAAAGTGAAAAGTGAAAGGGAAGTCGCTCAGTCATGTCCAATTCTTAGTGACCCCATGGACTGCAGCCTACAAGGCTCCTCCATTCATGGGATTTTCCAGGCAAGAGTACTGGAGTGGGGTGCCATTGCCTTCTCCGGTTCAGTTGCTAGATTTGTAATTTGTTATGCAGAAATAGAAAAATAATATAAGACCATGGAGATGAATTTAAAATATGGCTCTTGAACTTGAAAAATGTGATTATAAGATTATAAGGTTGTTAGTGTGATTATAAGGTGACTGGTTACTTTTGTCAGGAAAGGTGAGAGAACTTGTTAAAAGATAAAAAGCAGAAGTCACAAGAATATAGCTTGTATCATGTGCAACTATCTCCCTGACAGAGGTTCTTAACTGTCTGTGTTTGCTAAACACTAGGAATTTGGGTGGAAACCTAAAAGGATTAGACTGACTCTGTCTCTGCAGTTATTCACTCTGCACTTGGGCATCCTCCCAAGCCTCCTCACAGTTTAGTGTTAGTCGCTCAGTCGAGTCCAACTCTGCAACCCCACAGGCTGTAGCCTGCTAGGCTCCTCTGTCCATGGGATTCTCCAGGCAAGAATACTGGAGTGGGTTGCCATTTCCTTCCCCATGTCACAGTCTGGATACAGCCATTTGTTGCCTTGACTCTGCTCTCTCATATCCAGAGGAGGTGGCTCTCCCATGTTTCAGGAAACATACTCAGACCTTAAGTACCTGCTTATCAGAATGTCACACTTCTTTCCTTCTAATACATGCAGCAAGATGCATTCTGTTCTTAGCATTCCACACAATCCATCCATTATGCCATCTGAAAGCTTTTTCTAGTAACTTTTAGTTTCTGAGTAAATAGCCTCAGTTTTAGCAGGAGCAATTTTTATTTCTCCATCATATTTTGATCCTTTAAGGGACTGTAGTACACCTGTGCACCATAGCACAAAATTGAAAGCACTATCTCTCAGCCTTGCTAAAAATACCTTTGGATAGACTTTTACTGGCCATTGATATTTTGGTTGATAATAAAGTTGGGGGAAAATGTAAAGCTCATAAGCCAAAATATTGAGGTTAGATGGCAAATTTTTAGTAAAGGGATAAGAAAAGGATTGGTAACCACCATTCAGACATGGTAGAGGATTCACTCTTCCTTTGAAAGAGACTGCGTCAGGACACTGATATATGGTGACATGACAGGGACAGGGGCAGGCCTCTTGTGACTGTGCTTGTGTGGACCAGGTGAAACTAATCAAGTCAGCCAAAAGTCTCAATGGCAGACACTGCAGGACAGTGTGTCTGTCATGCCTGGATCCTGGTTACAATCCTAGTTAAGGTGTTCAGGAACACAACCTGAGTCCAGGGAGGTCCTCCCCAGGACAGAAGCAGAGAAACACAAAACTGCCTGCTCTGTGGACAGTTTGTGTTTAGAGCAACTCAGCTTAGGGTGGCCACAAAGGAGCCCTGCTGGTTTTCAGAACAAAGGCCTAGCAGGCAGTTTCTTTTTTGGTCTAGTTGTGAACTGGGTGAGGAAAGCTTGGCTGTTCATAAGATCTTTATGTTTGTAAAGGTCATAAGAAAGATCTTTTTTTTTCACCTCTTGAAATCATTTTATTTCTTAAAAAAAATTTTTTTTTTTTTTACTCTACAATATTGTATTGATTTTGCCATACAGAAAAATGCCTATAGCAGGCAAAGAGGATGGAGAAACTCCATGGCTGGACTTACATTTGCTTTTTATTTGGTTGTACGTAAATGAGACTAACTGTGGTTGCTCATCTTTTCCTTGTCCCTTCACCACAAATTTAGATAGAACCATCAAAAAGAAAGCAGTCAGAAAGTATGCACTAAGATTCCGTTTTCTGTGCACTGGATTAATTTTTTCTGTGATTATCAAGTTATTCAGATTATATGATGATGGTACAATGATGATGACCATAGCCATCATTGTGGTAAAGAGCATCGTCAACTATTTACTTTATTATTCTTTCTGCATTGAGCACTTAGTTCAAATCCAAAAACAAATCCATCAGTGCTGTTTCACTGGCTTCCTTTCCAAAATATGTATTATCAGAAAATGATGCCTCTTTCTGGGGAAATGCACACATAATAGCTTTTTGCCTGAAATGCCTCCCTAGCAGGAATGATTCTTATAATGATTTTTTTTTAATTATTAAGGTATGATTCACATCACCAAAACACACCACTTTAGCCATTTTCAAGTATTCAATTCAGTGGATTTTAGTGCATTCAAAATGCACAACTCTCACCACTATCTAGTTCAAGAATAATTTCATGATCCCTAAAGGAAACTGTGTACCCATTAAACATCACTCCCCATGTCCCTCTTATCACAGCCCCTGACAACCATTGGCTTCTTGTGCACTTAGGATTTGCCTATCTTGGATACTTATATAAACAGAATTGTATGATATGTGGCCTTTTACATATGGGTCTTTCAAAAAAATTTTTCAAGTTCATCTACGCTTTCAAAATTCATCTATGTTGTAGCATGTATAGTATCTTACCTCTTTTTATGGCTGAATAATATTTTTTCCCCTATGTCTGTATCACATTTTGTTTATCTATTCATCTATTGAGGGACATTTGGATTATGTCCCAAGTGAAGTGAAGTGAAGTGAATTTGCTCAGTCGTGTCCGATTCTTTGCGACCCCTTGGACTGTAGCCTACCAGGCTCCTTCGTCCATGGGATTTTCCAGGCAAGACTACTGGAGTGGGTGGTCATTTCCTTCTCCAGGGGATCTTCCCAAGCCAGGGATTCAACCTGGGTCTCCTGCATTGTAGGCAGACGCTTTACTGTCTGAGCCACCAGGGAAGTCCTTCTGGCTATTGTGGATAAAGTTGATTTGAATATGTATCTTCAATTCTTTGGGGCCTTAGAATAATTTTCAGGGTTGGTTTTGAGTCTTTGAATGTGGTCAAGACAAGTTTTGGCAACTATCCTTTTTTGCATGTTATTATTTCTAAGAGCATCAAGAAGGAGCTGTTTGACTCCGTAGATTGAAGGTAGCAGCTGAGAATGTGTGTGGAGGAGTTAGAGAGGAAGAAACATACAGAAAAAAGAGCTTGGGGCTGGGACTCTCTGAAGAAATAGAATTTCTCATAATCTGCTATATTGGTAGTGTTTGGGATTGTATCTACTAATCTGTCTATATTCATCTGTGTTCCCAGGNATCTAGATGTGTATAAGAGACAGGCTGAGAATGTGTGTGGAGGAGTTAGAGAGGAAGAAACATACAGAAAAAAGAGCTTGGGGCTGGGACTGTCTGAAGAAATAGAATTTCTCATAATCTGCTATATTGGTAGTGTTTGGGATTGTATCTACTAATCTGTCTATATTCATCTGTGTTCCCAGGAATAAATACATTCTGTTTCTATTCAATTACTCAATGTTTAGTAATCCACCAATTGTGTGAAATAATTAAGACTAATAATCACAAATCAAGATATTTGACGTAAGGTTCCATTAACAACTATTTTGTGTTTGATGACAGTCTTTGTTTTTGCATGTTCTAAAGCAAGGAAGACCTATATTCATTTTTCCTAGCAGACAATAAAAAGTGTAATCATAATACTTATCTGTAAAATGGAGTTAATAATAGGTTAGTTGTGAGGTTTAAGTAACTTAATGCTTCTAAATTAAAAGGTGCTGCCCTTAATGAGTCAGTCATTATTATCATTCATTATTATTATTCATTCAATACACAGTAGTAAAAGCAGTATTTGTAAAAGCAAATCAAACCATATTGTCCATTTGCTTAAAACCCTTTGATGTTTTTCCAGTTTATGGACTCCGGAAAGAATTTGCATGTCCTAAGGCCTCACCTGAATGATTTTGCTTCTAACTTTCCAAATGTTTCTGGACTATTTTTCTTCTTGCATATTCTCTCCAACCACGTTGGCTTTATTTCCCAGAACAGATCAAGATTTTCTTGCCTCGGGAACTTGGCACCTGCTTTTTCTTCTGCTGGGAATATTTATAGTCTACATTTCTCTCGGCTAACCACCCACTGTTCTTCTTGTGGAACTTAGCCTCAATGCCACTTTGTCATAGAAGCCTTTTGCTAAAGGACATCCTCCATTATTAATCTTGATTTTTTTCTCCCTTTTGCTGGAGTTAAATGATAGCCTAATTATAACCTGCAGTGATTTTATTTAATTACCCACTGACTACAGTTTGCCTATCCCTCCTTTCAAGTCTCTTGAAAGAATCACTATCTAGCTCAGTGTTTAGATATTCATGGTATATATTTATTAAATATTTTCTAAATAAATAAACTCTCCAAATAGTTTCTATTTTCATTTCTGGAAATGAGAGTTAGGGAAGCCGTAAGTATTTTGTAATTATTTTATATCTTATCATGGTTGGGCTCATTACATTTTTTATTATAATAACATTTAAAATTATTTATTTGTTCCTTTGCATATTTTATTACTTTTCAATCCTCAAAGGATTTGAGGTGACTATTTTTCAAGCTGGAATTCATTTAAGGCACATTTTGAGGTTTCAGTATTCATTTTTAAACACTACCAAGAAAACGGGATATTAAGAAGGAAAATCAAAATCCAGATTCTATACTGGATATTTGAAGGAATTCAGCTTCCCATTCTCTTGAATAAGAAGAGTTCACCTTACACCATGTTCTAAGAATGAGTTTCTTATAATAAAAAGAATAAGTTTCCCATTCTTTTGGTAGCCGGATTACAAGCTCGTTTTGGAGAATCATCCCATTGCTACTCCCCATCCATGTGCTTAGGTATGGGTCTGTGACTTCTCAGATAATCATAAACTCACAGTCTTCTGGTCACAGGGATTGCTTGAAGTAGCAATCGGTAATTTTTTTTCCTATAAACGGCCAGATGGCAAATATTTTGATCTTTCAGGCTGCACAGTTTCTGTTCAGCTACTCAGCTCTGTCCTCGTATCATGAGAGCAACCTAGACAACATGTAAAGAAATGGTCATGGCTGTCTTGTAATAAAACTGTGTTAGCAACTCACGAGGGACAAGATTTGGTCTGTGAATTGCCATTTGCCAACCCCTGGCTATGGGTCTACAAGTACCAAAATTGTGAGTAAGTGTTTAGAAAATTTTATATCATTTTAATAGAGTAACTTTATGTATTTTGTAAATATAATTCTTTTCCTTTCATTTTTATGTGAATTCATATTTAATTGTATTTTACAAAACTATTGGTCTATTACATACTGGATGTTTATAAAAAAATGATAAAAAGGTCTTCATGATGGAAAGTTTGAGAAGCACTGGCTTAGAGCACAACATAGTGTAAGGTAAACTCATCAGCCTGATTCAAGCCAATCCAAGACTTGTAGGAAGAGACCCATTTTCCCCCTTGGCACTTAAACCTAGAAATTGTGAGCCTGCAGCTATTGGGCCACCTCAAAGAGTCCAGGAAGGAAGGAAGGTAGGATATTGTAAAGCACAACCAAGAGGTGGATAGAAATCAACTGTGATGACATAACTTGAGACCTTGATTAAGTCTTCAGCTTGGTACTGCTTATTTGCGTTTTGTTTGTTTCCCCACCTGATAAGTTTTACCACTGAAATTTACTTGTATGTAAGCCAATAAATCCCTCCTTCTCCCTAAGCCAGTTTTCATGGAGTTTTTGGTCGCTTGTAACCAAGAGAATCTGACAAATTTAAATTTGCTTACCTTTCACTTCCATTAACTAACTGTGAGACACTGGGGGAATCACCTCCCTTACTCATATATTTATTTCCCCAGCTATAAAGATAATGAAGTTTTACCCAGTAAGACCTTAGTTCTCAAGTCATACCATTGCCAAAACATATTACAAATGACTCAAATAGTCATTATTGCTTCAATAAATAATACCTTTAAAAATTAACATACAAAGTGTTTCCATAGAAAATACTGCTCCAAATAATCATTAGTCCTTTCAGTTTGGCCCTGACAAAATAAATTCCGTAGTATACATGAAAATTCTGCATGGATCTCAAAAGATTTTATACCCAGGCTGCTTTATGAAAGTTGGGAGAAAAGGTATCTCTTTAATGATTTCTACAATTCCATTTTAGTCACATGAAGTTGACTATTTTGCCTTCTACCAGGATGAAGGGGGAAAATGTTGCAAAAGAGAAAATATAATAACTTCTAGGCTCCAGCCAATACATGTCTGCTGGAGATAGGCTTTCAAGGTTCCAGTTCTAAGGAAATGTTAAAGAACATCTCTTGTACTCATGAAAGTCCAGCAGTATTTGTAAAAGCAAATCAAACCATATTGTCCATTTGCTTAAAACCCTTTGATGTTTTTCCAGTTTATGGACTCCGGAAAGAATTTGCATGTCCTAAGGCCTCACCTGAATGATTTTGCTTCTAACTTTCCAAATGTTTCTGGACTATTTTTCTTCTTGCATATTCTCTCCAACCACGTTGGCTTTATTTCCCAGAACAGATCAAGATTTTCTTGCCTCGGGAACTTGGCACCTGCTTTTTCTTCTGCTGGGAATATTTATAGTCTACATTTCTCTCGGCTAACCACCCACTGTTCTTCTTGTGGAACTTAGCCTCAATGCCACTTTGTCATAGAAGCCTTTTGCTAAAGGACATCCTCCATTATTAATCTTGATTTTTTTCTCCCTTTTGCTGGAGTTAAATGATAGCCTAATTATAACCTGCAGTGATTTTATTTAATTACCCACTGACTACAGTTTGCCTATCCCTCCTTTCAAGTCTCTTGAAAGAATCACTATCTAGCTCAGTGTTTAGATATTCATGGTATATATTTATTAAATATTTTCTAAATAAATAAACTCTCCAAATAGTTTCTATTTTCATTTCTGGAAATGAGAGTTAGGGAAGCCGTAAGTATTTTGTAATTATTTTATATCTTATCATGGTTGGGCTCATTACATTTTTTATTATAATAACATTTAAAATTATTTATTTGTTCCTTTGCATATTTTATTACTTTTCAATCCTCAAAGGATTTGAGGTGACTATTTTTCAAGCTGGAATTCATTTAAGGCACATTTTGAGGTTTCAGTATTCATTTTTAAACACTACCAAGAAAACGGGATATTAAGAAGGAAAATCAAAATCCAGATTCTATACTGGATATTTGAAGGAATTCAGCTTCCCATTCTCTTGAATAAGAAGAGTTCACCTTACACCATGTTCTAAGAATGAGTTTCTTATAATAAAAAGAATAAGTTTCCCATTCTTTTGGTAGCCGGATTACAAGCTCGTTTTGGAGAATCATCCCATTGCTACTCCCCATCCATGTGCTTAGGTATGGGTCTGTGACTTCTCAGATAATCATAAACTCACAGTCTTCTGGTCACAGGGATTGCTTGAAGTAGCAATCGGTAATTTTTTTTCCTATAAACGGCCAGATGGCAAATATTTTGATCTTTCAGGCTGCACAGTTTCTGTTCAGCTACTCAGCTCTGTCCTCGTATCATGAGAGCAACCTAGACAACATGTAAAGAAATGGTCATGGCTGTCTTGTAATAAAACTGTGTTAGCAACTCACGAGGGACAAGATTTGGTCTGTGAATTGCCATTTGCCAACCCCTGGCTATGGGTCTACAAGTACCAAAATTGTGAGTAAGTGTTTAGAAAATTTTATATCATTTTAATAGAGTAACTTTATGTATTTTGTAAATATAATTCTTTTCCTTTCATTTTTATGTGAATTCATATTTAATTGTATTTTACAAAACTATTGGTCTATTACATACTGGATGTTTATAAAAAAATGATAAAAAGGTCTTCATGATGGAAAGTTTGAGAAGCACTGGCTTAGAGCACAACATAGTGTAAGGTAAACTCATCAGCCTGATTCAAGCCAATCCAAGACTTGTAGGAAGAGACCCATTTTCCCCCTTGGCACTTAAACCTAGAAATTGTGAGCCTGCAGCTATTGGGCCACCTCAAAGAGTCCAGGAAGGAAGGAAGGTAGGATATTGTAAAGCACAACCAAGAGGTGGATAGAAATCAACTGTGATGACATAACTTGAGACCTTGATTAAGTCTTCAGCTTGGTACTGCTTATTTGCGTTTTGTTTGTTTCCCCACCTGATAAGTTTTACCACTGAAATTTACCTGTATGTAAGCCAATAAATCCCTCCTTCTCCCTAAGCCAGTTTTCATGGAGTTTTTGGTCGCTTGTAACCAAGAGAATCTGACAAATTTAAATTTGCTTACCTTTCACTTCCATTAACTAACTGTGAGACACTGGGGGAATCACCTCCCTTACTCATATATTTATTTCCCCAGCTATAAAGATAATGAAGTTTTACCCAGTAAGACCTTAGTTCTCAAGTCATACCATTGCCAAAACATATTACAAATGACTCAAATAGTCATTATTGCTTCAATAAATAATACCTTTAAAAATTAACATACAAAGTGTTTCCATAGAAAATACTGCTCCAAATAATCATTAGTCCTTTCAGTTTGGCCCTGACAAAATAAATTCCGTAGTATACATGAAAATTCTGCATGGATCTCAAAAGATTTTATACCCAGGCTGCTTTATGAAAGTTGGGAGAAAAGGTATCTCTTTAATGATTTCTACAATTCCATTTTAGTCACATGAAGTTGACTATTTTGCCTTCTACCAGGATGAAGGGGGAAAATGTTGCAAAAGAGAAAATATAATAACTTCTAGGCTCCAGCCAATACATGTCTGCTGGAGATAGGCTTTCAAGGTTCCAGTTCTAAGGAAATGTTAAAGAACATCTCTTGTACTCATGAAAGTCCCTGAAGACCATTAAAAAAATTATTTATTTTTATTGGAGGCTAATTGCTTTACAATATTGTGGTGGTTTTTGCCATACACTGACATGAATCAGCCATGGGTGTACATGTGCCCCCATCCTGAACCCCCTGCCCACTGCCCTCCCCATCCCATCCCTCAGGGTTGTCCCAGCGCACCAGCTTGAGTGCCCTGTCTCATGCATCGAACTTGGACTGGTCATCTATTTCACATATGGTAATATACATGTTTCAAAGCTATTCTCTCAAATCATCCCACCCACACCTTCTCCCACAGAGTCCAAAAGTCTGTTCTTTATATCTCTTTTGCTGTCTTGCATATAGGGTCATCGTTACCATCTTTCTAAATTCCATATATGCATTAATATACTGTATTGGTGTTTTTCTTTCTGACTTACTTCACTCTATATAATAGGCTCCAGTTTCATCCACCTCTTTAGAACTGATTCAAATGTATTCTTTTTAATAGCTGAGTAAGGAAACGGCAATCCACTCCAGTACTCTTGCCTAGAAAATCCCATGGACAGAGGAGCTTGGTGCAGGCTGTCCATGGGGTCGCAAAGA
>SJYX01004023.1:165602-194747 GCA_006410675.1 Oreotragus oreotragus
AGAAGGGAATGGCAACCCACTCCAGTATTCTTGCTTGGAGAATCCCATGGATGGAGGAACCTGGTTGGCTGCAGTCCATGGGGTTGCAAGAGTCGGACACAACTTAGCAACTAAACCACCACCACCACCACCACTACCACTAAAATAGTATTCTTTTAAAAAAAAAAAAACACCAAAAAACTTTTGGGGGGCATTTCTATGATCCAGAATAGATTAAAAAAAAAAAATTCTCTACTTAAATTGGCTTTTGAAAGAAAACTTTGTGTCTTCATGCCATCTTGCACTTCCAGTGACATTTTGGGCTCTGAAATTACCATGTTTTCAGTCACAAATACCCTTAGCCTTTTTGTTGTTGCTATTGTTATTTTTTTTTTAATAATAGACTCTGCTTTCAGGAGATACAGCCTCTCATACTCACTTAGCCAAGTGTGCTTTTCTGATTTGATATTCATGTTTTCCACAGCTCCAACATTGTACTCAGCTCCCAGCACCCATTTCTCCCTGTGATTTCTAATCCAATACTTATTGAGTATAAATATCTTTGAACATGGGGACATCCCAGTGCCTGCTTCAATAGATATGTGTGGAATGAATGATTACAAAATAATACTTATTACTGAAGATTCTCTTCATTTCAGGTGTGATTGCAAATACTTTCCATACATCTAATCCTCACTGGAACCCCAGGACGTAGACACTTAGGGCTTATGTCTATTTCACAGAAGAGGAAGCAGAGGCACAGAGAAGTGATTTTTTCCAGGGTCATATGACAGTCAAAAATTGCTGAGTCAGGATTCAAATTCTGACTCAAAAATCTCTCAGCTTTTTTTTTTTTTATAATACCAGGGACTGAACTCCAAGCCACTGTTAGTGAAGAGTCTACTGACTACCAAGCAAGAGATTGGTAATCAGTGTCTCTGATAGGCGATGCTTCCTGGAGTAGCATCAGATACAAGTGGATCTTTGGTGAAAATTCCATGAGTTGGCTACCAACTGGGGATAATTATCCAATGGCAGGTGATTCCTGAGTATTTTTCCCCATCCACACCACCACTTCCCAGTGCAAGCTATTATACTCTTCTTCTTGGGCTACACGTGTATCCTTCCAGCCCTTTCTATAAAAAACAGTCAGAGCCACTTAAACAAACAAATCCACCATTCTCTGTCACTTTCCTACTCCAAAACCCTCACTGTATTCTACGTATCTTTAGGAAAAAGTCAAAATCTTCATCTGAGTGTAGAAAGCCCTGCTTACTTTTCCAGACACCTCTCAAGCTTTTTTTTCCTGTATCCAGTCACACCCTTACTACTTTCATTTCCTGGAGGAAACATGCTCTTTCCTAGCTAAAGACATTTACTCTGGCTGCTGCTTTAGTCGGGCACACCAACACCCTGTGCTTCCAACCATCCAACTGTGTCATTGTGACCTGCTGTCGTAGGTCTACTCATCTTTCCTTTTGGTCTCAGCTTGGCCAGAAAGGATTTTCTTAATATATTCCAGTCCCAGATCATACTCGAGTCCTCTAAAACGTACCATCAAAGTCTTGCTTCTCTGTTTTTTAAACTCCCATTATACTCTTATAATTACACATTGAATATCTTTCTTCCTTTCTTGCCATATCTCCAGTACCAAATATCTGTCATAGTGCTACTTCATACTTGTTGAGTGAATTAATGGACATAGATTAAATAATTAAATTGTGTCACTTCTAGGAACCATTACCTTAGAGACAAAAAAAGGTTTAAATATGTCTTGAAAATGTGAATAGTTGGTAGAACACTGGAATAGTTTACCCAGGAACACTGTCAATTTTTAAAAACCAGTGATATTATAATAAATGCTATAAATGCTAATATATTCCAAGCATTTACTATGTAAAAGGCATCTTTCCAAGAACTGTGAACAAACTGGTCATTTTTGTTTTTTATTTTCATTGGCTTTTTCCTGAAGACCAAATCAGATGTCTCTCATTTTCCTCCTAAAAACTGGTAAGAAACACCGGTATCAATGGTAGTGGCGGTGTTGGTAACAGTAAAGGTGATGATGACAATTGTGTTGCTGATGGTATCTTACTACATGCTATATTCTTTAAATGCAGGACAATCATATGTGGTCCTAAGGACCACTTAATGAGACAGGTAATATTATTACCCNCTCTACACTAAGTCCCAAGGGGATGTTGGTCATTGAATGAAAATACCAGGTATCGTCAGTCGTGTCTGACTCTTTGCGACACCATGGACTGTAGCCTGCCAGGCTCCTCTGTCCATGGATTCTCTAGGCAAGAATATTGGATTGGGTTGCCATGCCATCCTCCAGGGGACCTTCCTGGCCTAGGGATTGAACCCACATCTCTTACATTCGTTGCACTGGCAGGCAGGTTCTTTACCACTAGTGACACCTGGGAAGCCTACTTACAATATATAACTAAATATGGTTCATTATCCTTAAATCTGTTTTCATTTTTTCTAATCATGGCAAATAGATGGGAAAACACTGGAAACAGTGGTTGACTTTATTTTTGGGGGCTCTAAAATCACTACAGGTGGTGATTGCAGCCATGACATTAAAAGACGCTTACTCCTTGAAAGGAAAGTTATTACCAACCTAGATAGCATATTAAAAAGCAGAGACATTACTTTGTCAACAAAGGTCCATCTAGTCAAGGCTANTTTTTTTTTTTTTATAATACCAGGGACTGAACTCCAAGCCACTGTTAGTGAAGAGTCTACTGACTACCAAGCAAGAGATTGGTAATCAGTGTCTCTGATAGGCGATGCTTCCTGGAGTAGCATCAGATACAAGTGGATCTTTGGTGAAAATTCCATGAGTTGGCTACCAACTGGGGATAATTATCCAATGGCAGGTGATTCCTGAGTATTTTTCCCCATCCACACCACCACTTCCCAGTGCAAGCTATTATACTCTTCTTCTTGGGCTACACGTGTATCCTTCCAGCCCTTTCTATAAAAAACAGTCAGAGCCACTTAAACAAACAAATCCACCATTCTCTGTCACTTTCCTACTCCAAAACCCTCATTGTATTCTACATATCTTTAGGAAAAAGTCAAAATCTTCATCTGAGTGTAGAAAGCCCTGCTTACTTTTCCAGACACCACTCAAGCTTTTTTTTCCTGTATCCAGTCACACCCTTACTACTTTCATTTCCTGGAGGAAACATGCTCTTTCCTAGCTAAAGACATTTACTCTGGCTGCTGCTTTAGTCGGGCACACCAACACCCTGTGCTTCCAACCATCCAACTGTGTCATTGTGACCTGCTGTCGTAGGTCTACTCATCTTTCCTTTTGGTCTCAGCTTGGCCAGAAAGGATTTTCTTAATATATTCCAGTCCCAGATCATACTCGAGTCCTCTAAAACGTACCATCAAAGTCTTGCTTCTCTGTTTTTTAAACTCCCATTATACTCTTATAATTACACATTGAATATCTTTCTTCCTTTCTTGCCATATCTCCAGTACCAAATATCTGTCATAGTGCTACTTCATACTTGTTGAGTGAATTAATGGACATAGATTAAATAATTAAATTGTGTCACTTCTAGGAACCATTACCTTAGAGACAAAAAAAGGTTTAAATATGTCTTGAAAATGTGAATAGTTGGTAGAACACTGGAATAGTTTACCCAGGAACACTGTCAATTTTTAAAAACCAGTGATATTATAATAAATGCTATAAATGCTAATATATTCCAAGCATTTACTATGTAAAAGGCATCTTTCCAAGAACTGTGAACAAACTGGTCATTTTTGTTTTTGATTTTCATTGGCTTTTTCCTGAAGACCAAATCAGATGTCTCTCATTTTCCTCCTAAAAACTGGTAAGAAACACCGGTATCAATGGTAGTGGCGGTGTTGGTAACAGTAAAGGTGATGATGACAATTGTGTTGCTGATGGTATCTTACTACATGCTATATTCTTTAAATGCAGGACAATCATATGTGGTCCTAAGGACCACTTAATGAGACAGGTAATATTATTACCCACACCATAAAGATGAAGAAACTAGATAGAGAAGGGTTAAGTAACTATCTATATTTATATAGATAATATAGGCATAGTCAGGATTCATATCAACCCACTCGACATTCGTTTAGTAGCTGAACACAGCAATATGCTCTTTCCATTTTGGGGGTTAATAGGCTCTGCTGTGTAGCTCTTGCTTAGTGTCTCTCCTGAGGCTGTAGTCAGTTGGGATCTTTAGACATTTAAAGTGTTCACTAGTCTTGGCATCAAATATGGCTTACTTGGAGAGCTGGCAGCTGATGCTGCTGTTGGCTGGGAGTGCTTTTGAGACTGCTAACTGGAGGGCCTACACGTGACCTCTCCATGTGGCTTGGACTTCCCACAGCAATGAAGCTGGGTTTTGATAGGGATCATTCCAACAGGGGTAATTCCACAATATCAGGGGAAACAGCAAGTCTTCTTAGGAGCTAGTTATAGGTTTAGAACATGACTATTGTCACATTCTATTGGTCCAGCAAACACTAAGGAAATCCCAGGATGAAGGGAAAGGAGTTACACTTAACGTCTGGACATGCAGAACAGCACACATACACACAGAGGGAAGAAACTGATGAAAACCCTCTTGAAAACTGTCTTCCTTAAGATACTATGTTGTTTCATAGTTTATTTACATTGGCACTGATACTCGTTAATGCTGATCATGGTGGATAAGAAGGTAAGCCTTGCTACCCTCCTTCCAGGTCCCAGAGGATAACAACTTCAAGCATTCTTCACACAAACCATAGACACAGTGCTATTTGATTTGATAAGGTCTGTTTGTCTTTTTTTTTTTTTTTCTCTCTCTCTTGCTTGAGGGAAAGAAGTTTCACTATCATTCTATTTCAAGAGGCAAGTGGGAAAATCCTGCAGAACAAACAGGAGCCCTTCAAAGGACGCCTCTTAAATCACTGTCCATGGAGATCACTTTTCCCTTTAAGCCTGTGAAGAAAGCTTGGCGTTTCCTAACTTGCTTTGATGTAAATTCCTTTCTCAGTTTCCTTTCTTTTTTGGTCCACATGGGAGCCAAGGGATCATGTGTCTCTCTGAACCCTCACAATCAACCCTGAGTTGCTTTAGATATCTGTCCTCCGGCACTGCCTGCAGCAGTGTGGACTCTGGATGGAACTGAAAGTGTGCCCCCCAACCCAAAATGATTGAGAATGGCAGCTGGTGGGCTGAAAATTCTGTGAAAACAATAAATGACAAGTTGCTATATACACCTCATATACATTTCAGTGCAACTTAAAACTCCTAATTGTACAATTATTTGCCAACTTAAAAATGTAAAGCTGAGGACTTTTCTCAAAATAAGAGTCCAGATTTTGAGGTTCCAAGTAGTCATTCTTGCATAAACTACATTTATTAAGCATCATGCTTGATGCCATTTTTGTTTTCTTTCAAGTAAAATGAGAATTTAATGGAGAACACAGGATACTTCCAAATTTCTAAATGATTTTTCCCATGTACAAAAGGGTAATGGTTCTCTTTCATGGAATTATTCAAAATATTAAATTATGTATTTTATATAAAATTGAATATTTCAACAGCAAATATAACAGGCATGACAAGTTTTGAAAACACTGATTCTTGGTATGTATACCATTCAACAGGTGAGAACAGCGAATACTCAGGGGAGCTAGAAAGTGACCTAATAGAAGCCTCACTGCATCGCTGGTGTCCACTGGGATATTTTTGCAGAGGGAAGGGGCAGTCTCCATTCATGTGGTGTTTGGGTTAGAGGTCAGTTAAGAGAGCTTCTGGTGTGTTTCTTTGTTTTCCACTGTGACTGTGACTTAGCTCCACAGAAGATCACATTGTCTACAGTCCAGAGGAGAATCAGCATGACCTTTGCCACGTCCTGTGAAATCTAGGCCTTATTTAAATAAATGTTATCATTTTTAATAGCATGATCCATGTGCCAGGCCCTGTATAGCTGTTTCACATGATTTGTCTAATTTTATCCTTCCAAAACCCCTATGAGATAGTGCACCAATGAGAAATAGCATTAAGTTCCTTAATTGCATTAAGTTGCATTAGTGCAAGAATGAAAGTGAAAGTGAAGTCTCTCAGTCGTGTCTGACTTTTTGTGACCCCCTAGACTGTGGCCTACCAGGCTCCTCCATCCATGGGATTTTCCAGGCAAGAATACTGGAGTGTGTTGCCATTTCCGTCTTTAGGGGATCTTCCCAACCCAGGGATCGAACCTGGGTCTCCCACATTGGAGGCAGACGCTTTAACCTCTGAGCCGCCAGGGGGCTTAAAAAGAAGTTTAATTTCTTCTAAGGAAGGTAACTTAAAAGGTAAACAGCCCTGGGCTTAGAATTAGGAATTCATTCATCATGTGTGACTTCCATTTTCAAAATTATTGCATGATCCAAGATGACCACTAGAGTCTTCACATTTGTTTTGTGGCAGCAAATGGTGGAAGGGAGGAAAGTTCTCTAGAAGGACTATCTAAGATCTAGAACTTATACTGCAAAGGCCACGCTTGTCTGTGATGGGAGTCTGGGGTACATTTTTAGCTGTGCAATTTGATACTCAATTTGAATATGGGTTCTTCTACAAAGCAGGAAGAGAATGGATACTGGCCCTCAACTATTAGACAAGGATCCAGCTATTTCTTTTTACCATCTCTGTTGTACAGAGAAGGAAACTGAGGCTTATCAAGGTTTAGATCTTGATCACAAGGGTAGTTAGTGAAAGCCTAAAATTTTTATCAGGCAAGGTGTTATATTTAATCATTACCATCAACCCTTTAGTTGATACTATTGGCTCTAATTTTCAGGAAACAGACTTAAAGAGGTTAAGTTCACAAATGAATACACGGCAAATAAGATCACACGTGGAATCTGTTTTATCAGATTCCAAACGGGGATCTCTAAAATATTCTACCACACCAATACCATTGCATGTTTTAGGAAAGAGTCAACACAGATTCCTGGCACCATCTCATCTCTCTACACTAAGTCCCAAGGGGATGTTGGTCATTGAATGAAAATACCAGGTATCGTCAGTCGTGTCTGACTCTTTGCGACACCATGGACTGTAGCCTGCCAGGCTCCTCTGTCCATGGATTCTCTAGGCAAGAATATTGGATTGGGTTGCCATGCCATCCTCCAGGGGATCTTCCTGGCCTAGGGATTGAACCCACATCTCTTACATTCGTTGCACTGGCAGGCAGGTTCTTTACCACTAGTGACACCTGGGAAGCCTACTTACAATATATAACTAAATATGGTTCATTATCCTTAAATCTGTTTTCATTTTTTCTAATCATGGCAAATAGATGGGAAAACACTGGAAACAGTGGTTGACTTTATTTTTGGGGGCTCTAAAATCACTACAGGTGGTGATTGCAGCCATGACATTAAAAGACGCTTACTCCTTGAAAGGAAAGTTATTACCAACCTAGATAGCATATTAAAAAGCAGAGACATTACTTTGTCAACAAAGGTCCATCTAGTCAAGGCTATGGTTTTTCCAGTAGTCATGTATGGATGTGAGAGTTGGACTATAAAGAAAGCTTAATGCTGAAGAATTGATGCTTTTGAACTGTGGTGTTAGAGAAGACTCTTGAGAGTCCCTTGGACTGCAAGGAGATCCAACCAGTCTATCCTACAGCAGATCACCCCTTGGTGTTCATTGGAAGGACTGATGTTGAAGCTGAAACTCCAATACCTTGGCCACCTGATGTGGAGAGCTGACTCATTTGAAAAGACCCCGATGCTGGGAAAGACCAGGGAAGGCAATGGCACCCCACCCCAGTACTCTTGCCTGGAAAATCCAATGGACGGAGTAGCCTGGTGGGCTGCAGTCCATGGGGTCGCTAACAGTCGGACAGACTGAGTGCCTTCACTTTCACTTTTCTCTTTCATGCATTGGAGAAGGAAATGGCAACCCACTCCAGTGTTCTTGCCTGGAGAATCCCAGGGACGGGCGAGCCTGGTGGGCTGCCGTCTATGGGGTCACACAGAGTCGGACACGACTGAAGTGACTTAGCAGCAGCAGCAGCAGCTGGGAAAGACTGAGGACAGGAGGAGAAGGGGACGACAGAGGATGAGATGGCTGGATGGCGTCACCGATTCAATGCACATGGGTTTGGGTAGACTGTGGCAGTTGGTGATGGACAGGGAGGCCTGGTGTGCTGCAGTTTATGGGGTCGCAAAGAGTTGGACACGACTGAGCGACTGAACTTAACTGAATCATGCAGCATCTAAATTTGCTTGATCATAAAAGTCATCTAAAATGTTTGTCAAAAAATAAATTCCCCATAAATAAATAAATAAATAAATAAACAAATTCCCAATTCTTTTCCCTGGAGATTATACTCAGTAGATGGAGTAGAGCTGAGAAATCCATGTTGAAAACCTGCTCTAGCTCATCCTTGTCATCAGGCTAATGCAGGAAATATATTTACATGGTTTAACAACATGTTTCCTCTTTTACTGCTAAGTTTGCAGGAACTTGAAGGTGAAAATGTCTTCCCACAATAATTTTTTTTTTAAAAAAAGGCTTTCTTTCCAATACCAAGAAAAAAAAATAACAACAAAATGTTTCTTCTAGATTTTCTCCTCCTTCTTCTACAAAATAAATATGGAAACATCACAAACAATCATTTAGGGTCCAAAGTTACTTATCTTGAAACTTCAGGATTAAAAAGCCATCCATGAATAAAATGAAGAATGAAAAACTACAGTGAAACAACAGAACTTGAGAAAACACTCCTTTCTGATTCATTCATTGGTTTCTTTCATTCACAGAGAGATCCGATGAACTCAGGAAAAAAAGAGGGAATGCAGATCATCAGAAAAGCAGCTTACTCAGAAATTCTCTTTGTAGTTTGGCTTCCCTTTCATTTGTGCCCCAACTTTTATAAAAGAGAACTCAGTGACACGGAAGCCTTCTTTGAGTGTTTTGGGAAAGGCTTGATGTGAAAAAGTGCACTGCTTGAAACAGAATAGGGCCAGAAAGAGGCAGTGCTTCTTAATTGATCAAGACTCAATCACAGGAGAAAAGGGAGTTTTGTTTACAAATCTACTTTATGAAGCAATGTAGTTATAACTGCGGACCCACATGGACCATGCTCCACACAGAGGTGCAATATACAGAGGAGAAAACATCTCATTCTCTAATTTCTAGTTTTGTGCATGTTTCCATTTCTATCTGGTATTCATGAAACAGTGCAGAAGTGCTAATCTATAGATAAATATGTAAGTATATATAAATTGAGGGTATGTACTCAAACTGTTTTTTTAACTGATGAGGTACGTGATCAATACAATTTGATGTAGAACAAAATATCTTTAGTGAGCTTAAGAATCACCTAAAAGACTTGTTAAAATGCAGATTTCTGGGACACACACTCAGAGATTCTGATTTAGTAGGTCTATGGTAGAGTCCATGAAATTACATTTTTAACAATTTCCCAGGTGGTGCTGACTCTGCTCATCCATAAACAACACTTTGAATAGCACTGTTCTAGAGGAGTGATGAGCATATGATTTAGTCTCAGGATCGCTTTATATTCTTAAAAATGGCTGGGGATCCCAAATAACTTTATTTGCTACTATTTATGAATACTGAATTAGGAATTAAAAAATATATTTATTGGTTTAATCTTTGAAACATAATAATAATAAATCTCATGTTAATATTTAATATAATGAAAAGAAATTACATTTTCAACATGAAATAATAAGCAAGAAGAGTGGCTTGTGTTACAGTGGGTAAATCTTTTTAACACCTGGCTTAATAAAAGGAAGTTGGAGCTTCATATCTGCTTCCATACTCAGTCTGTTGTATAGCAGGAAACGGGGGAGGGGGGTCCCTGATATTATATAAAGAATATTATATTATAAGAGTCTTTAAAGATAGTCGTGGATATTCTTTGATACTCAAAACTCAAAAAGTAGTCATTTCTTAAAGCTTATTTTCAATTGTATCAGTGAACTCTCCATGCTCATTAACATGACAGTTCATTCATCTTTCACTTTGAATGATCGTACCTTCATGCAAGATTCTGTAGTATATTCACTGGAATGTATTGGTTTACTGAATTAAGCAGATTTTTCAAATATTGACATATGTTATTATATTTTAAAAATCACATTTGTTAATATAACTACCAATTATATCAGAGAAGTCTGTAAGAGCTGGGAATCTGTCAAGCTTAAGTTCCCCAAAATTTTAATTTTTCACTTGAAAGCTTGAGCTTTATCATTGGCAACAAATATTGTCAGCTGTTTCCCTTGGAAGTGACAGGCTTACTTTTTTTTTTTTTTTTAATAAGGAAAATATATGCCAAAGAACAAATTGGAATAATTATAGTTTGTCAACTTTTTTGATAAAAATGATATTCCATTAAAAAGGTGAGTAGTTTAGCTTGCTCTCTGATCAATTACTTAGTCCTTCTTCTAGAAAAAAATACTTTTATGTAAACTTATCAGTTTATCCCATGGACTATTTAAAATATATGTGTTCAGAGGTTTCGATGAAATGAATGAGTAGCTTTTACTGCTTTAATAATGTCATTCTTAAGTAAAACTGGCATTCTAAAACATTTTATTGTGAGCATGTGTTGGTGAATAAAACAATGGTTACTGGTATGTTTTGGAGAAGCTGCCTTAATTTATGCTAAGGCAATAGCAATTTTACCCATGGTTTCTTTTGTATGATTAGTGCAAGTGTCAATGAAATGGAAAAAAATCATCGTTATTGTGAAAGAAGTTTTGAACATGCAGCTGCCTCGGAAGGATCTAGGGGACACCACCATCAGGGGTGAGATCACATTTGAGAATCACTATTCTAGAGAATAATACAGGGTCAATACTACAAGTGGAACTTTGTGTGCATGTATATTTCCTTTGAGCATCACAGCATTTTAAAATATGAATTAGCTGTCAGCATTTAATAGCCAGGAGATTTCAGATATAAAAATCTGAGTCCTGGACTTTTCTTGAAAGATCAGAGACATGGTAACATTGGACTCTCTTTCCTTCCTCATGATAATGGACTGGCTACCCTTTACATGAGGCAGCCTCCTCTCCAGTTGGCACATCCGTCCCCACTCCAACTTATTTCATTCACTACCTTTACCTTCCTAGGTACAAAGCAGTCTGAGTCTGTAAATGCTAGCATTATGATAGAATGATGAAAAGCAAAGCCTGTGAAGTTAATATATGCAAGATATAAAATCCCAGTCTTTCTATGACTAGCTATGTGACTTGTGAAGTGACTCTCAGTGTTTTTATCTTTCTTAGTCTCAGTTTTCTTATCTTCCAAATGGGGATAATACTATGAAAGTTGTGAGGATTAAATGGGATTATAAAAGTAAAGAATTTTGCTCAGAGTGTCTCAAATCCCTAAGTTCATAATAGAAGTTAGTTCTATTGATGATGCCAATGGTGACAGAGCCATGTATTCAACATTCACAGGGATCCTAGAAGTTATGTGGTCTCGTTTTAGAGATGAGGAAAATGAGGCACAGAAAGGCAATCAATGACCAGCAACTTCTCTACCACCACCTGAAAGAGCAGTGAGACAACAATAAACACTGAGTACTGAGCACCTATGATGCTGCTGGTATTATGCTAATTATATCCAGCATCTCAGCTAATCTTTACAAAACCTTGTGGTAGAGATATTTTATAGCCATTAAACAGATGATAAAAGTAAGGGTCAGGGAATTTAGGGAAGGTTCTGGCAACCCACTCCAGTACTCTTGCCTGGAAAATCCCATGGGCACAGTCCATGGGGTCACTAAGAGTCGGACACGACTGAGCAACTTCACTTCCATTTCCACTTCTCAAGTAGAGTCTACTCAGACAGAGCTACATGTGCTCAGAGCTACACAGTTTTGGTCTTTAAGAATCTCAAGTACGGTCTTCCACATACAACACTGGTTTGTACTGAAAATACATTCATCTGTCTAGTCTATATCCGTCTTTACTGGTTGCTGATTATCAATGCTTATAAGGAGGAAATCTGTGCTAATTCCTGCAGGCCTGTGGATATCATATCATACAGGTGTTTCTTTCTATGGAAATTCTCCAGTACACACCAATGAAAAGAACAAGCAGAAACATCTGAAAGACTACATGTTCCAATAACACTGATTTATAATTTATCACATCACCTTTTGGTAGAGAGAACAGTTTGACATTAGCAGATGTTTCAATGTTTATAGAAATAAACACACACTTCCCCCTTCACAAATATGCCATAATTGGTGAATCATATAACGAAGCATAATTAACTGGCTGTGAAAAATTAAAACCAAGAACATGGTTTTGTCAAATAAATAATGAAGGAAATTCACAGTATGTTCTTAAGAAAAGCTCTCCATGGTTTTGTGACTGTAATTAGAACCACCTGAACTTTGGCAGAGAGTACTATCAAATTTCCCAAAACCTTTGCTGACATTAGAATATTTTGGATTTAGGTCACATTCCTGGGCAACTGACATTCTCTCTTATTTGCAATTAAATTCTGAAGTTTTCAAACACTCCCTGACCCATCATAACATTTCTATCTTTTCATAAGTTTAAAAATAACCTTGCTTGGGTTAATTGGATCCCAAAGGGTTGTAATTTTTGGTATTTTAATTCATTTTGTCCTTGGCCGATTGTCAAAACTTACTGGAAATACAGCTTCACAATAAACTCATATTTAGTCTAAGTGGTTTCAGAAATGAACATACCAATGACACAGGGTGAAGCCAAACTGCCTCTGAGATGCCTTGGAAAGCACTAGTTATGATGATAAAATGCCAAGAAACCAGATAAAAAAATAGGTAACTCAGTTATCTATCTTACTTCAGTTCCCAAATGCCCAGACGTCATGATATCTGGGTAATTAACTAAATGTTAACCATTTATACGGATTACTGCTGTGTTGACAGCCTTAAACATGAGTCCATTCCACAGATCTGAGAGATCATCATTGTTAAATGATGCTATGCTTTGTGCCACTTGCTGAATAAGTACAATGATGTTAGTCGCTCAGTCGTGTCCAACTTTTTGCCAGCCCATGGACTGTAGCCCACTGAGCTCCTCTGTCCATGGAATTTTCCAGGCAAGGATACTGGAATGAGTTGCCATTTCCTCCTCCAGGGGATCTTCCCAACCCAGAGACTGAACTTGGGTCTTGTGCATGGCAGTCTCCTGCAATGCAGATGGATTCTTTACCAATTGAGCAAGCAAGGTAGCCTGTGTAAGTACAATGCACTCTCTTAGAACAACGACCTTGCAAGTGCTCTCTGAAAAAGTGAGTCAAGATCCTCTTTTAATAGATGAGAAAACTAAGACTTAGATTAAGTTTCTGCAGAAACCACTGAGGCTTAGAAAGATTAATAACGTTGGTAGAAACCAATGAAAAACACCCTGATGCTGGGAAAGCTTGAAGGTAGGAGGAGAAGGAGGTGACAGAGGAGGAGATGGTTGGATGGCAACCATTAACCCAATGGACATGAGTCTGAGCAAACTCCGGGAGATAGTGAAGGACAGGGAAGCCTGGCATGCTGCAGTCCACGGAGCTGCAAAGAGTCAGACACAACTGAGCAACTGAACAGCAATGACTGAGCAAGTGAAGAGCAGCAGCAACAACTGAACTAGTATTTGACAAGGGGAAGATCTGAACCCATGTCTGTGGGATTTCCAAGTCCAGGCTGTGCTTAGGGATGGAGGCATGGTGTGACTCAGGGCCTGCAAATGGAAATGCTCCCAGAGGCCAGGCAGATGGCCTGAACTTGTAAATGTGGTTCAGTTTCAGACTGCAGGTAATGGCCAGAATGCTAAGGAACTGGAGACTTCATACTTTGCCTGATAGCTTTCAAATCCAAAGTTACAAAAAAACACGATGCAAGCAAACCAAAACAGAATCCTGTGTTCTTCCCAGTTCTTTAGCTGGCTGCTCTGATGTAGACAAAATAAAGTAAAAACAATCTCATAAATATAGGCTGCTTTTTTTGTTTAGCAATTTTCACTTTAGCCTAAATGAGTTGTTAAGAAAGCAGCTCAAGTCTGTTTCAATAAGAATTCAGCAATGAATAAAATTTTCCTTGCTACCAAATTTAAATGAAGTATACGTGAAACTTTTCAAAGCAGTGCCTGAAGTGGAGTCAGCAATTCTGAGCTCGCCTCTTAAATCCTTGCACTAGCTTCTTACTGTAGCAAAATGCTCAGTTCGGTATTCAAAGATTCCTGAAGATTAGAGTTCAAGGTGCTAATCAGTGATGAACTGCCCTCAGGCAAGTGGCCAATGAGGGGTCCTGAATCAGCTAATAAATGAATAAACTGGGCATTCAAATCTAATTGTCTTGAAATTGAATTCTCTATCCAGTAGACACAAAGACTCTTACAATAATTCTAATCTGCCTTTGGAGTGTCAGAGAAGAATGGAAACATTTTTTTTTTCCTTTTCTTTTCTGGAGTGTTAGAGAAGAATGAAAATATCATAGACATTCCATAATAAATATGGTAGGGAAGGACTGGGTTTCAATATTGTATCAACATTAGCTCAGGAAATTTCCATCAGATACAACAGTTTTAGTATCTAAACCTGCATTTGCCAGTGTGTGCATGATAAGTCACTTCAGTCATGCCCAACTTTTGCCAACCTATAGACTGTATAGCCTGCCAGGCTCCTCCGTCCAAGGGATTCTCCAGGCAAGAATACTGGAGTGGGTTGCCATGCCTTCCTCCAGGGAATCTTCCTGACCCAAGGAATGAACCCACTTCTCCTGTGTCTCAGAGGGAAAAAAAGGACTGATGGACTTTTCCTAACTTTCTAAGGAAGCCTTTGGCAAAGCAGAAAAAAAATGTTCAGATTTATTTAGCCACTATTACCTACATAGTGTGCCTGGGAAGAGTGCTGCTTCATTTAAACAAGCGGGTATTTTGGAAACAACTGGCTGGAATCAGGTAAATATCTGGTTAAAGCAGCTGGTGAGTTGACAGCATTTACCCTTCTCCCCCAGCTGGCTTGCATGCGATAAGGTAGCGGAGTGGACTATCAAGAGAGATTTTGTAGCCTGTAGCTGTGGAAATCGCTAAGAAGAGAAAAGACACTTCTTTGTTCTGGGTGGATTAGAAGCCCTAGAGGCTGGGGACTGTAACCAATGAGCCCTTTCATGGCTTCCTCAAGTGTGTAGCTACAGCTGCATCCTCCGCCTTGAAATTTCAATAATCCCTCCACCTTTGCAAGGCACGTGTTGCCATGGAAGGCAATCAAGAGATGGGTTAAAACAGCCCTGGTTATGATTCTTGCCTTGAAATTAAACTCTAGCAAACAAATTGTTTCCTTTTTCCCCAAGAAGATTTTAAATCCAATTTATTTGAGGTTTCTATTTAAATTGAAAATACTGTAGCATCTCAGGCAAAGTGAAATCAATCTCTTTAGAAACAGGAGGAGGAGAAGGGAGAAGGGGAGAATGTGGGCCAAGTATATGTAGATTAAAACTTGCTTTTTCAAAGATTTTGAAATATGAAATACTACCTCTGCCCGTAAGATTAATGATAGATCCTTGGGACGGAACCACTCTGTTTAAACTGCTTTCCTGGATGCCTAATAGGCTTCCCAAACTTAATGTATCTAAACTCAGATTCCTCATTCTGCTCCTGCCTGGTGTCTTTCACTCCGAGGCTTTGCTCACCCACAAAATGGAACCAATAACTGAGTTGTTTATACCAACCCCTAGAAATCATCTTTCAATCCTCTCTTCACCTCATTCCCCAAAACTAATTCATCAGACCTTATCTCAACATATCTCAAGTTAATCTTGCTGCTACTATTACCTTGCTGCTACTATCACCTTGCTGCTACTATTACCTTGGACCATCACCTTTCATCTAGACCAGAGCAGCAGCCTCTTAACTTGTTCCCCTCGCTTCCACTCTGGTTCTCAAGAATCCATTCCCTGCATGACAGTCAGAGATCTCCCTGAAACTCCCAACATGGTAGCCACTAACTAAGTGGCTATCAACCCATAGAAATACGGTCAGTTCCCACTGCGATGAGTTTTAAGTGTAAAAGTACATTGGATTTCAGAGATGTTGCACAGAAGATAAAAGAAAAAGGAAAAATCTCATTAATAATTTTATACTGATTACATGTTGAAATTATAATATTCTGAATGCATTCGGATTAAAGAAGCTATATCAGTGAAGTTAATTTCACATGTTTCTTTTTGCAACAGTTAGCAGAAATTTTAAAATTATATATTTGTATTGGCTAGCACTATAATCCAGGGAAGGCAATGGCACCCCACCCCAGTACTCTTGCCTGGAAAATCCAATGGACGGAGTAGCCTGGTGGGCTGCAATCCATGCGGTCGCTAACAGTCGGACAGACTGAGCGACTTCACTTTCACTTTTCTCTTTCATGCATTGGAGAAGGAAATGGCAACCCACTCCAGTGTTCTTGCCTGGAGAATCCCAGGGACGGGCGAGCCTGGTGGGCTGCCGTCTATGGGGTCACACAGAGTCGGACACGACTGAAGTGACTTAGCAGTAGCAGCACTATAATCAAATAGATCATGTTCCTTAAAAATCCTCTTTTAGCTTCCCATAGCCCAAAGTCTGAGCTTTATTATATCACAATCTATAAAGCCCTAAGTGATCTGGCTGTTGATTTCCTCTTATGTGTCTTTATAGACTCTAGGCTCCAGTCACACCGGCTTTTTGCCTTTTTTAAGTGTATAACAGACATTCTCTTAAATGTTTTTCACATACTTACAGAACATTTGTAAATGTGCTTTGTCCCCCATGAAATATTATATAGATCAGGTATTGGCAAACTATGGCCCATAGGCCAACTTTTCCTCCCCTCCCCATACCTTACATTGATTGGCCCCTTCCTCCAGCCATGCTCATCTGTTTACATCTTTTTTTTTTTGAAGTTTATTTGGCTTTGAGTCTTAGATATGGCCCACAGGACCTTTCATTTGAGTGCGTGGGCTGCGTTCAGGCATAGCTGCCCTGCAGCATGTGGGATCTTAGTTCCCTGACCAAAGACTGAAACTGCATCCCTTACATTGCAAGGCAAATTTTTAGCTACTGGACCACCAGGAAGTCCCTGTTTACATGTTCTTTAATGACTACTTCCTGCTGCAAAGGTGGAACTGATGATTTTTAAAAGAGACCATAAATGGGCTCTTGGCCAAAGTCAAAAATATTCACTATCTGGCCCCTTACAGAAAACCTTTGTTGATATATGATAGATAGATAGAAGTTATGCAGGACCCTTTAAGAGCTGGGCCTTGTCTGTCTCACGTCTTCCCAAGCCATTTCCTCTCTTCCATCCTAGGCTCCAGCTGAGCCAGACCACACTCAGAGGCCTGTAGGCACTGACATCTCCCAGGGTCAGACCTTTCTATTCATTTATTTGGCTGGAAACGTTTCTCTTTCCTACATCTGGTGAAGTCCTATGTTAGTTGCAAGAGACGGCAGAAATGACCCTGGCTGGTTTAAGAAAGAAGTGGAATTCATTGGTTCCATAAACAAGTGTGGGACTGCCTAGTCCAGAGGTTTAAGCTATGTCAGCAGGAGCTGCTTTCATTCTCTCCATCACCATGTTCTTCTTCCTCTGTGCTGGCTCTAATCGCAGGCAGTTTTTCTCTTGTGGTGCAAAACAGCTTCTAAGAGCTCCCAAAGCTATAAGGTTCTGGAAGTCCCAGAGAGACTGTTCTAAATTGGTTCTAATTAAACCATAGGCCCATGTATGAACCTTTTGCTCACACTGGACAAAGGATGTGGTATTTTAATTGGCTCAAAGCTAGGTCAATTGTCAGCCTGCTGAGTGAGGTCTGCAGACCATATAATAGAAGGGGAAGAGTATGATCTTCTTGGGGAAAATTAGGAGAAGCAGGAAATGAGAGCTATGTGGCTAAAATCATGGATGTTTGCTACCTTGTCCTTGAAGTCCTAATGGACACACCATCACTTTCTTTTGGGTGTCTTCACAGATCCCTTTACTGCCGCTTCAGTTGAATTCTACGATCTGGTCTCCTGTGACCCTGGGCTTTCCTCTACATCAGCACTGCTCACACCACATGGGAGTAAATGGTTACCTTGCTTCTTTTCTGTGGCGGCTTCGAGCTTTTTGAAACAAGACTTTGCTCTTTGTATCCTCAGCATACAAACACAGAGACCGTTATAGAGGAAGAGCCCAATACATACTGAAAAATATATGTAAACATGGACTGTAACCATTCTTCTCTTTCGTAAGGAATAACCATACAAAGATTGTATTTTAGGAGGATTACTTCAGTAGTAACTGGTAGGGTAAATTTGGGAAGACTAGCTAGAAGGCTGTGCTATATTACAGAATGAGATGAAGAGGAATGAAAGGGGCTAGACCACAACTATAGGAAAAGAGATGAAGGAACCTGATATCTAGAAATTTTCTTTCTATATCACTCATCCAGAAACAAGGTTATAAATTATTGATCAAAAGCTTCAACCAGTAAAAAAAATCTACTGTTCAATTATACTTACCTAAGTGTTAAACATTTGTATTTGTTTTATATAAATTAAAAAATTAAAGTCTCTCAATGCCACTTGGGGTAAGCAATATTCTAATTTTATAGATGATAGGGAAAGAGTTTTAGCAATGTTAAGCAAGCTGTCCAAAGTTATGCAATGAATCAGGGTAAACTCTAGATCTGAATGAAAATCTGCCTCCCAAAACTTGTGTTGTTGTTTTTAATGACAAAAGAGGTAGGTGATACTTCTAAAACTCTTTTAGGTCCCAACCAAGTAATTTTAGAGTTGAGAGTTCGTATTATTTTTAACTATTTGAACAAGACATAACTTGCCTGTGGTAATATTCTTTGTAAAAACTGACTACAACACCCACTGCTTTTGGCTCCTCATGTCTGTTGGCATAGTAATTCCTCAGTAGGTTTCTCTGATAGTACCTGATAAAGTCAGAATTCAAATAATGGTCACAACATGAATGAATAGCTCATGGGTGTCATCACAGGATCTGGGATTATGTATCAGATACAGTAAAGACATACTAGAAATAAATTGTGCACATTAAAAAAAAAACATAATGTTTATAAGGTAGCCAAGCTCATGAAGGATTTTTATAATACTTACACCCTCATTACTTGCTACACAAAGCAAAAAGTACTGGCAATTAATTAGATTCTGGACATACTTCTTGCTCTCAAAAAGTTTACAATTTAAAAGGAAGTAAAGAGATACATAAGGTCTTGAAGATTTAAGTTTATAGATCCTAAGAGCTGAAAGGGTTATTCCAGATTGTTTAGGCCAATGGTTCCCAAACTTCAGGATCCTTCAGAGTGACCTTCAGGACTTTGATGAAACAGAGGTCTTGGCCCTGCCACCATAGTTTCTGACTTAGATGGTCCTGAACAGACCCTAAGAATGTACATTTCTAACACGTTTCCAAGTCATGCTGACATTACTGGTATGTGGCTAACTCTCTGAGATCCATTGATTTAGGCCAAGTTTCTCATTTTGTAAATGAGCTAATCCAAGCCCAGGGAAGTATAAGACTTGCCTGAAACTATACTAGCCAATTTTACAGTTGAAAATGAGGGAAATAATTTGTGGACTCCTCTCTAAGTAGAGGTGTGTATACATATATCTATACATATGCAGATTTCTTTTTTGTGCCTATGAAGCATTCATTACTCCTTCTTTTGGTCATAAGAATGCTTTCACTCCTCTGTGTTCCTATGATTTGAGTAGAATTGATGTCATGTGCACTTGCAGAGATAAGCATATAAAGAACACCTGGAAATAAGTCCAAAATTTATCTATCAGAGGGATTGCTGATTAAGCATGCATGTTTTGCAAAATCTATCCTGAAAATAAAGTTTCATCTTATATAAATATATCAACTAGTATTGTTTTAATAGGGAAAAAACAAACAAACAAACAACAAAGAACCAAAAGATCCATCAGAAAGAGCATTCACCTGATTTATGATAGATGCCTGCAATGGAATCTATGCTATTTCAAAAATAAGAGAGATGTACTGATAATGATTCCTGAAACCCTTAAAGAACTCTTATTTAGGACATTCAAAGAGCTATAAGATCTAGACAGTGAGAAAAAAAAAACAAAAACAAAAAACAAGCTATAACAAACCCAGACAGCTTATGAGAAAGCAGAGACATCACTTTGCCGACAAAATTCTGTAGAGTCAGAGCTATGGCTTTTCCAGCAGTCATGTATAGATATGAGACTTGGACCATAAAGAAGGCTGAGTGCTGAAGAACTGATGCTTTTGAACTGTGGTGCTGGAGAAGACTGTTGAGAGTCCCTTGAACCTCAAGGAGATCAAACCAGTCAATCCTAAAGGAAATCAATCCTCAATATTCATTGGAAGGACAGATACTGAAATTGAAGTTCCAGTACTTTGGCCACCTGATGCAAAGAGCTGACTCACTTGGAAAGATTCTGATGCTGGGAAAGATTCAAGGCAGGAGAAGGGGATGACAGAGGATGATATGGTTGGATGGTATCACCGACTTAATGGCCATGAGCAAACTCCAGGAGATAGTGAAGGACAGGGAAGCCTGGCATGCTCTAGTCCATGAGGTCACAAAGAGTTGGACATGACTGAGTGACTGCACAACAACATAGTGCTTAGAGTTACCATTTATGCAGGGCACAGGAATACATATATTCACATAAATACACTCATAACACGTAAGTTTTTATGTGTATGTGGAGCTACTGTTTGTAGGGTAGAGCACTATATACTCATATATATATTTTTTATATATTATATATTCTTAGAGCACTATATATTCTATATGTATTTATGTACATACATACACCTTACATACATATATATGCATATACCTTAGAGCACTGTATATTCTTATATATATTTATAAACATACATACATATATACCTACATAATAATATAAATGTGATGACTATATATGAGTTAAAGTGATGTCTCTCAGTCATGTCTGACTCTTTGTGACCCCATGGACTGTAGCCCACCAGGCTCCTCCATCCATGGAATTTTCCAGGCAAGAGTACCAAAGTGGGTTGCCATTTCCTTCTCCAGGGGATCTTCCTGACCCAGGGATCAAACCCAGGTCTCCCGCATTGCAGGCAGACACTTTACCATCTAGGCCACCAGGGAAGTCCACATATGAGTTAGTGTATGTCTAAATATTCCATAAAGTTACTTTTCTCTCTGGAATCTCTCTGATAAAATAGAAATACAGAGCTTGGTGTTTGCATACATGGCACTTGTATGCATTTTTCAATTTACCCACCCATGTAAATACTGTAAACAGTATTTTCAACATCTGTATACTTACAAGTTACAGTTCAGCTTTTTCTTATATTAATGGAGGGAAAAAAAAACAACCTGCAGCATGCTTCAATGTGGAACAGATGTTGAGGACCACTTGTCACAATGTCTTAAAATTGGTAGATTCAATCTACACAAACTTACATTTATTCATCATTTCTCATAGCTTATCAATTACCATGCACAGAAAAGATTCCAGAATTTGAGGGAGGGATGATTATTTCAACTTTTAGCATTTTATGGGAGGTGAATAAATATTCATTGAGAAAGTGTTCCATGTTTTGGAGGTTCTAAGCTTTACTGAAAATAATTTTTACTTGTCTTTGCTCTTACTTCCCCTTCATATCCTAGAAGTTGCTGGATGTTTTCTCTCGAACAGTTTCCTGGAAGTTTCGCAGACCTCTCATTTAGGAAGGGCCTGCTGACCTGTTGTTGTTGAGAAGCATGAGCAGCCCAGATAAATATGCACAGGTATCCTGAGCGCATAATAATAATAAGCATTGGTGAGAATTCTCCTCAACTCTACTGTCAGCTTGGCACACCGTGTTCTGATTTGTTAAACAAAGAAAGCAGCCAAGTTGGGAGTACCTAATGAGACAGCAAATGCTCCTGCTGTCACCGCTGAGACTCCAAGAATCACAGGGAGAGTGTCTATCACACCTCTAAGGATCAACTTCAGTCCTAATCTCCAAGGCTCCTTCTAGCTTTAAAATTCCATTTTATGATTGAAAAACTTCCTCCCTTTTCTAGTGAATAAAACACAAGATCCAAATCTCATGAATAGACAAATGATACCCAAGCCCTTAGTGGAACTGCTTTTATATCACTGATGGTCTGTGAACCTCATTTGAAATCTCCAGTTCTACAACTCAAATTAAAGCAACAATGGTTTATTATTATATATTATCAGTATGATTAACCCCTCCTGCCACCAAACTTGTAAACACCAAGTACTGTCAAATACGTAGAGCAATTCAAACTCTCATTCACTGCTGGTAGTGAGTATAAACTGGAAACACTTCAGAAGACTGTCTGTTAGTGTCTTTTAAAGCTGACAAAAATGCATATTCTTTTAACCAGAAATTTCACTCTCAGGTTTATATTCAATAGACACACTAATATGTGTGTATATCTATACATGTAATATTTGTAATAGTCCCATACTGGAAGCTACTTCAGTGCCCATCTAAAGTAGACTAAGTCACAAAACATGGCATGTTCACTTTCTGGAATAATATTACAAAGCAATGAGACTCAACACAATTATTACACAAAAAATCATGGATGATCTCACAAACAAATGAAGCTAAAAATAAGACATAAAAGACGATATTGTGTTAAGGAAGTATGTGCAGGTGCATGCTAAGTAGCTTCAGTTGTGTCTGACTCTGCAATCCTGCCTATGGGATTCTCCAAGCAACAATATTGGAATGTTGCCATGCCCTCCTCCGATCAAACCCATGTCTCTATGTCATCTGCACTGTATGACTCAGAGAACTCAAACTGGGGCTCTGTAACAGCCTAGAGGGGTGGGATGGGGAGGAAGGAGGGAGGGAGGTTCAAGAGGGACATATGTATACTATGGCTGATTTGTGTTGATGTTTGGCAGAAATCAACACAATTCTGTAAAGCAATAATCCTTCAATTAAACAAACTTAAAAATAGTATATTGTGTTTAATTTCATTTATATAAAAATTTCGAGTTAAAACTAATATATGAGTGTTAGAAGTCAGGAGAGGGGCGGGCCTAAGATGGTGGAGGAATAGGACAGGGAGACCACTTTCTCCCTCACAAATTCATCAAAAGAACATTTCAACGCTGAGTAAATTCCACAAAACAACTTCTGAATGCTGACAGAGGACATCAGGCACCCAGAAAAGCAGATCATTGTCTTCAAAAACAGGTAGGAAAAAATATAAAAGATGAAAAAAGAGACAAAGGAAGGGAAGGGAATTTTAAGAAGAGAGGTTTCCAAACACCAGGAAACACTCTCACTGCCAAGTCTGTGGCAAGCCTTGGAAGCACAGAGGGCAACATAGCAGGAAGGAAAAATAAATAATTAAAACCAACAGATTACGAGCCCAACAGGTACTCTCCCAGCGAAGAAGCAGCGCAGATGCTTGCATCCTCCACTAGCAAGTGGGGGCTGGGCAGGGAGGCACGGGAGGGGCGGGCTGCAGTGATTTTTAAGAAGCAGACTGAAACGTCCCGCGGGTATCCAGCGCGAACTAACTTAGGCTAGCAAACCAGACTGTGGGACAGCTACCGTGAGAAAAGCTTGAACATAAGACACCGCCAGGACCGTGCACAGAAAAAGGATGAAACAGAACTAGTCGGCTGCAGACCAGCCCCCATCAGTGACAGGCAGCCAGAGCCAGAAGGGCTGGAAGGGGGCAATCACAGCCCAAGAGAGACAATACCTACCAAAAATGCAAGCAGGCTTTTTTTTGCTAACTAAGACTTTTGGGGGTTCTGGACAGTCATCATCCACCTGAGAAGGAACGCCAGTGGTACTCCCAGAAAACTGAGCAGCAGAGACAGGAAAGGCGATAAGTCGCAGCGACCATGCTTGCCAAACACCTGAGCTACTCGGACCTGGGAGGCCCAACGGAATCTGCGCCTCTGAGGGCTACCTGAGCGCCGAGCCTGAGCAGCTTAGACCAGGGAGGTGCATGCAGCCTAGGGCCGGCATCAGATGGTTCCTGGCGGAGCAACGTAGAGCCTGAGCGGTGTGTGCCATGAGCAGGGGCAGACCCAGCAGGGCTGAGACACTGCGAGCACACGCCAGTGTTATTTCTGTGCAGCATCCCTCCTTCCCCACAGTGCAACTGAACAAGTGAACCTTAACAACAACAAAAAAAAGTGTCCACCACCGCCCACCTGTGTCAGGGCAGAAATTAGACACTGAAGAGATCAGCAAACAGAAGTTAAACAGAGGAAACCACCTTGGAAGTGACCCCACACTGCCCACAACACCAGAAAAAGGGCTAGATATAACTTTACTATTTTTATGATCATTCCTACTTTTTTTTTTTGTTGATGTTGATATTGTTGTGTGATTTTCTTTTATTTTTCTTCTTCTTTTTTTAACTTAAAAAAATTTTAAGTCCATTTCTCCTTTAATTTTTATAACCTACTATTACTTTTTTTAAAAAAGACCCTATTTTTAAAGCAAATGCCATATATAATCTTTTTGTGGTTTTTTTTTTTTAATAATTCTTGTGAGTTTTTTTTCCTCTTCTTCTTCTTTTCTTTAATATTGTACTTTTGAAAATCTAACCTCTCCTTTAGAATTTTAATCTTTGCTTTTTGGTATTTGTTGTCAATTTTGTACATTTAAAAACCCAATCTTCAGTACCCAATTTTACCTGAGAGTGAGATTACTGGCTTGACCACTCTCTCCTCCTTTGGACTCTCTTTTTTGGCCACCAGCTGGCCTCTGTCTTTTCCCTCCCCCTTCTCTTCTCTACCCAATTCTGTGAAGCTCTGTGTGTTCCAGATGGTGGAGAACACTTAGGGAACTGGTTACTGGCTGGATCTGTCTCTCTCCTTTTCATTTCCCTCTTTTATCCTCCTGGCCACCTCTGTCTACTTCCTCCCTCTCCTCTTCCCTGTATAACTCCGTGAACACCTCTGAGTGGTCCAGACTGTGGAGTGCACATAAGGAAGTGATTACTGGCTAGCTTGCTCTCTCCTCTTTTGATCCCACCTCATCTCATTCCAGTCACCTCTAACTAACCCCTCCCTCTTCTCTTCTCCATGTAACTCAGAGAACCTCTCTGGGTGTCCCTCAAGGTGGAGAAACTTTTCACCTTTAACCTAGATGTTTTATCATCGGTGCTGTATAGATGGAGACGTCTTGAGGCTACTGTAAAAATAAAACTGAAAACCAGAAGCAGGAGGCTTAAGTCCAAACCCTGAGAATATCAGAGAACTCCTGAATCCACGGAACATTAATAAATAGGAGCTAATCAAACACCTCCATATATATACTGAAACCAAGCACCACCCAAGGGCCAACAAGTTCCAGAGGAAGACATACCACGCAAATTCTCCAGCAACAGAAGAACACATCCCTGAGCTTCAATATACAGGAAGCTCAAAGTTACTCCAAAACCACTGACGTCTCATAACCTATTACTGGTCACTCCATTGCACTCCAGAGAGAAGAAATCCAGCTCCACCCACCAGAACTCCAGCACAAGCCTCCCTCACCAAGAAACCTTGACAAGCCACAGATACAACCCTACCCACAGTGAGGAAACTCCATAATAAAGAGAACTCCACAAATTCCCAAAATATAGAAAGGCCACCCCAAACACAGCAATATAACCAAGATGAAGAGACAGAGGAATACTCAGCAGGTAAAGGAACAGGAGAAATGTCCACCAAACCAAACAAAAGAGGAAGAGATAGGGAATCTACCTGAGAAAGAATTCCGAATATTGATAGTGAAAATGATCCAAAATCTTGAAATAAAAATGGAATCACAGATAAATAGCCTGGAGACAAGGATTGAGAAGATGCAAGAAAGGTTTAACAAGGACTTAGAAGAAATAAAAAAGAGTCATTGTACAATAAATAATGCAATAAATGAGATCAGGAACACTCTGGAGGCAACAAATAGTAGAATAACGGAGGCAGAAGATAGGATTAGTGAAATAGAAGATAGAATGGTAGAAATAAATGAATCAGAGAGGAATAGAGAAAAACGAATTAAAAGAAATGAGGACAATCTCAGAGACCTCCAGGACAATATGAAACGCTCCAACATTCGAATTATAGGAGTCCCAGAAGAAGAAGACAAAAAGAAAGACCATGAGAAAATCCTTGAGGAGATAATAGTTGAAAACTTCCCTAAAATGGGGAAGGAAATAGCCAACCAAGTCCAAGAAACCCAGAGAGTTCCAAATAGGATAAACCCAAGGCGAAACACGCCAAGACACATATTAATCAAATTAACAAAGATCAAACACAAAGAACAACTATTAAAAGCAGCAAGGGGAAAACAACAAATAACACACAAGGGGATTCCCATAAGGATAACAGCTGATCTTTCAATAGAAACTCTTCAGGCCAGGAGGGAATGGCAAGACATACTTAAAGTGTTGAACGAAAAAAACCTACAGCCCAGATTACTGTACCCAGCAAGGATCTCTTTCAAATACGAAGGAGAAATCAGAAGCTTTACAGACAAGCAAAAGCTGAGAGAATTCAGCACCACCAAACCAGCTCTCCAACAAATGCTAAAGGATATTCTCTAGACAGGAAACAAAAAGGGTGTATAAACCCGAACCCAAAACAATAAAGTAAATGGCAACGGGATCATACTTCTCAATAATTACCTTAAACGTAAATGGGTTGAATGCCCCAACCAAAAGACAAAGACTGGCTGAATGGATACAAAAACAAGACCCTTGTATATGCTGTCTACAAGAAACCCACCTCAAAACAAGGGACATAAACAGACTGAAAGTGAAAGGCTGGAAAAAGATATATCATGCAAATAGAGACCAAAAGAAAGCAGGAGTGGCAATACTCATAGCTGATAAAATAGACTTTAAAGCAAAGGCTGTGAAAAGAGACAAAGAAGGCCACTACATAATGATCAAAGGATCAATCCAAGAAGAAGATATAACAATTATAAATATATATGCACCCAACATAGGAGCACCGCAATATGTAAGACAAATACTAACAAGTATGAAAGGGGAAATTAACAATAACACAATAATAGTGGGAGACTTTAATACCCAACTCACACCTATGGATAGATCAACTAAACAGAAAATTAACAAAGAAACAGAAACTTTAAATGATACAATAGACCAGTTAGACCTAATTGATATCTATAGGACATTTCACCCCAAAACAATGAATTTCACCTTTTTCTCAAGTGCACACGGAACCTTCTCCAGGATAGATCATATTCGGGGCCATTAATCTAGCCTTGGTAAATTCAAAAAAATGGAAATCATTCCAAGCATCTTTTCTGACCACAATGCAGTAAGATTAGATCTCAATTACAGGAGAAAAACTATTAAAAATTCCAACATATGGAGGCTGAACAGCACACTGCTGAATAACCAACAAATCACAGAAGAAATAAAAAAAGAAATCAAAATATGCATAGAAACCAGTGAAAATGAAAACACAACCCAAAACCTGTGGGACACTGTAAAATCAGTCGTAAGGGGACGGTTCATAGCAATACAGGCATACCTCAAGAAACAAGAAAAAAGTCAAATAAATAACCTAACTCTACACCCAAAGCAACTAGAAAAGGAAGAAATGAAGAATCCCAGGGTTAGTAGAAGGAAAAAATTCTTAAAAAGTAGGGCAGAATTAAATGCAAAAGAAACAGAAGAGACCATAGCAAAAATCAACAAAGCCAAAAGCTGGTTCTTTGAGAGGATAGATAAAATTGACGAACCATTAGCCAGACTCATCAAGAAACAACGGAAGAAAAATCAAATCAATAAAATTAGAATTGAAAATGGAGAGATCACAACAGACAACACAGAAATACAAAGAATCATAAGAGACTACTATCAGCAATTATATGCCAATAAATTGGACAACGTGGAAGAAATGGACAAATTCTTAGAAAAATACAACTTTCCAAAACTGAACCAGGAAGAAATAGAAAATCTTAACAGACCCATCACAAGCACGGAAATTGAAACTGTAATCAGAAATCTTCCAGCAAACAAAAGCCCAGGTCCAGACGGCTTCACAGCTGAATTCTACCAAAAATTTCNGCCTGATGAACTATGGAGGGAGGTTCATGACATTGTACAGAAGACAGGCATCAAGACCATCCCCAAGAAAAAGAAATGAAAAAAGGTAAAATGGCTGTCTGAGGAGGCCTTACAAATAGCTGTGAAAAGAAGAGAAGTGAAAAGCAAAGGAGAAAAGGAAAGCTATACCTGTTACAATGCATAGTTCAAAAGAATAGCAAGGAGAGATAAGAAATCCTTCCTCTGTGATCAGTGCAAAGAAATAGGGGAAAACAATAAAGTGGGAAAGACAAGAGATCTCTTCAAGAAAATGAGAGACACCAAGAGAACATTTCATGCAAAGATGGGCTCGATAAAGGACAGAAATGGTAGGGACCTAACAGAAGTTGCGGTTCATGGGGTCACGAAGAGTCGGACACGACTGAGCGACTGAGCTGAACTGAACTGAAGCAGAAGATATTAAGAAGAGGTGGCAAGGAATATACAAAAGAACTGTACAAAAAAGGATCTTCATGACCCAGATAATCACGATTGTGTGATCACTCACCTAGAGCCAGACATCCTGGAATGTGAAGACAAGTGGGCCTTAGGAGGCATTACTATGAAAAAAGCTAGTTGAGGTGATGGAATTCTAGTTGAGCTATTTCAAATCCTAAAAGATGATGCTGTGAAACTGCTGGACTCAATATGCCAGCACATTTGGAAAACTCAGCAGTGGCCACAGGACTGGAAAAGGTCAGTTTTCATTCCAATCCTAAAGAAAGGAAAAACCAAAGAATGCTCCAACCACCTCACAATTGCACTCATCTTACACGCTAGCAAAGTAATGCTCAAAATTCTCCAAGCCAGGCTTCAGCAATACATGAACCATGAACTTCCAGATGTTCAAGCTGGATTTAGAAGTGGCAGAGGAACCAGAGATCAAACTGCCAGCATTTGTTGGCAGGAAAAAGCAAGAGAGTTCCAGAAAAACATCTATTTCTGCTTTATTGACTATGCCAAAGCCTTTGACTGTGTGGATCACAATAAACTGTGGAAAATTCTGAAAGAGATGGGAATACCAGACCACCTGACC
>SJYX01004023.1:198545-211363 GCA_006410675.1 Oreotragus oreotragus
ATTGATGCTTTTGAATTGTGGTGTTGGAGAAGACTCTTGAGAGTCCCTTGGACTGCAAGGAGATCCAACCAGTCCATACTAAAGGAGATCAGTCCTGAGTGTTTATTGGAAGGACTGATGTTAAAGCTGAAACTCCAATACTTTGGCCACCTGATGTAAAGAGCTGACTCACTGAAAAGATCCTAATGCTGGGAAAGATTGAAGACAGGAGGAGAAGGGGATGACAGAGGATGAGATGGTTGGATGGCATCACTGACTCAATGGACATGAGTTTGAGCAAGCTCTGGGAGATGGTGAAGGTCAGGGAAGCCTGACATGCTGCAATCCATGGGGTCACAGAGTCAGACAAAGTGACTGAACAACAATGTAAGGTATTTAGGAAATGGTTTGGCACATTTTCTTGCAAATATACCACTTCATACTAGGCTGTAAGCTAATCCACTTTGTCCACGGTGACCTCTGCTTCATTAAGTCTTTCTTTAGGCAACAAATAATGAATTTACCAGGTACATTCTATGTTTCAGGTGGTCTAATCATTGGAGATTTGGATTAGAACAATTTAGAAAAGGTTATACTCCTTGCAGGGATTAAATACTATAATATGTAAGGGAAGAAATGGAGAATAAACACTCATATAGGTGAATAAAATGATTACAGATTGTGAAAGTTCAAGGAAGGAAATAAACAACAATAACAATAAAAATCTAAGGTATTTGATGGAGTAACTGGGGTTGGGAAACTGAAGTAGGGAGTCTTTTCTGTGCATGTAGCAAACTGGAAGCCAAGTGATTAAGACTTGGAAAACCATCACTTTTTTTTTTTTTTTTTTGCCTGAGGCTCTCCTGTCTTAGCTTCCCATGGGAGACAGACTCTTAGACCTGAAGTTCCTTATCTCTGACAACCATTCTACCTTTGGCCAATTCCACTTGAGAGAAAACAAACCAAAAGACAAGGCCATTGCTATCTGGTAGCAAGTTTCATTACAGAAACACTGCCATCCACTAACAAGATCACTTGACCTTCAGTGTCTTGTGTTAAATATGAAAGTATTAGATTGGAAGGTTAAGAAGAAAGTCCACTTAGCAATTTATGCCACCGGAGATATGATAAAAATTCTTTGGTTTTTATCTCTCCTATATTTTCTGTCATTGACTCATACTACAGTCATCATCATCATCATCATCATCATTACTGTCTTTGCCTTTATTGCCATCATCATCAATCACCATCATCCCCGTCTACATTTCCTATTTGTTACCGGGAAGAAGCTTAGAATACTATTTCCTAGAATTTCATCCCCCATACCTTTTCTGGTTAGATTTAGTCAATGAGTGGAGAAGGGCATGGCAGCTCACTCCATTGTTTTTTCCTGGAGGACGATTGACAGAAGAGGCTTGTGGGCTACAGTGCATGGGGTAGCCAAGAGCTAGACATGACTGAGCAACTAACACACGCATAGTCAATGAGAGCCATTTCAGGGAGGTTTTGTAGGTGGAAAGGGAATAGAAGCCATCATTCTCTGGTGGAAGTTAAAGGCAGGCAGTTCAGCTCACAGCTTTCCTGAGCTACTGAGGTTTCTCAGGGAGCTGAGATAATGGACACTGATTTGCTTTACTGTCTGTAGGTTCTTCTGAAAATCACTTTGGTCTTGAAAGCAAATGGGATCATCAAGATTTCTTGAATGTGGTGTCGTAACCATTTCCTCAGTCCCTCCACTGAGCCCTCATATCCTTTTGGTAGGCCTGTCATTCTTATATTAAATGTCTAGCTAGTCAAAGTATCTAGAGTAGAGTGGCTTCTATTTTTCTATTCAAAGGTTGACAGATATACCATTCCTCATTAGTTATGCTCTTGTAACCCATATAAGAAGCAGTCTTACAGGTGGTGTTTCTCATGATGTACTCTGCATATAAATTAAATAAGCAGGGAGACAATATACAGCCTTGACGTTCAGGGAGGCCTGGCGTGCTGCGATTCATGGGGTCGCAAAGAGTCGGACACAACTGAGCGACTGAACTGAAGTGAACTGAACTTATAGGTGGCAATAGTTTATTTGACAAGCAGGCACTTAGTAGCTATCACTGACTGAGGACTCAGGATGTCCCAGTCACTGAGACAAATGTTACTTTTTAATTGAGATAATTTTATATTCACTTGCAGTTGTAAAAAAACACACACACACACAAAACTAGAGACCTTATGGATTTGTTACCCAGTTTCCTCTAATAATAACAATTTGCCAAACTACTGTACAATATCACAACCAGATTTTACAAGTTTTTTTCAGATTTACCCAGTTTTGCTTGTGTGTACGTGTATTTACTCCTAAGCAATTTCAGCACATGTTGTAAGCTCACACACCCAATATAACAGTCAAGATATCAGTTCCATTGTACTTTTAAAGTTCAATCCTTACAGTGTACCTATAGGTACTATTGTTTAGTCACTAAGTCATGTCCAACTCTTTGCAACACTGGGAGCTGACTGTGGCTGAGATCATGAGCTTCTTGTTGCAAAATTCAAGCTTAAATTGTAGAAAGTAGGAAAAACCACTAGTCCATTCAGTATGACCTAAATCAAATACCTTATAGGTCCTATTATTATCTTAATTTTTCAGATAGAAAACTAAGCTTAGACACCATGAGTCAATGGTATATGGTTATACTATAAGTATTTGAACCAGAATATGAATCCAAGTCCTTTAATATCTGGCCCCATAGGAGAATGAACTTGCCCCTGTAAGATAGCCAATGAAGCTTCTAATATCTCCTTAAACATCTCTTTGACTATGCAAAGGAAAAAAGAACAGAATAACTAGCCTTGAAAGTGAGAAACAAATGATATATGAATAATGCTTCAAGTTTTCCAATGGCTAACATACCTCCTTTCTATGTGGAGAAAAATTAAGTCTCCTGATCGTTTCTTAACAAATTCTTTCTTTCATCATCCTAGAATACCAAAACAAAGAAAATATAAAAACATACCTTTGCCAGGCTTGAGCTTAACAACTACTTGGAAAAGGGTTTCAATTTGAGCCACTGTAGCATATTACTTATTTCCTCTTCTTTCTTCTCTTCTGCAAATTTCCAATGAACCAACCACTTTGACAAGGAATAATTTGACACTTTGTAGAATTCATTTCTTACTAAAAGTGCTGCAGATATTGATGAGTTGGCAGTTTTTAAAGTCATGTAGGCAGCAAACATATGTCTTTCTTAGAAACCAGATTTGAGGATAATAGAAAATTGCTGATAATGTGGACCCCATGCTGGATGTAGCTCTCCAGTGAGGAAGCCTCATAGATCTCCAAAATATTGTCAACTCTCAACTATTAATGGTAATAGGGGTCTAGGAGAGCACAAATACTGTAATTGAAATCCAGTGATAATCTAATAACTTCATTTTATCTAATAGTTCCAGTGTCCTCTTGGGGCAAACTCTTGACAGGAATGGGTATAAGTAGTCAATAGGACTGATCTGAGTTTCATCTCCCTTTTCCTGTCTTGGCACAAACAGGCACTGGAGGTTAGAATCCATTAATATTTTAAAAGGGAGCCAAGAATGACCAAAGGGGAAAGCACAATCTCTTCAAAAATAGTGCTGGAAAAATTGGAGGAACAGAATAAAACTGGACCTCTATCTCATGCCATTAACACAGATTAACTTGAAATAAATAAAAAATTAATCATAAGATCTGATTCCATAAAATTCCTAGAAGAAAATGTAGGAAGGAAACTCACTGGTATTAGCTGTGTCATTGATTTTTTTGGAACATGATACTAAAAGTACAAACAACAAAAGCAAAAAATCAACAAATAGAGCTACATCAAACTCAAAATTTTTGGTACAGCAAAAGAAACAATTAACAAAATGAAAACACAACCTATAGAATGGGAGAAAACTTTTACAAACTATCTAAAATGTATTTTAAAAACTCAGTCAACTTAATAACAAAACAATGTGATTTAAAAATGGACAAAGAGACACAGATGTATTAAACAGTCTTTTGGACTCTGTGGGAGAGGGTGAGGGTGGGATGATTTGGGAGAATGGCATCGAAACATGTTTAATATCATAGGTGAAATGAATCACCAGTTCAGGTTTGATGCAGGATACAGGATGCTCGGGGCTGGTGCACTGGGATGACCCAGAGGGATGTTGCAGGGAGCGAGGTGGGAGCGGGGTTCAGGATGGGGAACACATGTACACCGTGGCGGATTCATGTTGATGTATGGCAAAACCAATACAATGTTGTAAAGTTAAAAAAAAAACAATTAATTAATTAATTAAATTATTTTAAAAATGGACAAAAGAACTAATTAGACATTTTTCCAATGAAGACCTCAGAGTGGCCTAGAGACACATGAAAATGTGCTCATCATTGCTAATCATCTGGGCAATGCAAATCAAAGCTGCATGACCTGTCACCTTACAACTGTTAAAATGGCAATCACCAATAAGACAAAACACAACAGCTTCTGGCAAGGATGTGTGAATGGGAACCTTTACCCTTTGTTGATGGGAATGAACACTGATCCAACCACTGTGGAAAACAATATGGAGTTTTCTCAAAATATTAAAACTAGATCTACCATTATGATTCAGCAATTACACTTTTGGGGATATACCCAAAGGAAATAAAAACATGACTTTGGTGAGATATATGCACTTCTATATTTTTCTTACTGTTATTTGCTATAGCCAAGAAATAGAAACAACCCAAATGATCATTAACAGGTAAATGTATAAAAAATGTGGCAATTTTAAAATAATATTATTTAGCCATGAGAAAGGAGGATATCCTTCCATTCTCAGTGACATGGGTGGGCCTTGAGTACATTGCACCAAGTGAGATTAGACAGAGAAATACAAGCATGGTATGATAGCACTTATATTTGGAATCTAAAAATGTTAAACCTGTAGAAAATAGTAAAATGGTGGGCACCAGGGGTTTGGGTGGGGAAAGGATAACCGTGATAACGTTTAAGGGACCAAACTTACAACAAGTGGTAAATAAGCCATTGAAATGCATGGTATAATGAATACAGACAATAAATGTTGTATTTTAAGTATTAATATGTAGTATGATAAATCTTGCTACATTGGCAATCATAATACATGAATAGATCAAAGTAACATGCCTGTACATCTTAAACTTATACAATGTTACATATCAAACTTGTTCAGTGAAATGAAGGAATGAATGTATTTGGTTGCAAGTAACAGAACAGTCAAATCAGGGCTTCCTTGCTGGTCCAGTGGTTAAGGATCCACCTTGCAATGCAAGGGACACCAGTTTGGTCCCTGGACCAGGAAGATCCCACATGCCACAGAGCAACTAAACCTGTGGGCCACAACTACCGAGGCCCACATGCTCTAGAGACTGTGCTATGAGAAGCCTGCACGCTGCAAATAGAGAAAGAGCATGTGCAGCAATGAAGATTCAATACAGCCATAAATAAGTAAATGACATGTCAAAAAAGAACAGAAACCAATAGTGGCTTAAACAAGAAAGACAGAATTGTCTAGATGTTGATGGTTCCACACTTTTGATGCTGCACAGACTCAAGTTTTTTCTTTCTGATTTATGATCCTCATCATAAAGTCAGCCACTGTTTCCACTGTTACCCATCTACTAGCCATGAAGTGATGGGCCCGGATGCCATGATCTTCGTTTTTGTTTAGTTTTAAGTCAACTTTTTCACTCTCCTCTTTCACTTTGATCATGAGGCTCTTTAGTTCTTTGCTTTCTCCCATAAGGGTGGTGTCATCTGCATATCTGAGGTTATTGATATTTCTGCAAGCAATCCTGATTTCGGCTTCTGCTTCATCCAGTCCAGCATTTCTCATGATGTACTCTGCATATAAGTTAAATAAACAGGGTGACAATATACAGCCTTGACGTACTCCTTTTTCTATTTGAACCAGTCTGTTGTTCCATGTCCAGTTCTAACTGTTGCCTCTTGATCTGCAGACAGACTTCTCAAGAGACAAGTCAGGTGGTCTGGTATTCCCATCTCGTGAAGGATTTTCCACAGTCTGTTGTGATCCACAGTCAAAGGCTTCGGCATAGTCCATAAAGCAGAAGTAGATATTTTTCTGGAACTCTCTTGCTTTTTTTGATGATCCAACGGAGGTTGGCAATTTGATCTCTGGTTCCTCTGCCTTTTCTAAATTCAGCTTGAACATCTGGAAATTCATGGTTCACATACTGTTGAAGCCTGGCTTGGAGAATTTTGAGCATTGAGCAAGACACATATTTTTTTTTTTCCTAAATATATATATTTCTTTGTATTTTTTTCCTAAATATATAGAACTAAAACAAGAGAGAGTAGAGAGAGATGATGCTTCTTTACTGTACTGCCTTTCACTCATTCTTCTACCTTCAACTTATTCTCAAATAGCAGGCATTGGGCTATATCCTTTTTAAGAGAAATCATATAATCATATTGTCCTTGCTGAAATCCCACCTAAAACTTGCCATTTGCTGGATAAAAATATCCCCTTTTCTGTGTCCTACAAGACCCTAGGCCATCTGATCCTGGCTTTCCTCCTACTGTTCATGCTATGCTCTCCTCCCATTGTTCTCCAGCACTTGTGGGCAGGGACTTGTGAGTATTCTTCAAAAGTTATGGACTCATCCCAGTCTTGGGGATTGTGAACTTCCTGTCATGTCTCCCCAGAAACCTTTAGCTGACTTCTTGTCCATCCATGTCTCACTTCAAATATACCTTCTCTGGGAGACCTTCTCTAGCCATTCAGTATAAAGCAGATCCCTCCTTTCCAATTCTCTCTACTTCTACCTGGCTTTGTTTTCTTTGTAATTTCCTGATTGGAAAGGATCTTATTTATGCATTTATAAGTTGTTTTGTACCCTTATTTTTGTTCTACCCCACTAGATTGCAAGATGAAAGCAAGCCAGGGTATTGTCCATTTTCTTCACCTACACAGCTCTAGTAAGAAGACCAGCCCCTCGTACATGGTAGGAGCTCAGCACAATGAAACAATGAACAGAAATCTGGGTGATAATGAGAGTAATTATGAATCATCCCTACATGGCTAAAGGAAATGGCATAGACTCCAGTTTGCCTATAAAAATGAAATGACACTTCATCAAGAATGTGTTAATTCAAATCTATAAAGGGTCAAGTGAGGCATAGTACTTTTTAAAAAATAAAGTGAAAATCATAAGCCTATTCATTCACTTAAGGATGAATACTATTTTCAATCCATGTAGCTCACTGAATTTATTTTAAACCCAGTATTCTTTCAATTATTTATTTTGTAACCATATGTATCTTATTGATAAGGGCAATTCAAGAGGCTGTGAAATTGCCTGTTAAGCTATAGCCCATAATTCAGTAGAAATAGCTCAAGGAAAAGAAACCTGAATCCCACAGATGATGCAAAATATGTCATCAGATGTTAGCTTCACCCCACACCATACCCAAAATTCCAACTGGTAGGGCTTATTCTTGGGGATGTAGACACGCTCAGTATTTTATATTGAGTTGCTGTTTTCTGTGTAAATCTGGAACACAGGACACAGTTTCAATGTGGAGGTGGAAAGAGAGTTGACACATGGCAAAGATGGAGAAGATACACAAGAAAATTCAGCAGGCAAGGAGAGCTAGGAGCAGATCCAGAGAGAAAACTAAACTGATTATACAACTAGAATTTCCATTTGCTTGTTAAGAAAAAGAGCTAATTTAGGAAAAACCCAATGAAAATAAAGCCCTTTGATAAGAACCTTGTAAGTTTGAAATACAAGTTTGAAATACAAATACTGAATTTGAAATACAAGTTTTTTTGCACTGACTCTGTGATGAAACAGTTTCTTTTTTTTCCCCCCATTATGCTCCAGGAAATAGATGCTTGCTTAATAACTCCTTTAACTTTTTTTCTGGCATCTATTGATTATATCCATAGAAATTAAGAAGAGAAGGCAATTAAGTTTAAAATTTAATAGTGTTCTGCTGCTGTTAATTTACTGGCTGACTCAATCAATGTGTCACCCTGGATAGAAATCTATGCCCCTCTCCATGTGTTAGAAAATCTATGATGCCCTTTCAGCTAAAATTATAATAATCATAAGAAATCAAAGAACTAAGAAGCAGGTTCCATACAAAGAAGTGAGAGAATGAGTTGCTTACAATAGTTTAATCCATATTTTTAAATAGGCCACTTAAGTTGAAAATAACAAAACTTGTGAGTGCTTTTGTTTATCTTAGTACTTGCCAATTTGGGATTTCATGAAACGGTACATATGCCACACACACACAATAAAAGGTAAATTTTCCCTACCAATGACAGATAAAATATATATATTCCATGAAATTTCAATATGCTTGTTAGACTGTAAAAAGAAGTACTGGATATATGTCATGATTTAATCTGAAAATGTCTGGTTACTGGCAAAGGAGACTATTCTATTTACAAAAATATATTAGCGTATTACATAAGCCCAAAGTTTTAACAGTTCACTCTGTGACAATGAACTTCCCTCATGACACAATTTAATACAAAAAANAACGGTACATATGCCACACACACACAATAAAAGGTAAATTTTCCCTACCAATGACAGATAAAATATATATATTCCATGAAATTTCAATATGCTTGTTAGACTGTAAAAAGAAGTACTGGATATATGTCATGATTTAATCTGAAAATGTCTGGTTACTGGCAAAGGAGACTATTCTATTTACAAAAATATATTAGCGTATTACATAAGCCCAAAGTTTTAACAGTTCACTCTGTGACAATGAACTTCCCTCATGACACAATTTAATACAAAAAATGATAATGAAAGATAATTATAAATAAATAGCAGTAACTACCTTGCTTTCTACAAAATGAATCTGTTATCTATTAAGTTTACCTAACATTTTCTACTTATAATTAACTTATTTTCTACTTAAAAATAATTATTTATAGTTTATTAAAAATCAGGTTTCTGTGCATATATGCATAAGTTCAAGAATACTCAAAACACATTAAAATATAAAGAAAAAGGCAAAAATCTTCCATTCTCCTGAGCTCCCTTTTATACCTACCACTGTATTGAGAATTTTCCCAAAGTTTTCAAAACTTTACTTCTTATGAGCCAAAATTTATTCTGTCTTATCAGTGCCTTACAATCATTAACTTTCCTACTGCTGCACTGTGTGACTTTTTCCCCCTTTTCTTACCCGAAACTTCTATACTGCAACCTAGAGAACGACTCTGGGAGCCATTATTTCTTTTCCCTAAAAGTGTTAACTCATTATGCATTAACAGACAAAGGTGCCCCCAGAACTCTGGCTATCACAGGAAGAGTAACCAGATGAATGAGTCTACTGCCCTGCCCTGAGTCACAAGACATCACTGGAAGGAGGCAAACGGGACCATAAGGGCAACTGCCTCCTCCTTGAGAAGAGATGAACATGGTAACTGAGGTAGGTTTTCATTCTTAATGACATTAGGAGGAAATGTAGTGGGAGATTTGTGCTCTATTTGCACCAGCTTCCACGAAACCAGACAGGCCATTGTCTGTGGAGAGGGTATAACAATAGGATGATGGAGGTATATGGATCAGGCTTCAATCCCTCTTCAAGCTCTCACTTCTACCCAAATTTGTGATTCGGTGAGAACAATGATGAAAGCTAAGATTATGAATAGATTCCAGTAGGAAAGGTGGGAAGAAAAACAAACTGGGTCACATACTCGTGTTCAATTGGCTAAAAATCTTTATATGGGATGTGTACATGTATGCAGCATAATTAGTGTAGACTCCTTGTGGGTACACTAGTCATGTTATTTGTACTCTTTTTCTTTCCAGAATATTTTATTAAAAAGCCTGCTTTGAATTCTGACGGCAGAGTTTAATCTGTTTTGCATTTGAGGTTTAGAAGAAAGATCTCATTTTGAGACATCTTTCTTTTTTTTAAATATGCCTTTAAATTTTTTTGAGTGTGTCTGGTACAATGATTCTCTAGATGTGGTCCCAGATCATTGGTAGAACCACCATAATCTGGAAACTTGCTGGAAATGTAAATTCGCAGGCTGAGATCCAGTTTTAGGGAATCAGAAACTCTGGCAACAAGTTTCAGTAACTTTTCTGCTAACAAGCCCTTTAGAATCCTGTCTCCCAAGGTAACCTTCCTACACTGTCGGGGGAACATAAATTGGTACAGCCATCATGGAGAACAGAATGGAGGTTTCTTAAAAACCTGAAAATAGAGCTACCATATGACCCTGAAATCCCACTCCTGGGCATATATCCAGAGAAGAACAAGATCTCAAAGGACACATGCACCCCGATGTTCACTGCAGCACTGTTTACAACAGCTAAGACACAGAAGTGACTTAATGTTCATCGACAGAGGAATGGATAGAGAAGATGTGCTGTATATATATACAGAATGGAAGATTACTCAGCCATTAAAAAGAATGAAACAATGTCATTTGCAGCAGCATGGATGGACCCAGAGATTTTCATCCTGAGTGAAGTAAGTCAGACAAAGAAGGAGGAATACTGCATGACATCTATTATATATGTGGAATCTAAAAAGAAATGATACACATGAAGTTACTTACAAAACAGAAAGAGACTCACGGATTTAGAGAACGATCTTATGGTTGAGGGTGGGCAGTGGGGGGTTGACTGCGAGAAGGGATAGTTAGGGAGTTTGGGATGGGCATGTTCACACTGTTATATTTAAAATTGATAACCAACAAGGACCTACTGTATAGCACATGGAACTCTGCTCAATGTTATGGGGCAGCCTGGATGGGAGGAGGGTTTGGGGGAGAATGGATATGTGTGTATTTGTGGCTGAGTCCCTTCGCTGTTCACCTGGAACCATTACAACATTGTTAATCAGCTATACTCCAACAAAAGAAAAAGTTTTTATAGAAAGTTAAAAAGAAAAAAAAATTATGCAGAATATTAAAAAAAAAAAAAAAAGCCTGTCTCCCCCATCCCTGGCATCTGTGTAGGTGAATATTCATTCTCTGTGTTTCTCCTGGGAAACGCTCCTTCCTCACTCCTGGGAATGAGCAGCGGATGNAAAAAAAAAAAAAAAAAAGCCTGTCTCCCCCATCCCTGGCATCTGTGTAGGTGAATATTCATTCTCTGTGTTTCTCCTGGGAAACGCTCCTTCCTCACTACTGGGAATGAGCAGCGGATGCTTTGAACCCAGGATATGGAGGAGAGGAAGACAGTCTTACAAAGATCTTGCCTCTGAATGATGTATCTAAAAATACTGTTCAGCTTCTTTTATTGGGATGGTTCTACTTCTACTGGCACCTTCCTTGCACCTTATTATGCTAAAAGTCTGCCTCTTCCCTGAGTGACAGTATTGAAATATGAAAATCCTTTATTCATGGAGGAGCCAGACTCCAGAAAGAAGAGTGGGGAGGGGAAAAATACATCGGCTTCTCTCATGAAGTAAGTGGGAGAACCGTGATGAATCAGATGTGCTCTAAAGTTCCCTCCCAAATCTGGAACTCTGAGATTTGAAAATGTACATTTTGTCCCTTTTCTTTTATAACTTCTCTAATGCTCTCCTAACAGTTTACACCTTAAGTTTTGCTGTAGGGAGAAGAGGCATGAAAACAAAAACAAAACCACAACCACAGCAAAACCCCCTCATTTCCCTTTGCTTCTGAGACCTAAAAAGCTATTTCTCAAATCCATTGCAAGATTCAAGGTAAGACCTTGAGGTCTTTCAGAGATGATGGAGTAATAATTGTTCATCTCTCAAACTCCAACAAACAGCCTAAAGTGCATTTGTTTCCCTAAGTAACAAAGCAGTGGTTAATTACTGTGTGAATATAAGCACACTAACATTGAAAACACAGCCCACATTTCATGATGAGTCAAACATAGCTTTATTATGTTTCCAGAGCTTCAGGTATTTCTGATTACACGTGAGAAGTTCATCTTTATTTATCATTTTCTTTTATTTCGCTGGGGATGACATTACTTCATGAGCATTTGACTGGGGTGTCTTCAAATGAAAGTCTTATATGGGCAAATAGGGAATTAGGGGAAAAGCAGGGATGAGATTTCTTTGTATTGATCTTATCACTCATTTCAAGGATGAGATAATACTTTCTATCAACTGCAAACACTTTCATTTAGCTCCCATAAAACTAGTATTAGTTCCATTTATTTTGTCCTCAGAACCAGGATTTAGATATATTTATTCAATTCTCAGAACTTGTATTTTGCAAAAATGAACATTCAAAGCTGAATCATTGCTTACTTCTCCTAGTGCATGAAAAGATAAAGAGAACTCCCCCGAAAAAAGCCTTTGAAATTAGTCCCTGCTTAAAAATTATTTATGTCTAAGATGTAGATTGTGAATTTAAGATAAAAGTATAACAATGTACACATTTTTCACTAATTTCATGTGCTCAGGACTCTAAAACGCATCTATTATTTTTCTTTTTAAATGTTATTATCACTTATTATCTTAAAGATTAGGAACTTGTTACTTGCAGTGAATGGTGTGGCTTGGCTTCCCCTCTCAGGACCAAGTGGTTCATTCTCTTGTCTCATAAGGTGGCTTATGGCTCACTGAGAATTGCCCTCATTTGAAGAGAGCTTCCTTGCCCAAAGTCATCCTCTCCCCCTACATTCAGTGACTGCCAAATGTGAGGATCAGTTCAGTTCACTCACTCAGTTATGTTCGACTCTTTGCAACTCCATGAATCGCAGCACGCCAGGCCTCCCTGTCCAACACCAACTCCTGGAGGTCACTCAGACTCACGACCATCGAGTCAGTGATGCCATCCAGCCATCTCATCTTCTGTCGTCCCCTTCTCCC
>SJYX01004023.1:215987-231638 GCA_006410675.1 Oreotragus oreotragus
TGAGAATATACAGCCTTGATGCACTCCTTTTCCTACTTGAAACCAGTCTTTTGTTCCATGTCCAGTTCTAACTGTTGCTTCCTGTCTTGCATACAGATTTCTCAAGAGGCAGGTCAGGTGGTCTGGTATTCCCATCTCTTTCAGAATTTTCCACAGTTTATTGTGATCCACACAGTCAAAGGCTTTGGCATAGTCAAAAAAGCAGAAATAGATGTTTTTCTGGAACTCTCTTACTTTTTCCATGGTCCAATGGATGTTGGCAATTTGATCTCTGGTTCCTCTGCCTTTTCTAAAACCAGCTTGAACATCAGGAAGTTCATGGTTCACATATTGCTGAGGCCTGGCTTGGAGAATTTTGAGCATTACGTTATTAGCATGTGAGATGAGTGCAATTGTGTGGTAGTTTGAGCATTCATTGGCATTACCTTTCTTTGGGATTGGAATGAAAACTGACCTTTTCCAGTCCTGTGGCCACTGCTGAGTTTTCCAAATTTGCTGACGGTACTAATTCTTTGCTAGAGAAAGAACAACTCTGAAGGGCTTTCCCTATGGACTGGCTGAGGCTTTACAGTGACTGTGTGCCCACCTGCTCTGTTGCTTCGGTTGTGTCCAACTCTTTGACCCAGTGGATTATAGCCTTCCAGGCTTCTCTGTGCATGGGATTCTCCAGGCAAGAATACTGTAGTGGGTTGCCATGCTCTCCTCCAGGGGATCTTCCAGACCCAGGGATCAAACCTGAGTCTCCTTCATCTCCTGCATTGCAGGTGTATTCTTTATCACTGAGACACCTGGGAAGCCCTGTTATGACTATATCACCATTCAACTCTGCCTTCTGCAGCCCTGCTTCTCTGCCTCACATCTTCTCCAGGGGTTGATCCTGAAGACTTCGCTTAATATAATTCCTGCAAGCAAGTGGGTCTTAAGGTCTATTTCCCAGGGAGCCTAAGCTATCACTAAATATAACATGATTTACTTTTCCTATAGGACTCATGATATAGTTTTAAATAGTGAAAAACACTATTCAAATATTTCTCTACTCCGGCCACATATGATCCTCACCCAAGCAGCTCTAAGTGAACTACATATGGAGGATTTGCATATAAATCATTTGGAAATATCACACTAGTAGTTCCATTATGTTATTTATTTCTGATTGAGAATCTACAGAGCTTCATAGGAAGACTGGGGTGAATGATCAACTTAGACTCAAAATCCTGTGTCCTAGTATTTAATTGAGTCGATGTCTTTGGACAAAACATTGAACTTTCCTGAGCTTTCTTGGGAATGATAAAACAGTGAACAAGTAAGTGATCCCTGTAGGGGGGAAAAAAAGCTGTAATTCTGGCTAATCGAATGTACATCTACTGATTCATACAATATGCTGCTATAGTGGAATAAGACCAGATGGCTAAAAATGTTTCATGGATTCATCTCCTTACCTAAGAGTGATAGGGTAAACTATTTCAAAGCATAGTCCACAGGAAAACCTCATCAGAATCCAAGATACTTGTTTAAAAGGCAGATTCATTGAATTCCCTGCCTCCAGCCTACTGAAATAGAATCTCTGTGTAGTGGTGTTAGGTAAAGAGCATTTTAAGTCAAAATTCTTGATAACTCTTATGCAATCTGAAAAGTTATGAGGAGAGGCTACAGGGGCTCAAGGAGGGGATAAAGGACTGAAACAACAGCTATTGTGGATTAGCTACAACAGTAATAAGGAATTGCCACTGAGAGCTCAGGTGCTGCTGCTGCTGCTAAGTCACTTCAGTCGTGTCAGACTCTGTGTGACCTCATAGACGGTAGCCCACCAGGCTCCCCCATCCCTGGGATTCTCCAGGCAAGAATACTGGAGTGGGTTGCAATTTCCTTCTCCAATGCATGAAAGAGAAAAGTGAAAGTGAAGTCGCTCAGTCTGAGGATGAATGAAATCATTCTTACCTTGTGTCCTAGCAGCCAAAGACCTGATGTACTGAAAACCTGGGAATGAGTTTTAAGGTAATAGACTTCTCTATTAATCTAAACTGTGAATTGTGTTCAGTCACTCAGTTGTGTATAACTCTTTGAAATCCCATGGACTGTAGCCCTCCAGGCTCCTCTGTCCATGGGATTTCCTGGGGAAGAATACTGAAATCAGTTGCCATTTGCTTCTCCAGGGGATCTTCCCAACCCAGGGATTGAACCCGTGTCTCCTGTGTCTCCTGCATTGGCAGGTGGATTCTTTACCACTGATCCACCTGGGAATCCCCAATCCAGAGCTGGGGCCTGTATCAAACAGGATAAAGTGAGAGACTAGAGATATGGGTTGCCAAGTTCACAGTTCTGGTGCAAGACTGTGCAGCAGACACTGAGATCTAATATCGGGGAGGAAGGACCCCCAAGACCAATTGGGAACTGATAGACTGGGGAAATCCAGAGGGACTCAAGGGGTGATAAAATCAAGTTCAGTAGGAACAATAGAGAAGAAGGTCCAAGAGCCAAAATACATATGGCGACCCTTTTTCCTTACAAAAATGATGATAAAAGCCCAGGAAAGCTGCTACTATCCTTTTGCAATTCCTGGATTGACTAGGTAGATCTCATATTTTGAAGCTGGGAATGCTCATTTAAAAACACTATTGCAGTCACGGCTGTAAATTTCCAAGTTTCTAAAGGTGCCCCATTGGTAACGAACATCTGTTAACCTACTTCAACTTCCATGGGATGTGCAAAGAAATAATTTTTCATTTCAGTCCTCCTCCTTAAGCTTCATTTATTCAGGTGCACTCAGAAGTTGAGTTCAGATTTCCAGCAGAGTGCCAAGGTGAGAAGCTGTAGAAGTTACTGCATTTTTACCAATAAAAAATTAGCACGCAGAGGATTATGGGAAATGTGCACGTCCTGACTACAATGTAAATGGTGTGGCTAATTGTCATTTAAATCATGGGGTTGATGAATAACATCCCAGGAATAATGAGGATTCAGCTTGACAAATAGTTTTTTAGAAGTTATCTAACACAATTTTGGCATATTGCTGTTTGTCAAATTATTCTTGTGCCAGATGCTTACACAAAATCTGTTGCTCATTGCCAAATGGCCTAGCTGAACATTTTCTCATTAGATGGCATTGATATTCTATGCAGAGAATGTATCAAAATATAATTGAGGATGAAGAGGTTTGCATTTGTATTCTACACTAACAATGCCTGTTGCTACTCCACACTGCTACTCACCTGCTGGTTCAAGCACACTTACACTCCATCGTCTCATTTTGGGCACCAGTCGCTGTGTTTGAGACTACAGTATGCATGTTGATCAGAATGGGAGTGAAAAGTGGCTTGAAGAAGACTTGTGCTTATAACATGCACAATTTCTGTCATTTTTGAAACATGCTGGATTTTCTGATTGGAGATATTTTCATGTCCTACAACCTGTCACTTCCCAGCACAAATTACACGAGGGTGAGAGCTGTCTGCAATGGCTTTCTTGTCAAGACAGAGGGTTTGGGGCACTGCCTCTGATCCACTCAAACCCCATTATTCTTTAAAAAGCATTGGAAAATCTTGAGTTGGGTAACTCTCAAGGTTAGCAAGCACTTATGTCCCTAGAGATTAATCCAATTTCTCAATCTTAGTGAAATAAAGCAATGCCATAGCAATGAGGGAAAAAAATGAGTATCTGGCTAGTTGTAGGGTTTCAAATGGATTTCTATTATCATTCAAAGAGGCGAGTGAATGAGCCCATGATTGACAACTACAGTATTCAACATTTACAATTCCCTCTTCAGGGATGTTCAGAATTGACTGAAAAAGAATGCAATGTTTAGGAACTACTCAGGGATACTTTCAGTAAAATGCTTTAAATAAGGATTGTCCAAAGCTTGCTACACACTGTGTGAATGTCAGAAACACATTAGCTATGTTAAATGGGCATGTTCAATATCTAGAAAACAACACAAGGGATTTACAATCGATTTTGCACACTCGCCCAGGAACATCTCCCTGGTAGAAGACAAGAATGTCCTCTTTGACTGGGCACACCAATGTCAAGTCTTCATTTTGGTCCAGTATTTACACTCATATGGCTACTCAACACACAACATGGGCCATTATCTGGAGAATAAGATACATCTTTTGGAGCTGAATAAAAGTTCCATGTGCAGCGTGCTCTCCATAGCTGTGTAGGGATAGTAGGGGATACATTCCACTGAAGCTGGGTGTAAGAGAAAGTAACTTGCCTTTTTGGAGTTAAATTCTTATTCTCCAACCCCATCTTCCCTATCCCTAGCTTCTCTTTTTCTTGGGTGGTTATCTGGGCTACTCCCTCAAAAGCCACCTGGATTCCTTCACAGTTCTAACCTACCATCACATGTGTCCAGAAAAACCTTGATGCAGAAACAGAACTACACTCATATTTTCACCATAAAATATTTAGTCTCAAACTCTAGGCCATCAGAACTGCCCTTTATCCCTTGTATGTATCAGCTAACTCTCATCTCATTTTTCAATGGGTCATTGACTCTTCCAAGTCTCCACTGTCTATCCTCAAGCTCACACAACTCGCTCTTGGCAGATGGCTATCACCCCTCTCTTATGGAAAGGGTCTAATTCATCCCCAAGGTCTTTGTCAGCTTTCCATCCTGTCTTTACACCTATGTACCTCTGTTTTTCCTGTTGCAGAGGTTTTTTGGCAGAGGTTTTTCTCCTTTTTTTTTTTTTTTCAAAGTCAATCCCTCCATGCTTATAAGTATTAAATAAATACATTTTGAATTTACAGATGAAAGTATAGATGGAGAGAGAAAATGACAGGAATATGTTGTTCAGTTGCTAAGTCATGTCTGATTCTTTGCAACCCCATGAACTGCAGCATGCTAGCCTTCCCTGTCCTTCACCATTTTCTGGAGTTTGCTCAAAGTCATGTCCATTGAGTCAGTGATGCCATCTCATCCTCTGTCAACCCCTTCTCCTCCTGTCTTCAGTTTTTCCCAGCATCAGGGTCTTTTCCAATGGGTCAGGTCTTTGTATCAGGTGGCCAAAGTATTTGAGCTTCAGCTTCAGCATCAGTCCTTCTAATGAATAGTCAGGGTTTATTTCTATTAGGATTGACTGGTTGGATCTCCTTGCTGTCCAAGGGACTCTCAAGAGTCTTCTTCAACAGCATAGATTGAAAGCATCAATTCTTTGGCACACAATCTTCATTATGGTCCAATTCTCACAGGAATATGAGTTCAGGGGTAAAGATCTTATAGCCTTTATTTTCTTTGTGATGAAGGAATGCCTTTAGCACCCCCTGTTTCTCCCTTTGAGACATCCCTGAATCAGTCAGTTACTTCTTGGTATATTTTCACAAGTTTCTCCCCTTCTGGCAAGTTCCTTTAAATTTGATTAATATGTTCAAGTATTTATCATTCTAGGTACTAATTTCTCTTCCCCTCTTTTAGCCAAAATTTCTCACGTATTGATTTAACAAATATTTCTCGAGGACTTATGAACTGTGATACAGTGTGGTTCAAAGAACTGTCAAGGCTCACAGTATTCATTTCCTGTCTGTCCATTCATTACACGAGTGGAGTGATCAGATGGAATTTATCATCTAATCTGGAAAGTGCTGATTCTTTGGTAGGCTGTTGAGACAATAGGCATAAACTGAATCATACTATTTATTGCCCACTGTGGTGTGAAAAGGAGTGAAGTCAAAATCTGGACTCTTGAGTAGGATTTCCTGAGTTTAAAACTTTGGTTCCATCACTTCCTTGCTGTTTTCTTGGGAAAATTATATGATATCTTTGTCCCTCAGTTTTCTCATTGCATCACAGGGACAAATATAGTATCTCACTAGGTTATTGTTTTAAATGAGTTAAAATGTAGAACACTTAGGACTCTGCAGCCATGTAATAACTGCTATGTAATTATTATTGTTATCTTCCATTTCCCTTAAAATGTCACTGTAATTATTTTCACTAAGATTAACAATGAACTCCAAATTTCCCAAATGAATGGACCAACTTCACTTTTTGATTTGTTTGACAATTCTTTAAAATCTGCCTCTTGGCCTTGATTACACCCTTATGGCAAGATTATTTTCATTCTTGTCTGCTTTTTTTTTTTTTCCTGAGTCTATTTTGTGGGATATAATCCTTAAATATACTGCCAGATGTACTGACATCTGCCCACATGCCATTCTTTAACCTCAGTCTCTCCCTGACTGATAGAATTCATTCTTATGGATCCACTTAAAAATTGTCTCTTCTGACTAGTCAAATCCAAACTTTTAACCCAGATCTCTCTGCTAATTTCATGCTCATGTATGCAACTTTCTACTCAGTACTGGTACTTTGTGTGACAATTTATGTCCAACTCAACCTGTCCAAAACAGATTTCATATTCTTCATCCTAATTTGGTTTTTTCTCTCTTATTGTACCACCAGCAGCCTCTACGGTACAAAGTAGAGACCAGAGAAATCATCCTTTTCTTCTCTCAGCTTCAGTCAATGAACCATGAACCCTGTGATTATATCACCTGTGGACTGTATAAATCCACTCTCCTTTCCAACCTCAGCACCACAGTTTTAACTCTCACTCTTATTCCTTATCTGCATCCTAGTCCTCAGCCAATTGTTCTTCCTGTCTCTAGTTTTGCTTCATGAAATCCATCCTCTAGGAGTCCATCAGTCCATGATGATGACTTTGGCAAGAGGAGCTGCAAGCCCAAATGTCAAGCTCAAAGTCAGGCACTGGGAATGAGTGAAGCATGCTAGTTTAAGAAAGGAACTACTGTCTTTCCCATTTTGCTTGAAGCACATGGTCCTCTTGATCTATTTTTCACTTTCCCACTTTTGACACAGACATGTGTATGGAGAAACCTTTCTTTGCTATAAGAAAAATGTGCAGTGAACCTGATGATAAATGGCCTCGCTGATTTGGGCTCAGTGTTGGCAAGGATACAAAGAGTAGAGGGATCAAGGCCACCTGGAGAGCCCACATGCAGTCCAAATTCGACAATCACCAGTTAGCTGCCGCCAATAGAAGCCACATGGAATAGGAGGTCAGGGATGCTGGATCTTTCAATTTTTTGGAGGAAGTATAGTCTCCTGATTTTTAAATACATGAAGAATTTAAAAAATTCAACATACTGTCAAATACATATGTAAACTAGATTTTTTCAGAAGGTCACTAATTTATAACCTCTTCCAACCTCTTTCAAAAACATTAATTTGACCAGATAAATTATTTATGCCAAGACATGAGGATGTTCCATCCCCTATGGAATACAGTCCAAGACCCTTAGCACAGAAGGCAAGAACTACCATGTTCTGACCTCAACCTTTCTCTCCTTATTGCTCACAAATGCCTCTCCTCTCTAGAGCTTTATGCTCTGGCAATGGCAAAAATGAGTCTCATTTCCTCCATTCATAAGCTCATATCTTCCTTCTGCTTATTATACTGTCCCCTCTAACAGTTACATCAATATCTCTTTAATTGCTTAACTTCTATTCACACTCAGGCTTGGTGCATCACCTCCTACAGGAAGCCCTCTCAGCCTCTTTTCTGTGCCTCTCCTCCTCCACTGCATTTCTTTCACCATTTCATGGAGATGTGACTGTATTTCCCACAGTAGAACGCAACCTCATTAAAGGCAGTAACCTATCTCATTCATTTGTGCTTCAGTGCAAAACCTACCCCAGTGTGGACACACAGTAGGCAGCCAATAAAATTTTTTTAAACAGTAAGAATGGAAGCTGAGTACCAGGCAGCTCACATTCTTATACCACCGGATAGTTGCTTCTCAAGTAATAATCAAGACCTCTTAGAAAAAAGGGTTACACCTCATAGAGTCATTTCCAACTGTGTTGTTGTTGTTTTCCCTTTACATTGGTCCCATAAGAGAGGTTTATTCCCATTTTACAGTGAGAAAATGAAAATTCAGAGAGTCTAGGAGATGTATTCAGGTGGCACAATTACAAAGACGTTATTAAATTTTACTCTGCCTTTCATATTCAGTTTTCCTTTTATAACATCAGAGCTACTGTTAATGCAGTTTAGTCACAGTGGATAGAATCTAGAGGGTCTGTGACCTTAAGTGGGAAGAAAAAATGACATCTTCACTTTCATTAACCTTTAACGGAAATTTAGCATCTCCTTCAATTATCTAAGAAGGCAACAAACCACACTAGAATCAGCAGGCTGTGACTCATTCTGTCACAAATGGAAATCACAAAGGTTTTCATATCACAGTACAGTTGTTAGAGCTTCTTTAAAATGTTGTTTATGTTCTTCATTATTCCAAATTACAACTGGTTTTAGATTCATTGACGGCTCTTGCAACTTTTTGTATTAATGAAGGAGTATGTATGTTATTCTCTTGGAAATTTACTTCTAAAAATAGTTTTAAAATGAATTTTAATATATTATATTAATTAATAAATATATAGTGAAAGTGTTTATTGCTCAGTCGTGTCCAAGCCTTTGTGACTCCATGGACTATAGCCTGTCAGGCTCCTCTGTCCATGGAATTCTCCAGGCTGCTACTGTTATATATTTAATTAAATATATATGTTTAGGAATATAATTAAATATATTATACAGAATTATATATATAAATATATACTAAATTGATATAATTAAATAGATATATATATTTAATATATTTCTTAGTTTTCCCATGTGTTTTCTTTTATGCATTTAAAACATTATTCTAAGAAGGGGTTAATGGGTCTTACAAGATGGTTAGGGGCTCCATGGTACAAAGCAGATACAGGACCCCTTCAGTAGGAGGGTACCCCAGGGATGTATACCCTCCCGTTCCTTCTTCCAGATATATCCACACACTCCACAAACTCTATAGCTGGATTCCTGGGCTCACAGCCCAGATGTGCCACTTAATATCACTGAATCTGTGGATAGGGCAAATCGTTTAACCTTGGTACTTTAGTTCCCTCATTTGAACTTATTTTATAGGATCATTTCAAGAATAACCAAGTTAATATGTTTAAAATGTTTGGTCCCAAATCTGTCAAGTTGTATGTTATGTTTTATTCTTCTGATTACTGTTGATCATATTCTTTCCTACCAAGCTAGAGCATAGCTCCAGAATCCTTCTAAACACATTGTGTTTATTGATAAGAAGTGACTCAAAAGATGAAACTTATCTTTGAGTATTGAAGTTAACTCTGTTGATGGGCCTGGCTATACTTCTCCATGCTTCTCAGTGACACGACTCTATGAAAACATCTATTTTTATCATTGTCAACCACTGTCCATACTCATCTACCCATTGTTCACATCTCTAACATGAACTTTTCACCTGTTAATAATCAGAGCATAAACTAGAGAGCTCAGGGACAATGGTCGCAGGTGACTGGGGCCAGACGTTTCTACAGAGTAGACAAGAGGCACGCTGGTAGAACGAGCACCACATTGTGATCACATCCAGAAAATTCAGGGTGGGGAATGTGCAGCAGGCAGAGTAGAATAGCCACTAGTCTGGTGGTTGTTGGTCCACAGTTCAATCCTGCTCTGGCACTGAGCAGTGGGTGAAGCCGAGGAAGTCTGTTTAGCAATCTACAGCTCAGTTTTTCTTTCTGTGGAATATAATATGCTACAGCAAACTCCATGGGGCTGCCATGATGTGTACTGGAGCTGACCTGCGCAGATATAAGAAGAGTACATGACGTATTTAGGGATAGTCAACGAATGCTAGTTTCCTTTCCTACTCCTCACTTTCAAAGTGTGGGACATCATTCCAACACCACAAAAGTCCTCTTAAGGTTTCTTACCCAAATGGTGACAGCAAATGACTTAATACCACCAAAGAGAATCTGATCCTTCAACGTTCACTGTTAGACTCAAAATGCAATGGGCAGGTATTTTATGCCCTTTAGTATGGTGGTCAAAAGCCAGGGCGTCACCACAAAGAAACAGCTCTCTCTCTTTTGACTAGTCTATGCCACTGAAGATGACCTCATCAAGTAGCGATTGTCAGATCACCTGGTTCTGTTTGATGGGACCCTTGTTTTACTTCCAGTGTTTCAACTGGAGGTGGGCATGGGTGCCTAATTAACTGGACATGATAGTGAACCATTTGTGACACTGATGGAGCCTCTCCATCATCTCGGGAGGGAAAGCCAACCACTGGGTCTTTTCCAGGAGTGAAAGGTTTGAGAAAAAAGCTGACTTTGTGATTCTTTTCAGATGTCAGCCTTCTATCCATCTAGTAGCAACTGGGTACTGAAGTGTGTAATTCAATTCCCTTTAATTTTCATCCCTTAATGACAGGCATATATAAATGATTTGTCCTTTAATTGACGGTGCTGCTGAAGAGCTCATAGTGAATCCCTAACTCAAGGCAATAAAAGGAACTGAAATGAAAAGGCAAAGCCCAGGTCTCTTGCCATCTTCTACTCTCACTTCCCTATTCTTTAGCCAGGGGTCTCCCAATGTTCTGCAAAGGAACAGATACTCAATATTTTTGGCTTTGCAGGCCATATGGTCTCTGTTGAGACTATTCATCTCTGCCATTATAGTGTGAAAACAGCCATGGACAATGCATAAACAAATGAGGGTGGCTGTGTTCCAATAAAGCTTTATTTACAACACAAATGGTGTGTCAGACTGGGGTGCATGTTGTTTGCTGACCTAGACTTCGGACTAGTGAGTCTTCCAGAGGGATCTCAAGAGCAGCAGCAGCAACATCACTAGAAGACTTTACAAATGTGTATTTCTGAGCATAGATGTATAGAATCAGAAACCCTGAAGATGAGATCCAACTCACTGTTTTAGGAAGGATTCTAGGTGATTCTGATGCATGAGAACCACTGCTTCAGCCTAGGGGACCATATGTCTCATCCAAATAGAATTCTCTCTTACCCAGTTTACAGCTAGAATTCATTTCAAAAACTGTTCATGCTGAATGCTAATTTTAATGTCTGCAACTGCACTCATGTTTATATATTTGTTCAATATAAATTATCCATGGAGAATTCCTGTGAGAAAATTAGTTTGCCCATACTTCATTGCATAGATCATTTATTCATTTGTTGACTGATTAAAACAATAATCTTGTAAAGCAGATAATCTTTCAGTGCTAAATTCTACAAAGGTGTGCATCTTACCGCCACACAAATTTGGATCAAATTATACATTGTTTGGTGTCCAGTCAGAAGATTTTCTTCCAACAGGACTGGAGTGTTTGATAACACTTTCATAAAATGCAAAATTAAAATAGCAGAGATAGACTATGTATTATACATAAACTGCTAAGCAAGTGTCTTAGTAAATCTGTTAGTTTTCCCGAAAAGGAAATAGAGTGCTCAAAATGGAAAGTTTATAAAGCATGAAACGCCTTAAAGATGTAAATAAGAGCACGTCAGAGTCCTGTTTTATTATCATTGGGTTACTACAAATCTTAAACACAGACAGTGACTATAATTATCAAGATAATGTCACTCATTTAAAATTACCGGACATAATTTTACATAATTTATCATTTAAATATATTATTCTATAAAACAAGCTTATAAAATATGTGATATTCAGAAGGGACAGAGCAATGCTTACTTAAGCTTTTAGGGATTGCAAATGATGAAGGTAGGACTTGAACTCAGATTTATTTTAATTAAAAGAAGAGCAATGGGAGCATTGTATATTACATGTACATCAAAGACTGTTTATGTTTATGCAAATATTCTCAGAGAGATATTTTTCAATGGTCAGCTCTTCATCTAATATTTGTAATCCCTTCCACTATATAGCTCTGTTACTGATAAGCTCAGATGAGAACTACATTTCCCAGGCTCCCTTCATTCAGGAAGGGTCATGTGACTACTCTTGTCCAACGGCACGTGAGTGGAAATTGTGAGTGTCAAGGAGGGTGAGAGAGCAAAGAAATTAAGCAGACTTGAGAACTGTTTCTAAGACATAACATTGGAAGTGGTCACAAGTGGGAAAAAAGTGTATATCGGAGCCTTCTGAGTGTTTGAGGGAACTCTGCTCAGAGGTTAAAAAAACTAGCTGTTTGTGCTTAAATCAACTCTCGGGCTCCCAAATTAGTATGAATAAGATGTATGCTGTAAATGCGACAGAGCCACAAGGAGGGCACATTGCTTGCCAGTCCCTTCAGATGATGCCATGGAGGAGGAAGGACAAGGACAAAGTGCCAGAAGGCAGAAGCAGGGCCATGGGGAGAGAGCCCTAGGTAGGAGTCCTGACAGTGCCCACTGAGCAGGACTTTATATTGTTAGAAAATGGCGTGACTACTGTTTTCCCTTCTTTCTTGCCTCCTCTGAAAGAGAGTTTAAAGCTACCCTTGCTCCAACACCTATATATTTAGTCTGTGGGCTGGGGTGAGGCACAGATCATGCCTGTAATGGTTTCAGGAGGCCAGACTGAAGAGGAGTCGCATTTAGACCTGATGAAGAAACTACTCACAGTCTGGAGACCCTGAACTTCAGGCGGTCTCTTTGGGTGACAGGAAGTTTATTTTGTGTATCTGAGGATATAATGGGTGAATAGAGATAAGTACTGAAGGAGACACAACTAGATGCCTTCCAGAGCTCCTGTCTTATTTTGGCTTGGAGCGAGGGATACAACTGGGAAGAGCCTGCCTTACTAGGGATTCTGTTTTCCAACTGTCTTACAACAGGGTAGGACCATTCACTAAGGCAATGTGAGTAGAAGTGAGGTGAGCCATTTCTGGGCCAAGCTGGCTAAGAAATCAGTGGGCCTTCTTCCCTGTCTGCCCTTGGTGTGGATGCCCACAGCAGCCATACTTGCAGAGCCACAATATGGAAGGATGGAGACTTTTGAATCTCCACCTGGAGGAGAGCCCCCTGCTGTTCAGGTACACACAAGTTAGTTGGGCTGTGGGTGAGAAGTAGAATGCTATCATATCAAGTACACAAATCCAGCAACTGGAGTTATATAGGAGTACAATATCAAATTACTGCCCCTCAACACTTGGCAGATGCTCAGTGGAGAGAAAGTGTTTAGGGAAGATTATCTGTCACTATAGATTATAGTGCCTAGTGGATTCCTTCCATAGGCATTATAATCTATTTCTGGTTTCAGCCAGACTAGCTGAGTACTGATGCCTGCACTGGGCCATTTTGCACACACAACCTTCAGAATTACTTTTATTGACTTGTGGGAATCCCTCAGCCCACACTAGGAATGTCGGCAGAGCATCCCATGAATTTAGTGATGTATGGGACAGGTCCCTTCCCTGCTTCCTTTCCTCTGTCATTTATTCACTCAATATGTATCAGTGGCCACTACGTGTCATACGCTCTACTAGGGTGCTTGGATGTGGATGACATTGTTACAGTTTTACACAGTAGCCTCATTATTTAGATCTGGAGATAGTTTTCTCCAGCATTGTTCCAGAAAGAGCTATTTCTCTCTTCAGCAATTGCCTGGATTAAGCTGGGGACCTTCTGAATCTTGTAACCCATCTTGTTTCCTTCTTTACATTGTCTCTTAGAAGGCTTTAAACCAATTTGCACCCCGCTGCTGGCATATTTATAGGTCTTTATGGCCTACTCTCAGCATCTTCATGTCCCTTAAGGTCGCCTCTGAAGTCTCCTACCCTCCTATTCCCTGCTCCTGACTTCTTTCACGTTTGTATTACATTTTATCTCTCCCTGCTGTGTTCAGCGCATGCATCTAAGTCACCTTTACTCGTTTTCGGAAATACTTATAAATGAAAAGGGAAAGGAACAGAAATCCTTTCCAGCACTATTTAGAGATTCCTCATAAAGCGGGTTGTATCTGGACAACAGAAATGGAGTTCACTATGTGCATGAGAGCCAAGGTGTCAGGAAGACGAGCTTCTGGACAGCAGGGATTATTAATGTCCAGTGACTCGCTGCTCATTTTTGAAGCTCTATGTTGATTTGATCTCAACTCTTCAGAGACATCTGTTGGTTCCACATTTATGTTAAATTCAAATCAGAGTCCAAGTTTTGGAGTAGACTCTGAGCAGTCCTTGAATTTACTCTATTTTGTACAGTGTATATCTCCTTGCCTCTAATTTGGGGACTATGTTATTAGATGATCCATTAATGAACCCTTGGTCATATGCCAACATTAGCTTGGAACTCAAGAAAGCAATTTGGCCCCAACTTGCCTTCTAAATAGTTTTTTTCTATTATTCTCTGAAAGAAAGTGAAAATGAAGTCCCTTAGTCGTGCCTGACTCTTTGCAACCCCATGGACCATAACCTATCAGGCTCCTCCGATCATGGGATTTTCCAGGCAAGAATGCTGGAATGGGTTGCCATTTCCTTCTCCAGGGGATTGTCCCAACCCGAGGATTGAATCTGGGTCTCCTGCATTGCAGGCAGATGTTTTACCATCTGAGCCACCAGGGAAGCCTCCATTATTCTCTGAAGCACTAGCCAAACTAATCGGTGTCCCTGGAATATACCTTCTGATTGCCTTCTCCCTGTCCTTGTTTCTCCTATTACCTAGATCTGGTTTAAGAAAAATGTGCTGTGCTTAATCGCTCAGTCATGTCTGACTCTTTGTGACCCCATGGACTGTAGCCCTCCAGGCTCCTCTTTCCATGGGGATTCTCTAGGCAAAAATACCAGAGTGGGTTTCCATGCCCTGCTCCAGGGGATCTTCCCAATCCAGGGATTGAACCCAGGTCTCCCACATTGCAGGTGGATTCTTTATCATCTGAGCCACAAGGGAAGCCCATGAATACTTGAGTGGGTAGTCTATCTCTTCTCCAGGGGATCATCCTGACCCAGGAATTGAACTGGGGTCTCCTGCATTGTAGGCAGATTCTTTACCAGCTTCCGTTTATTGAGCACTTATCTGCCAGGAATTTGTAAATCACTTTGTTCATTAACTCATGTAATCCTTGCTGATCCTATCAGAGACATGCTATTAATTTTTCCCATTTTTACAGATAAGGAAACTAAGGGCAGAGGGGTAAGAGTTAAATTTCCTTCATATCTGTACATTTTATCTTTATCTTGCTGTGTTGGATATATCCATATAAAGCCATCTTTAATGTTCATGACCAAGAAAATCACGATGGTGTGATGACTCACCCAGAGCCAGACATCCTGGAATGTGAAGTCAAGTGGGCCTTAGAAAGCATCACTACAAACAAAGCTAGTGGAGGTGATGGAATTCCAGTTGAACTATTTCAAATCCTGAAAGATGATGCTGTGACGTGCTGCACTCAATATGCCAGCAAATTTGGAAAACTTAGCACTGGCCACAGGACTGGAGAAGGTCAGTTTTCATTCCAATCCCAAAGAAAAGCAATGCCAGTGAATGCTCAAACTACTGCACAATTGCACTCATCTCACACTCTAGTAAAGTAATGCTCAAAATTCTCCAAGCCAGGCCTCAGCAATACGTGAACTGTGAACTTCCAGATGTTCAAGCTGGTTTTAGAAAAGGCAGAGGAACCAGAGATCAAATTGCCAACATCCGCTGGATCATCAAAAAAGCAAGAGAGTTCCAGGAAAACATCTATTTCTGCTTTACTTACTATGCCAAAGCCTTTGACTGTGTGGATCACCATAAACTGTGGAAAATTCTGAAAGAGATGGGAATACCAGACCACCTGACCTGCCTCTTGAGAAACCTATATGCAGTTCAGTAAGCAACAGTTAGAACTGGACATGGAACAACAGACTGGTTCCAAATAGGAAAAGGAGTAC
>SJYX01004023.1:252029-266319 GCA_006410675.1 Oreotragus oreotragus
AAAAAAAAAAAAAAAGCTTGATCTTCCCATGGTACAGAATGCCCCAAGAGCTTGTCCCTCTGCCTGTGGCTGATTGGACAAAGGATAACATGTGACCCAAGCGGGTCAATCATATTTAGTCTTTTGGAGATGGCATTTAAGATACAGGAAGTGAAGTGAAGTGAAGTGAAGCTGCTCAGTTGTGTCCAACTCTTTGCGACCCCATGGACTGTAGCCATCAGGATCCTCCATCCATGGGATTTTCCAGACAAAAGTATTGGAGTGGGTTGCCATTTCCTTCTGCAAGAGACCTTCCCGACTCAGAGATTGAACCCAGGTCTCCCACATTATAGGTTGACGCCTTACCATCTGAACCACCAGGGAAGTCAAGATGCAGGAAGTGAGTCAAATATACTTGTTGTACCATGAGGCTAAGTGAGATCAGAGTTGTTACCACAGGAATTAAAAGCTTTATGCCAATCCCTAAGTTATGGGAGAGCAAAAGATAAAATCCTTGAAGGAACCAGTCTACACAGAGGAGAATGAGGGAAAGAAAGATCAAAACAAAGAAAACAAGATGGAAGCTGCCTAAATAGCTTATGACTCCAATGACATTTGTCTGAATTTCCTATAACTGAGTTCCCCAGGATTTCTCTGTTTTCTTGAAAAATAACTTTTGCCTTTCTTGGTCTAGTTTGTGCGTGAATGTTTTCTTTCTAACCACCTAACGCTTCATAATGAAAATACACAACATGAGCCAATCTAGAAGGTATCTTTCTCCATCTATATCTAGAGGTAGGACCATGGGCCCTAAGTCAAGAGGTTTAGGCTATAATTCCTGCTGTATGACCAGAGCAAGTGAGTCACTTCTCTGAGTCCTGATTTCCTTACTGAAGATTTTGAAGGTCAACTCACATCTGGCTCTAAAATGATGAAAGATAAAGATGGGGAGAGAGATCTATTATCCCTTTCAACTGTGGACTCTCTGTTTGACAGGCATATAAAATTGTTTACAGATGGTGGTCAAGACTGGTTGTTAGAGTCAGTCAGTTTCATCTCAAGAGTTAGCAGAGCTACAGCTTACCAATCATGGGACCAATGGAACATGAATGAACCATTCTAAGTCTCAGTTTCCTTCCTGTTTAAAATGGCAGGGAAAGTGTATCTACCCTGGTGGTCCTTGCCTTCAGGTTTTCAAGTCTTTTTCGTCCACTTCCATGCTGGACAGATAGGGTTGACTTATATAACCCATAGGATATTGTGGACACAATAAAGGATAACTTCTGAGGCTCCACCATAAAAGAAAAGTGTCACACTGAGGCTTCTACATTGTTCTCCTGGGCCACTCACTCTGCGGGAAGCCAGCCACTACGGTATGAGGACACCCAGCTTCCTTTGGAAGGGTGCATGTGGAAGGGAACAGAGGCCACCTGCCAACAGCTCTGTGAAGAGCCATCTTAAAACCATCCTCCAGCGTCAGTCGAGTCCTCAGATCTTGACTGCAACCACAGAAGGGACCCAAAGCCAGAACCACCCAGCAAAGCTGAATTCCTGACCTATGGAAATTGTGAGATGGTGCCTGCTGCTTAAAACTGCTAACTTCGGGAGGAATGTGAATTGTTATATAGCAAGACATAAGATAGATGAGTAAATAAAATAATGCATGAGAAATGCTTAGGACAGGGCATGGCAAATGGTGAACTCTCAGGCACATCTATCTGTTCTTGAATACATATGAAGCCCTAGAGCAGTGCCTGGGATAGAGTAAATGCTCATTAAATACAGACTGAATGCCTGTCAGGTATTACTATCTTTACTACATTAATCATCATCATTATACATAAACTCGATCCAAAATCAATTCCAAAATGAGCTGGACCCTCAAACTCATAGACTTGAAAAAATTCCTTCACCTTATCTTCTCTACCACAGCTATTTGAAAAATCTAGAGCCAGACAAACAAGAACTCAAACTCTGTGCAAAGGGCTGGTATTTGTCTAACTTTGAAGCACTGTAGAGGTACCTTCTTTATTATCCTGAACCATATTTAGATGAAACAAAATATATATATTATACACCATAACAACGCAGATGAACCCATAGAAAGAGGAGTGAAACCAGTTACTTACCATCGACACAGGAAGGTCGGTTTCTTGTGGTTCCAGCCACTTTCCCAGGTAGACAGGAACACTTGACTGTTTGCGACCGCTCCTCAATGCGGTTTTTATTACAGCATCTGTGCGCAGCAATCACTTCACACGTCCCTCCTTCTGACGAGAGAGAAAGAAACAGGATGCTGATTAGAGATAATTCAGTGGCCATTCAGGTATGTGCACGTGTGAGCGGAAGGGTTCGGAAAGTGAAAAATGTAAAGGGAAGGGTTTCCATAAAGTAGAGTTACTGTGGGATTCTCTCCTACAACATGTATCTATACATGTATACAAGATTGCATACAAGGGATGTGCTGTGTCATCTGGGAGAAGACAGGCATCAGGGCACAACATTTTAAATGCAACAAAGAGCAACAACAGAGTCCTCAAGAGGCAACACTTCTGGGCTGTATGTACGNATGGACAGGGAGGCCTGGTGTGCTGCGATTCATGGGGTCGCAAAGAGTCGGACATGACTGAGCAACTGAGCTGAACTGAACTGACCTTCTAATACACCTTCTAGAAAAATCAGCTTGGAACTTTGGTTTGGGGGGGAGCCAAATTGTTCAAAGGAAAAGATTTTTACACTAAGCAAAATGATTGAAAAATGAAATTACAATTAAGAGCAACCATAAGGAAACTTCAGTGCTCATTAATGGTAAAGCCAGGATATATCTGCTTATAGTGGAAGCCAACTTTTGTAGGAAATGAATAAAATGTGCTTAAGGAATGCTAAGACTGACATGATAATTTGGATCTAGCATTTTCACTTTATTGCAAATAGTTCCTTTCTTTAAAAGCTGTAAAGTAAGAAGAAGCACAGGTGTTTTGATATTCATTTTTATAGGACTTCTTGATCAAGGCCTTATAAATAGCTCTCTTGGAATCTATTGTAGCGGATGTCAGAAATGCATATTTAAGACTGTGTTAAAAATGCTTTATTGACCCAATGGACTGGAAGGAAGCTCCAAGTGTCTTTGTAAATCATTGACAAGAGAGACACTAATGGCTCTTTAAGCATGTCTTGGTCAAGGAGGGTAAAATGGCTGCTTGATTTGTTTATACTTGAGATTAAACAAATTACCATCTCCTCTGTCCCAGGGTTCTGTGGTATATACAGTATAGACAAATGCAGGAAAAAGAAACAAATTCTGGGCCAAACAGTCATGTCTGAGGCAGTGGAGCAAAATGGATAAAATATTGTAGAGTCAGGCCCCCAAAGTTCAAGTCCTAAATCAGCTTCCTATTGTTTTCTATTCTATGTCTCAGGGTTCTCTTCTGTAAAACGTGAATAATATTAACTTATTAGGGTTGTTGTGAGGACTAAATGAGTATGAGGATTAAATGAGTGCAGGCAAACTGATTATAATAAATAGCTGTTAATACATTGACCAGCACACAGCATGTCCACCATAAATAAGAACTGACATTCTTCTTACTGTTCACATAAAAAATGAAACCCAATTTCAAAGACACTACCAGAGGCAGTTATATGTGACATGAATTTTGATGGAGGGACACAATTCCGAGAGGTTGGAAAATGGAAGCTTTTAGTTTTCAAGTTCCAAGACTCTCCTGTCAGATGTGGGAACTGTTGGTGCAATGACGGGTGGTCTACCTGTGTTCTACTTTGCATCCTTGCTTCATCTGTTCTGTAGTCTTTATTCATTTTTATTCTGTTTCTTTGTGATGTTTATTTAATGGCATACCAGCAGGAATACCCTCTGAGAAGGAAGCCCAGTGACAATGATAAACTTTAAAACTTCTCTTAAGGAGGGCTTCTCTGCTGGTCTAGTGGTTAAGAATCTGCTTTGCAATGGAAGGGACACCAGTCTGATCCCTAGTTTGGGAGGATCCCACCTGCCATGGAGCAGCTTAGCCTCTGCCCCACAACTACTGAGTCTGTTTTCTAGAGCCCACAAGCGGCAATTACTGAGCCCGCACGCTGCAACTACTGAAGCCCACACCCCAGCTCCTGTGCTCGAAAAGAGAAGCCATGGCAATGAGGCCCCAGCACCTCAAGAGGAGTAGTGCCTGCTCACCAAAACTAGAGAAAGCCCGACCATACAGTCACAGTGAAGACCTAGAGCAGCCAAAAATAAATAAATGCAAATAAATTAAAAAAGTAATTCTCTTAAAATTGGATTCTTCTATTATCCTCCATGGGTAAGTGTATGGATATTAAAAGGAACATGAGTAATGACAATATGCAAACTCCATTATCAAAACATAGAAGGACAGCAGGCAATGCAATGGCTCAGAATCTATCATCTCTAAATCATAACTATTTTATGACATATTTTCTTCCAGCTAAACAAAAACACACACTCACGGAACAATATTCCTGAGTTAGCTTAGAAGCAAAAACAAAATGCTTAAGATACAAGTTCAGATTATCCAAGGAGAAATGGCTTTAAAATAACATCCCCTGAAAGAAGCAGTTTTACTTTAGGGTCTGATTTTCTCTGCTGGGTCCTCTTGCTGAGTCTTAAACTGATCCTAAATTCTAAGCCTTTCTGTGGTACCCACAGGAGAACCACATGAAAATCCATAGGCATTAGCTTTTACTTCCATCTATGGTGAAGCTACTTAGCAGCAGCAGCAGCATGGTCTAATTACTCTCAAACTCCAAAGTGAATTATTAAGTTTTAGGAAATCTGTTACACAAATACTAAAATTAACATTTTGCTTATGTCTGTTGAAGCCTGTGGGCCTCCCTGATTGCTCAAATGGTAAAGAATCTGCCTGCAAAGGAGGAGACCAGGGTTCAGTGCCTGGGTTGGGAAGATCCCCTGGAAAAGGGTATGGTAACCCACTCCAATATTCTTGCCTGGAGAATTCCATGGACAGAGGAGCCTAGTGGACTACAGTCCATGGGGTCACCAAGAGTGAGACATGACTGAACGATTAACACACACACACACAATGAACTCTATAACAGTTTTGTGAAGAAGTGGTCTCTGCATTATCAATGGCTGGGACTTTTATTAGACCTAAAGGATCCACGTGTGGTAGGATACTTAAGACAATAGCATTTGAGATTGTATTTTACAGCCATATTTAAATGCTGTCTTCAGGAAGATCATTGACACTTTCTATTGTTAGTTTCCTCATCTGTAAAATGGGGGAAATAACAACACTTTCATCATTAGGGAGTTGTGAGGATCAATGAGGCACTTGAGGTATGCCTGAAGTATAAGACCCATACAAGTGTTTGCTGTCAATAGTCTCGCTATTTTTGATTTTAGCTGTTGTAACCATTAGCACTTCTGAATGACTATCTCTGGCTCTCCTCCCGGGTACTTCCCAGTCCCCTTGTGGGAGGTGGGGCCATTTGAGTATTTCTATATTAAAGGAAGTGATCTGTGATTTTCATGTTATTGTTTAGTTGCAAAGTTGTGTTTGATCTTTGCAACCCCATGGACTGTAGCCCACCAGGCTCCTCTGTCCTTGGGATTCCCCAAGCAAGAATACTGGAGTGGGTTGCCATTTCCTTCTCCAGGGGATCTTCCTGAGCCAGGGATTGAACATGCGTCTCCTGCACTGGCAGGAAGATTCCTTACTGCTGAGCCATCAGGGAAGCCCATCACTTTCACACCAAGCTTTTAATTCCTCGTGGAAGACTCTGGAGCTCTTTTCCTGTTGGTGTAGTAACCAGCAGTTTTTAGATCAGGGATCAGCCAACTTTTTCTACAAAGGTCTCAGGTCAAAAATGTTTTTAGTATTGTTGGCCATCTGATCATGGCAATTACCAAACTCTGCAGTTGGAACACAACCGTGAACAAAACATAAATAAAAAGCATGGCTGTGCATAAATAAAATTTTATGTATGGAAAGTGAAACTTGAACGTCATGTAATTTTTTAGGGGTCATAAAATATTCCTCTTTTGATTTTTTCCAGCCGTTGAAAAAGGTAGAAATCATTCTTAGCTCATAAGCTATATTTTAAAAAAAAAATGGTGGGCCAGATTTGGTCTATGGACCATAGTGTGCCCACCCCTATTTTGGATATTGGCTGCTCCAGCAATTCCAGTTCCTGGGTGACACCTCCAAACACAGCCTCACTGAGGAACCACAAAGGGCATGTTGCTTGATCAAGAAATAAACCTTCATTGTTTTAAGCCAATGAGAGTTGCGGGTGGTTTGTTATTGCAGTTCAATACAGCCTAATCTGACTCATGTATTATTCTTTAAGGTGATGAGAATAAAAAAGGTGTATTACCCCCTTAAGAGACCTTAAATTGCTTCTGTAAATATGTTTTGTGATAACTAAGGTGGAACCATTCCAAGGCTTTTACCCATGAAATACAGTCTTTCAAATCGATGCCATCCATGAAGAACGGGAATGAGATATAGCCGCTCAGCTTCCTCCTCTGTGCACATATCTCATCCAAGCCAAGGATCTGGCCCTTGTCATCTTGGTGTTTTATTGGTGTAGCTGAGAGGTAATCACAAAAGTATATATTTCTTCATATCATGAGACTGTGCCTCTCCTCCACAGTCAGCAAGATCAGAAAACACACATTTAGGGGAAAAGAAGGCAAACAGAAACTCTGATTTGTGTTACACATTGTAGAAGTCATTAACTATGACTCAGGTAGAAAAACTTATTACTTCCCTTTTTGACAGTGATGACAGTTTAATAGTATTTGACTCTACCGAGTTACACAAAGCGTCCAGAGGCATTGAAAGGGACTGTTTATCAAGATGATAAACAAGGTTTCCTTTCCTCCCTGGCTGCATGGATGTGATCAGGAGTCTGAGGCCATCTGAAATCACTTAGTCTGGCTACCAGGCAGACGTGAAGCTACACGGGACCATCTGCACTTGAAATGAGCTTCACTTAATTGACCTGCTCCACCAGCTCAGCACAAAGGGAGGCATGTTTAGGTGAGTACCTGAGCACCAGGGCATTCAGTGTGGATTTGGTGACTGAGGGAAGGGTATTAGTCCTACTGAAACCCTGCTCTCTGGAAATCTCACACTCAACTAATCTAAAAACACACAGTCACTTTTGCCTTCTGGTTTGCGTAAAGCAGGCTGGATTAATTCTCAGATTTCTGAGAAAGTAGAATGATTTTGAATGGGTGAGTATAATTTTAAAAGTGTTTGATTTTAGTATGGCTATTATTAACTGTGGCAGTCATTAATGCCATTAGTCATTTCTACTTTGTGCAAGTGAAGTGTTAGTTGTGTCTGACTNTACAAGTTCAGATTATCCAAGGAGAAATGGCTTTAAAATAACATCCCCTGAAAGAAGCAGTTTTACTTTAGGGTCTGATTTTCTCTGCTGGGTCCTCTTGCTGAGTCTTAAACTGATCCTAAATTCTAAGCCTTTCTGTGGTACCCACAGGAGAACCACATGAAAATCCATAGGCATTAGCTTTTACTTCCATCTATGGTGAAGCTACTTAGCAGCAGCAGCAGCATGGTCTAATTACTCTCAAACTCCAAAGTGAATTATTAAGTTTTAGGAAATCTGTTACACAAATACTAAAATTAACATTTTGCTTATGTCTGTTGAAGCCTGTGGGCTTCCCTGATTGCTCAAATGGTAAAGAATCTGCCTGCAAAGGAGGAGACCAGGGTTCAGTGCCTGGGTTGGGAAGATCCCCTGGAAAAGGGTATGGTAACCCACTCCAATATTCTTGCCTGGAGAATTCCATGGACAGAGGAGCCTAGTGGACTACAGTCCATGGGGTCACCAAGAGTGAGACATGACTGAACGATTAACACACACACACACAATGAACTCTATAACAGTTTTGTGAAGAAGTGGTCTCTGCATTATCAATGGCTGGGACTTTTATTAGACCTAAAGGATCCACGTGTGGTAGGATACTTAAGACAATAGCATTTGAGATTGTATTTTACAGCCATATTTAAATGCTGTCTTCAGGAAGATCATTGACACTTTCTATTGTTAGTTTCCTCATCTGTAAAATGGGGGAAATAACAACACTTTCATCATTAGGGAGTTGTGAGGATCAATGAGGCACTTGAGGTATGCCTGAAGTATAAGACCCATACAAGTGTTTGCTGTCAATAGTCTCGCTATTTTTGATTTTAGCTGTTGTAACCATTAGCACTTCTGAATGACTATCTCTGGCTCTCCTCCCGGGTACTTCCCAGTCCCCTTGTGGGAGGTGGGGCCATTTGAGTATTTCTATATTAAAGGAAGTGATCTGTGATTTTCATGTTATTGTTTAGTTGCAAAGTTGTGTTTGATCTTTGCAACCCCATGGACTGTAGCCCACCAGGCTCCTCTGTCCTTGGGATTCCCCAAGCAAGAATACTGGAGTGGGTTGCCATTTCCTTCTCCAGGGGATCTTCCTGAGCCAGGGATTGAACATGCGTCTCCTGCACTGGCAGGAAGATTCCTTACTGCTGAGCCATCAGGGAAGCCCATCACTTTCACACCAAGCTTTTAATTCCTCGTGGAAGACTCTGGAGCTCTTTTCCTGTTGGTGTAGTAACCAGCAGTTTTTAGATCAGGGATCAGCCAACTTTTTCTACAAAGGTCTCAGGTCAAAAATGTTTTTAGTATTGTTGGCCATCTGATCATGGCAATTACCAAACTCTGCAGTTGGAACACAACCGTGAACAAAACATAAATAAAAAGCATGGCTGTGCATAAATAAAATTTTATGTATGGAAAGTGAAACTTGAACGTCATGTAATTTTTTAGGGGTCATAAAATATTCCTCTTTTGATTTTTTCCAGCCGTTGAAAAAGGTAGAAATCATTCTTAGCTCATAAGCTATATTTTAAAAAAAAAATGGTGGGCCAGATTTGGTCTATGGACCATAGTGTGCCCACCCCTATTTTGGATATTGGCTGCTCCAGCAATTCCAGTTCCTGGGTGACACCTCCAAACACAGCCTCACTGAGGAACCACAAAGGGCATGTTGCTTGATCAAGAAATAAACCTTCATTGTTTTAAGCCAATGAGAGTTGCGGGTGGTTTGTTATTGCAGTTCAATACAGCCTAATCTGACTCATGTATTATTCTTTAAGGTGATGAGAATAAAAAAGGTGTATTACCCCCTTAAGAGACCTTAAATTGCTTCTGTAAATATGTTTTGTGATAACTAAGGTGGAACCATTCCAAGGCTTTTACCCATGAAATACAGTCTTTCAAATCGATGCCATCCATGAAGAACGGGAATGAGATATAGCCGCTCAGCTTCCTCCTCTGTGCACATATCTCATCCAAGCCAAGGATCTGGCCCTTGTCATCTTGGTGTTTTATTGGTGTAGCTGAGAGGTAATCACAAAAGTATATATTTCTTCATATCATGAGACTGTGCCTCTCCTCCACAGTCAGCAAGATCAGAAAACACACATTTAGGGGAAAAGAAGGCAAACAGAAACTCTGATTTGTGTTACACATTGTAGAAGTCATTAACTATGACTCAGGTAGAAAAACTTATTACTTCCCTTTTTGACAGTGATGACAATTTAATAGTATTTGACTCTACCGAGTTACACAAAGCGTCCAGAGGCATTGAAAGGGACTGTTTATCAAGATGATAAACAAGGTTTCCTTTCCTCCCTGGCTGCATGGATGTGATCAGGAGTCTGAGGCCATCTGAAATCACTTAGTCTGGCTACCAGGCAGACGTGAAGCTACACGGGACCATCTGCACTTGAAATGAGCTTCACTTAATTGACCTGCTCCACCAGCTCAGCACAAAGGGAGGCATGTTTAGGTGAGTACCTGAGCACCAGGGCATTCAGTGTGGATTTGGTGACTGAGGGAAGGGTATTAGTCCTACTGAAACCCTGCTCTCTGGAAATCTCACACTCAACTAATCTAAAAACACACAGTCACTTTTGCCTTCTGGTTTGCGTAAAGCAGGCTGGATTAATTCTCAGATTTCTGAGAAAGTAGAATGATTTTGAATGGGTGAGTATAATTTTAAAAGTGTTTGATTTTAGTATGGCTATTATTAACTGTGGCAGTCATTAATGCCATTAGTCATTTCTACTTTGTGCAAGTGAAGTGTTAGTTGTGTCTGACTCAATCGTGTCCAATTCTTTGAGACCCCATGGACTGTAGCCCACGAGGCTCCTCTGTCCATGGAATTTTCCAGCAAGAATACTGGAATGGGTTGCCATTTTCTCCTCCAGGGGATCTTCCTGACCCAAGGATCGAACATGCTTCTCCTGTGTCTCCTGCACTGCAGATAGATTCTTTATCCACTGAGCCATTGGGGAAACTTTCTCCAAAGAGAAGTTTCTCTGTTCTTCTACAGAGAACAAAAAATAGAATACTACTACAGAATAGCGAAGTCTCTATTCTTTTTATCTGCCCAGCAAACTCTGCTACTTCTACTGGTACTTGCTTCTTTGTTTTCCTTAGGGAGCCAAAGGCCTCTTTTCCAATGCTAGCTCATAGAGTTTTGAAGTTGTTGGTTCTACCCCTGATCCAAAAGAGTGCAAAGACTCAAAACTAGCTAAGTGGATTATGAATTCTCTAGTGACCAACTGATTGCTCCAAGGACTGGTACCAGTCCTAGCTCAGGCTGTACACAATGAGATCCAATTGTAAACTATTCATTCTTGGGAAAATATTTTTTTCTGGAAGTCTTTCTAATGAAAAGATGTAAATCAGGAGTTTGCCACTATCTTAGTACCATGACATGTAAGAGTGCAAATGAATGGAATCAACAAAGAGGGAAGCCAGGTGGAAAAATGGAGTGCTTCCTGGCATTACTGTTAGTGCTACTTGATACAGCTCTGCCTGAAGCTGGCAGCTAACTTTGGGCAGAACGTGCTTTTTTTTTTTTTTTTTTTTTAGTTTGAATTATATATTCTACCACAAAGAGTCATGAAGCTGAGTTATACCAAAGATATTAAGAGGATTCTCTGCAATTGTAATTTCTTCTTTTCTATACATTTGTTACATGCAGTACTCTAAGACAGCTTCCAAAACTGACCTCTATCTCAGTGCCACCTGCTGAGGAAAACTTCCTTTACCTCCCCTATTAGGTCACGCAATACTTATTGTCTTCTTTTTCATAGAGCTAAAACAACAATTTTGATCAGAGGACCATATACTCATGCATTCAAAACTATTTTTCTGTTCCCCTTATAACTATGATGGACACGTGACACAGTTCTTGTCAATGGGTTATATATGCAAATTTGCTAAGTATATCTAGGAAGACTTTGCTTTCCTTACGTAACACTTGCCCCTTCCTGTTTACTATTTTTCGCTTCTTTCTATCTGAAATGAAGGCTAGACGGCTGGAAATATAGCAGCCGTTTTGTGCCAATGAGAGAAAGGAAGGTCAAAGAAGAGGTCAAGAAAATCATACAGACTTTAACCTGGAGAGTGTTAAGCAACTGAACCCAAGTCACCAAACACGCCTCCAGATTTTCTATTGCATGAGAAAAAATAAATGCCTACCAGTTTGCTTAACCTACCACCCAGGTGAGATTCCCATTACTTGCAACAAAATGTAGTTCTGATATATTGGTACATGTTACAATTTTTGATAAATGCTTTAAAAAATATATGAGAAAATGAAAGGAAGTATCCTTAACTTCAGAGATCTAGTCAGAGATCTAAGACAGAGAGAAAATAAAAATGAATAATTCAAACTAGAAAGTAACAAGAGCCGTGAGAGGGTAGACTCTTTCCATTACTGGAGTGTCTGAAGGATTACAAGAGACTATCTTCATCCTAATGGACTGAGTAAGACTTGCTGAAGTAAAAGGATTTGATTCAGGTCTTTGGTCCTTCAAGGATTATTTGTTCTTGTGGTGATAGGAGATAGACAATTCAGATTCAAAGAACAGGGTGAACAAATACCTAAGGATGAGGCCTGCGACACTCTTGAGTGGCCCCTCTTCATGCTCTGTCTCATGCTCTCCCCTTAGTGAGGATGGTACTTTTAGAATACAGAGTATGGAATATAGTAGAGCAAAGGTGATACAATAGCGCTTCTGTGAGTAGGTCATAGATACGGCTAAGATAATGTGATGCATTCCCATAATGATCTTTTATCTGTATCTCTGTCTGTATCTGCACCTCCACCTCTATCAAGTCTTGTTAATATGTGCTAAAGAGGCTTGAATATTCACTGGAAGAACTGTTGTTGAAGCTGAAGCTCCAATACTTTGGCTACCTGCTGCAAAAAGCCAATTCACTGGAAAAGACCTTGATGCTGGGAAAGACTAAAGGCAAAAGGAGAAGGGGATGGCAGAGGATGAGATGGTTGGATAACATCACTGACTCAATGGACATGAGTTTAAGCAAACTCTAGGAGATAGTGAAGGAAAGGAAAGCCTGGTTTACTGCAGTCCACAGGGTTGCAAAGAGTCAGATACAACTTAGCGAGTGAACAACCACTATTAATACAACAACCACAGAGACACTCTATTTCCAATGCTGACTTTGGGAGAGGATATATGGAAATGTCCACATGGCAAGGAATTGCAAATGGCCTCTAAGCACTGGGAGTAGTCCCTAGCTGAAAGTCATACAACTGCAAGGACATGGATTCTACCAACAATCTAAAGGATCCTCTGGGGAGAATCTACATGTCTGTCAACTCATACTACGTGGTGCACTTTTCCTCCAATGTTTAGGGATTAGTTAGGTAATTTCTGGTAAAAATCTCTACCTCATTTGATATTTTATTTCAGTTACCAAGGACATCTCCTAAAAATCAACTGCACTCATAAGATCTAAACAAGTATGAAAGTGTACATTTTGGTCTTTAAGAGTCTGATTGTTCAGAGAAGGAAAGAACTTAGTGACAACTAAATTAAGGGTCAGGAAGTTTAACTGACATGTCGAAATTTGCCAGTAAGAGAAAACCCAGCTGTTTTTACTTGCCTATATTTTTGTTTTTTCTTCTGATAAGAGCATGTCAGGTTTCCTTTGGGGTGTGACTACTCCCACCTTATTTGCAGTCCATGTAGAGCAGGTGAACTAAAGCTTTCAGGGGTGGGACTGTGACCTAGACCTGGCCACATGGCACAGTCCTTCTACAGTCATGGAGACTGGTCTGAAGATGGGCTTGTGATCCAAGTTGGTTCAATCAGGCTGAATGAAGACTAAGGAGAAATACTAGGGAAAAACTTACTTTCTGTTGGACTAGATGCAAGCTGATCTTTTCAGAGATTCAGTGTGGAATCAAACTGATCTGGAGAATAGTGGACCGAAGAGATAGTGATGGACCTGGCCCTTGTGTAGATCCAACACTGCTGGCTCTTACTCTGGGCACTTTCTTTACATGTGCTAATAAATTCTCTTCTTTTTTACTGTATTGGCTTCAGTTATTTAAAGAATTCTGTGGTGTTATTTTTCACATCACTTCTCCAAGTCCCCAACAACAACTGGTATCCAATAATTCAATTTAATTCAATTCTGACCCTAACTACCTGCAGTTAGTGCAGACCCCACATGTTGAAGGGTTCAGTCCTCCAACACCGACCTCACTTTCGACAACAGTTGCAAATGGGATGGCCAAACCACCTGCACTTTTGTCTGATTTGGTGATAACTTCAGGGGTTCTCATGACTCCTCTGATTTAATAATTTGCCGGAATGGCTCACAAAACTCAGGAAGGCAGTTTATGCTTCCTAGTTTGCTATAAATGATTCAACTCAGGAACAGCCAAATAGAAAGGATGCCTAGGACAAGGTATGGTTAGGGGTTGGGAGGAGGGAGGTTTAAGTGGAACTTCTATAACTTCTCCAGGTACTGCCACCTCCCCATATCGCAAAGCATTCACCAACCCAGACGCTCTCAAAAACCTGTCATTCTATGAAGGTTTTACTGATCTTACATAGGCATGATTGATTTAAATTGCTGGCTATTTGTAATTAACACAACTTCCAGCCTGCTTCTCTCTAACCCTCTTATACCTTGGTTTTCCTGGTACCTTGGTCATCTTGGTGATCAGCTTCTGTCCTGAAACTATCTCGGGATCCTCAGCCACTAGTCATCTCATTAGCATACAAAATACACTTATTACTTTAGAGAGCCCAAGATTTTTACCAGCTGTATGCCAGGAACTGGGTACAAAGACAAAACACCTTTCTATGATACCCTGGGAATTTAGCTTTAGGGTCCTAACATTGTACCTAGAATGTTTAAGAGAACTGAATGTTTTTTTAATGCACATAAAGTATTTGGTGCAGTG
>SJYX01004023.1:281257-292669 GCA_006410675.1 Oreotragus oreotragus
GGGATGGGGTGGAGGGGGAGGTGGGAGAGGGGTTCAGGATGGAGGGACGCATGTGCACCTGTGGCTGATTCATGTTGATGTACGGAAAAAACCACCACAATATTGTGAAGTAATTAACCTCTGATTAAAAAAAATAAAGAATTGTTATAAAAATTGCCCGGATAGTACTATTTAATATACATTTTTTATATTAAATAGTACTATCCAGGCAACTTCTGTGCATAGTGAGGACAAATAAATGCTAATTAAGCTTTATAAACATTTTATGAAGGAAAAGATCCTGAGGAGATGCTTTTATGTAACTGGAAAACTCCAAAATCACTTGACAATCTAGTAATGTCTTTCTTAGAGTTTTGGAATAAGCCCTTTTGCAAAATGAACTACCAACTGTCATTCTGAGTCTAGCACAGAGGATCTCAGATCTGTAAGAAACCTAATTATCAGTGGAAGTATACTGTCTGGATTTATAGTCACCAGAATTTTCTGTCCTGCTTTCAGTCAACAACAAAGATGGCTTTATGAAGGCATAGATTTGAGATTTATTCCATCACATTCTTCTTGGGCCTAAGGGCTTCATCCTTTAGAGAGTGTCTATATGCAGATGCCAAAAAGGAACATTAAGGTGCAGAGAGTATGGATTTAATGCATGACTTTACAAAGCAAATTCTGAGCACACTAGCAATCAAGATGTAGGGCAAGTGTATGTATTTCCATATCAAACCAACATAGACACTAGAGAATGATCTTTCTAAACTAAAGGGTCTTGCAAATTGATCTCAGGGGACATTGTTCCTAGGACTTAATTCTTATGCATATAACATCTTTCAAAAGTGAATCAAAGGGAAATAAAACCTTCTTAAATAAAATAAGCTTCTGGCAGGCAGAGCTTCAGACACTTGGCATTTCAATTGGCTTACACCTAACTACCTACAGGGCAGCCAAGAGGAAACAAAGCCACAGTCTACAACCCTCCCCATCAATGGCACAGTTGGCTGTCTGCAGGCAACACTGTTGGTGAAGGCAAATATTTCCCTCCCAGGAAGGGGAAGCTGGATGTCAACAAAGATAGAGACAGGAAAACAGACTAGATCAAGCACATAGCAACCTGCACGAGTTCTCAACACGGATGAAATGGAACTGATTGTCTTGAAGATGGACTTTTAAAATATATACTCGTGTCATCCACATATGAGATTAGAGACAAAGTAAGCAAAGTAACTAGGAACCATCACAGTTGGCACATATCATTAAAGAACTAGATAACCTCATCTGAGACATGTATTTGGAGTCATAAAAATGTGCTTTAAGTTCCAATTTTGTTATTTACTAGTTGTATGACTGGTGAGTGTATTATCTAACATAATAACTCTGAGTCTCTGCTTCTTCTTATGCAAAATAGGGATAACATAGTAACCACATAGTGTTATGTACAGAAAATATTTTTCACGTTGTGGGGATTAAATTTAGCACAGTTCCTTGCTTATAGCAGGGGTCAGCAAACTTCTTCTGTAAACAGCTAGAGGCCAGATAGTAAATATTTTAGGCTTTGGGTGCCTAGTGGTCTCTGTCTCAACTACTCACTGTGCCCACGCAAGCCCCAAGCAGCCAGAGGCACCATGTAAATGATGGGACTACGTTCCAACAGAATTTTATCTGCAAAAACAGGAGGTGAGCTGGATTTGGCTCAGAGGTTGTAATTTGTAACAGTTTAAGAGATATGCTTAATAGTAATATTATGAATCCAGTTCCAGTTCCAGTCCAGTTGCTCAGTCGTGTCCAATTCTTTGTGACCCTATGAACTGCAGCACACCAGGCCTCCCTGTCCATCACCAACTCCTGGAGTTCACCCAAACTCACGTCCATTGAGTCAGTGATGCCATCCATCCATCTAATCCTCTGTCTCCCCTTCTCCTTCTGCCCTCAATCTTTCCCAGCATCATGGTCTTTTCAAACAAGTCAGCTCTTTGCATCCGGGGGCCCGAGTATTGGAGTTTCAGCTTCAACATCAGTCCTTCCAATGAACACGCAGCACTGACCATCCATATCAACTATTTGAAATTACGTACAATACGCCACACACTGTGCTAGGTGCTTCACTTAGATTAATTCATTCAGTTGCCATAAGATAGGAACCATTCTACTATTAATATCCAATTTTACAGCACAAACAGACCCAGAGCTGTTAGTAACTTGCCTCAAATTACACAGCTTAGAAGCTGAAAAGTCACGATACGAACCTGGGCCCTCAGGTTTGGGAGTTTGTTTTCTTAACCACCCACTACGGCACTGACTATTACCTAATCCTTTGTATGTGTATGCTCATCCTGTTCAATTCTGCAACCCCATGGACTGTAGCCCACCAGGCTCCTCTGTCCATGGAATTTTCCAGGCAAGAATACTGGAGTGGGTTGACATTTCCTTCTCCAGGGGATTGTCCTGACCCAGGGATCAAATCCAAATCTCCTTCACTCGCAGGCAGATTCTTTTTAACCACTGTGCACCTGGGAAGTGACTCCTCTATCAGAATGTAATTAAATGCCAGGGAAAAAAAAGCCAGTTTGAAATTGAAGTTCAAACAAAACACTAATAGAGTTCAATTTTGAGAAAATGGACCACTCATATTTATAATGATCAGGCTGTCTTGAAAAATTTGGAAGAGCCTCAATTAGCTTTACCTTTGATTTCTACCATCCTTACACAGGTTTTGGGGAAGGCATTCTACTTGTAACTCATAATTCACTGTATGTTCTCTCTTTGCTGTGAAATTATTTGAAGGAAAATGAACTCATAATGACATCAATAAGGGTGGAGAGGGCTGCTGTAAATTATTTAGGCCAAAGAGAACTTTAAGAATGATTTTTATATCAGCTGTTGTGTGACAATCTAGATGGGTGGGATGGGCTGGGAGGTGGGAGGAAGCTCAAGAGGGGGCTGATTCATATTGATGTATGGCAGAAACCAACACAGTCCTGTAGAACAATTACCCACCAATGAAAAGTTTTAAAATAAAGAATGATTTGCTGTGGAATATTGTTACTTGAAAAAATATATATATATAAAAGAAAAAAACCAACAATGTATGACAGTTCACCATTCATTTCAAAACACGTAATAAGGGACTTCTCTGGTGGTCCAGTGGCTAAGACTCCACACTCCCCAGGAAGGGGGCCTAGGATGGGTCCCTGTCTGGGAATTAGAGCCCACGTGCCACGCTACAACAGAGTCAGCACATCGTAACTAACGATCCTGCCTGCTGCAACTAACAGACCCCTGCGCTGCGACTAAGATCTGGCACAGCAGAACACATGAGTAAATAAAAATTAAAAAACCAAGAACATACTTGATAACTAACCAAGGACTTCACTCCGACAAGGATTTTTTCTAGGCAAACACCACAGTTTTTAACAGTCATTGGAAACATTTTTGAAAGAATAGGAAAAGGTTTTCCCTTCTGTGGGAAAAAAAAAAAATGTGGAGGGCCATTCTTTCCCTGTTTTTCATAACAGCCTAGCTGCATGCATTACTCATTTAATCCCAGGCACTATTACTATCTTCATTTCACAGATGAGGAACAAGAGGTTCAGAGAGGTTAACTTGCCTAAGCTCACACAGTGAGTAAATTACAGTGCTAGGATATAGCCCCAAGATAGTGGATTCCAAGGTTAAATGTTGAAGCACTTAACCTTTGCACAGAGCTGTCCCTTTCCCACTCAAGAATGTCACATAATTGACAGAAAATGAGAATGTGAAACTCAAAGGTTCATGTTCCACTGAAGACCAGGAGACAAAGTGTGAAATGGAGTGAAAGATAGATGGAAAAACATCATCACGTTAACGTAGCGGTTCTCAGGCACTCACTGGGCAGTCTCTGGTAGGTTTTAAAATATACAGATGCGGGAGCGGGGTTCATGTTTGGAAGTTCATGTATACCCATGGCAGATTCATGTCAATGTAAAAAAAAAAAAAAGAAAGAAAGAAAGTTTTTTAAATTAAAAAAAAAATCAAAAAAAAAAAATATATACAGATGCCTGACTGCTTGTCCAGAGATTCTCATTCATTTTGGACTGCTAAGTCACTTCAGTTGTGCCTGACTCTGTGCAACCCCATAGACAGCAGCCCACCAGGCTCCCCCGTCCCTGGGATTCTCCAGGCAAGATCATTGGAGTGGATTGCCATTTCCTTCATTTTGGACTAGTGGAACTAAAAGCTAAGGTTTCACCCTTGACTATGCCTTGGAATCCCTTGGTGGCTTCATACATGTATGTATAAAAATGAGCTACAGCAAGGCTCTCAAACTTGGTCGCATATTTGAATCACTTGTGTATGTGCATGTATGTACTTAGCACAGAGCCTGACACATAGAAGGAACTCAAAAAATAAAAGTTATTATTGTCAGTTGAGAAGTGGACCATGAAGAAGCAGACCTCACATCTGTTTTAATGAATTGAGTTAAATCAGGAAAAATGATTCATAGTAGTCCTTGGAAATCATCTATAAGTTAAGCTGATATTGACTTCTTCCAGACAAGAGAGTTGATTGGACTTATTTATAGACAGAATGTATAGATCGTGACTGCCTTAAAGTCACAGGACATTTGAGTCATCTTCATTTTTTTTTTTTTTTTTTTTTGCCCAGTTACTTGCATGGCACAAGCACACAGTATATACTCATTGAGTTGATTCCAAACATGTACTTACTTTATGTAGGTAAGCCAGAATCCGTGATTTTAATTAACTATATCCATCAAAATAGACTTAGACATTATTTCCAAAGTACTAGAAAGTCCTGTTAGACATTACCATATGAGAACATCACCATCTAGAGTAGAATTCACAATGGAAAGCAGTTTTTTCTTGAACAAAAGGAAATTCTTGCCTTAGATGACATTAGCTGATCAAAAAGTAAAATGAAAAACAGAAGGCAAAAAGGCTCTTTATATTTGAGAGGATTACAGATCAGTTGGTAGCTCTGAAAAACAAACCAACAAAAAACCCCTAGTAGAGTTATGTCAAAAGGGGACCTTCTTCCCCAAAGATTTGGTTGTGATAAGCTCAAGACCACATAAATTTATCCACACATACAATGATTCTGAAATGCGATTAGTCTATGGAGAGTCAATTGTACCATCATCACAAGAAAAGGGTGGTGGTAGATAAGAATTTTTTAAAAATCATCCTCGCCTGGAGGATGATTTTGCAGGCAGGGAGATAAGAGCTGTTGACAGTAATGAGATCCATACGGAACGTATACAGACAGAGCTCCTGGGATCACTGAGAAAATTGGAAAAGGCTGAGCTGGAGTTCCTAGCAGGGTTAGAAACATCTACCTCACATGAAAGCATAGTAAGTAATGTAACAACTAGAAGATCTGGAAGTAGGTGGCTCTCATCAATACAGAATCATATGGCGCATGCCTGCCATGACCCTGGCACTGTTGGCAACTTCTAGAAAGCGATGAGGAGCAGTTACATAATGCAGAACAGTTGTGGGAATTTTTAATAGTCATTTTATGCACTAAGGCTTACTGAATTCCAGAGTGTTCGAAGAGCCAGTTAATTTTAATAAATATTAATCTGTGCAAACCTTTACAATCAGCAACCTCTCCCTTCTAATTCTACTCTGTATGTAATTGCACCCCATAGGGATAGTTCTCTTTTTATAAGTGCATATACATAATAGTACAGAGGGCAACAGAGAGTGATTAATCTTCTCAAAATCCACTTTCCTTCAGACCCCTCCTCCTTACAAAGACAAGCCCCTCACTGTTTGCTCTATTTATATGGCTACAGTATAGGCAATCATATTTCATAAAATATGACCCCTACCTCCTCAGCTGATTGGCCAGGAATGAGTAATTAACCAAAATAGATCAAAGGGGACATGGAATTCTTATACCCATTTGCTTGATCTCTTGAATGACTGGATTTCATCACAGAAGTTGTAGGTTTGATCACGTTTAACTGTGTAAGTTAACAAAAACAAAAACTAGTTTACAGAGTAGAGGGATACAGAGAGGAGGTAACCCCATCTTTGGTCTATTTCTGAGTCTTCGATGCATTCCTTCCTTTAGGTTCAAGGAGATATTCTATACCCTTATGATACATTTCCTTCTTGTGTTTCATTCTTGCTCAAATGGGTTTCTACCCTTGTCAAACAGGAGTCTGAATTAGTACAGAAATGGGCTCTAGCTGCTTGCAGAATCCATTCGCTTTCACTCATGAAAGAGGGTCCTGACAAAATGAATGTTTGCTGGGCAGAGTGACCCAAGTTTTCAGTGTGAATGCTGATAAGCATTTCCCTTGCATTGGAGTCAGATTTGAAAATCTGGCTTCAAATTAAGATTGGCATATTTGGTCCTCCAGATGGTGGCTTGCGTCTTGATATAAAATGAAATGACTTCTGGTTCTTATGGTAGCTCTGACATCAACATTTATTACATGGCCAGAGTGTGCTGGGGGCTGCTGATCAGGCTAAAAAAGGTACCTTCTCCTGGGGCTGCAGTGAGGAAAACAAAGCAGCTATGGCAACTGTGGTTATAAGGGCAGATGGATTAGAGTAAATTACCTGGATTTAAGTCTTGCATTACTTTGACTAGCTTAAAGCACTCCCGCGAAGTTTATTATTTACGAAGCTAAACAGAATGGTGTAAAGAAAGCAGTACCCTTTTAGAGTTTAACTAGCCACCGGTTCACATCTTACTTCTGCTACTCACTAGTAGTCATGTGACTTCAATTCAGTCCCTCACAGTTTCTTAGCCTTACATGCCTCCTCTGTAACCTGAAAATCATCGTAAGAAACATTGGAGGAGCTAGAGGCATAGTAATTGTGGGAGCAGTTTTTGGCAGGAAGAAGTTCTTTGCGGCAAAGAGCTCTCTGTAGGAGGCGACACTTTGTCTTGACAGTAACCTTAAATCAAGCACACCAAGCTTTGCTCACCTCTGGTCCTAGCACACCATTCCTACCTTTTGATCACACAATACTTTGCCTAACTTTTTTGTTCTTTTCATAGTTCAAAGTAGGAATGAAGAATAAGCAATTAATAGATGACTAGATTTCTTCCCTAGTTTCTTCTTCAGTAGTCTCTCAGACAAACTGTGTGAACAGGTTTGCACCTAAAGAAAGGTCACAAGGAGTCAACAAGCCTGCATGAAGTGGGGAATGGCAACTGCTCTGACCCCCATCTCAGTGATAAACAGGTAACTTCTCTGTTTCCCTTTAAAAGCTTTCAGGGCTGTATAGAATCTTTGGAGGTAGATTTTGGGGGATGCTGAGACCACCATTTCCTCAGATTGTGGGCACTCTGATTGGAAGCAAACTTCCTTTCTATCAACATTTGTGAGTACTGATTTTATAAGTGGTGTGCAGCGAGACCTGATTTGATAACAGTTAGTCATCATTTGTGCTGTGCTCAATTGTGTCCAATTCTCTGAGATCCCACGGATTGTAGCCTGCCAGGATCCTCTGTCTATGGGGATTCTCCAGGCAAAAATCCTGGAGTGGGTTGCCATGCCCTTCTCCAGGGGATCTTCCCAACCTAGGCATCGAACCCAGGTCTCCCACACCGCAGGCAGATTCTTTACCAGCTGAGCTACCTGGGAAGCCCACTCATCACTTAGTAGGTATCATTATTAGGCAAGGTTGTGCTATTTGGTTTAATTCATTTTTTACTTCATTTACTTTTCATTCCACAAATTTTTTTTATATCTGCTATGTGTCGTGCACTGTGTGAGGGGCTAGAATGGCATCAGTGAACAAGGGCAAGACTCATGTTCTCACTGTGTTTACAATACAGCAGGCACTCCGAAAGAAACAAACATGTTGAAGGCTCAAACTTCTTGGTCTTTGGAGACCCTTACAACACTCTGTCTGAACAGGCAGTGGTGTTGTTTACCATCATTTTAAATGCAGCATGCATAAACATATGTATTTTTTCCTCATGCTCATTTCTGAACCACCTGTACGAGGGTGTAATCATTTGGACAATTTTCTCTTGGCCACAGTTGCAAGGCAATGATCTGTATCCTCTTGTAGGCAGCACCCTGGTACTCAATAAATGGTAGTGGAAACTTGCAATGTAAAATAGGAAAGATATATTAACTGTGAACTTTACATATTGAGGGACCAATTTCTTCCCACTGAGTTGTAAGCCAAATAAATCCATTTCCTCCTCCAGTGGGAGATTTGCCCGCTGACGGATTGGGGGCCTTGCACACAGGCTTCCTTTATAAACCTTGACAGTTTTTCAAATAAGTTTTGTATTTTCCAACAGATTCCTGGGTTCAGCTTCTCACTGAGGCTATTCCTTTGTGTTTTTCACTTCTTGTTTCTAATCACCGATTTCTTCAGTGCTGGGTTTATTTTATTTTATTTTTTTCCATCTCATTGGCTGTGCTATTTCATTTGATTAATCCAACCTTTGTTGTATGCAGGTCTTTGCACTTTATTCCCCAAATTGTGCTTTTCTAGTTCAGTTTTCATTTGCTTCTACATTCATAAGACTATGCTGTGTTATGTCCTGAAATTTCTTTGCCCTGCAATTTTGCATCACCTGCTGGTTCCGCATTAGGCTATTTGTCATGTGACTAGCAATTAGTAAAAATGGCATTTTGAGCAGATGCCCAGAGGAGCACCAAAGATTGGTAGTTCATCTCCAAATCCACCTGGCCCTCTTCATCAAAGTGTTCATTAACTCACAGTTTGAAATTCCATGCTGTCAGAGTCTGGAATTGTCTATTTTCCATTAGATTTTGGATTAGCATGTGTACGGTAAAGAATCTACTTGCAAAGCGGGAGACCTGGGTTCAGTCCCTGGGTTGGGAAGATCCCCTGGAGGAAGGCATTTCATTCCACTCCAGTATTCTTGCTTGGAGAATCCCATGGACAGAGAAGCCTGGCGGGCTACAGTTCACGGGGTCACAAAGAGTTGGACACGACTGAGCGACTAAGCATAGCACAGCGTCTGTAACAGTCTTTCTCTTTACTTGGATGTACTTTTTCAGCTATTGTTGGCCCGTCACACTGCCACCAGGGCCCAGAGGATCCCTCAATGCTGCAAAATTATGTTCTTCATCTAGGCTGGCCAGACCACAAATGTTATTAACACTGTCTTGCTGCATTTCCAAAACAAACAAATGACACTGAAGTTCTATGTTTCTTTGATTTTTGTCGAATGGAACATCGTTAATAACTTACTTATTTAATTCATAATCAAATAACAGTGAGACTAATAAGAAGGTACTTGCGTTAAACACATTATGTGTATTTGACCACTGATTTCAGACTGCCTACAAAAAACCTTGAAGTTTTCACAAGTTTGAATTAGAATAAAACTTCACCCAAGAATCTAGATTTTTTTGATTTCTCTGAAAATTATCAGAATGTTTGGCAACTCTGGGCCATCATGCCCCCAGGGGACTAACTCGCTGGCGATGAAACTGACTGGCAGCCCTTCCTACTGAGAATCAGCACGTGTTCCCTTGTTTATCACAGTCTTCACCACTCCCTTCTGTCTCCCATTGGGTCACTTTGGTTATTTCTTAATTTTTTGTATCCTGTATGCATTTGAGGTGGCAACAACTGCATTATGGGATTTCAAGCATTTTAACTTTATAAAAATTCTGAGAAGCAAAGGCTCAAAGAGGATTTGTTTCTAATAAGGATGGACTTGTGCTCATTTATGTGGTACCAATGAGGAAAGGAAAAAAATCACAATCTCCTTTTAACAGGAGTCAATAAAATAAAAACAATATGCTTCTAGCTTCGTCGGCCTTTTCTTCACTGATATCTATATATCATTATACTAGTTCAATGTTGGGGCTTCCCTAGTGGTTCCGATGGTAAAGTATTAGCCTGCAATGCGGGAGACCCAGGTTTGATCCCTGGGTCAGGAAGATCTGCTGGAGAAGGGAATGATAACCCACTCCAGTATTCTTGCCTGGAAAATTCCATGGACAGAGGAGCCTGGCGGACTTTAGTCCCTGGGGTTGGCATACCGTAGGACATGACTGAGCTACATTTACAGGAACAAACAACTAAACCAAAGTAGCTAAAGAGGGTGAAAGTAAAAGTAGTGTTCTGGAAGATTACACCCCACATGTCTTCTTCAACGAGAAGATGCAATCACTTGATGGCTGTCAATTAAGTTTATCAAAACTGTTTCTCTCTCCAGTGGAACAGGCTCCCCTGTTTGCTCCCTCAATGGCTAGAAACTGGAACTGACTGGCAGGTGTCTCAGACCACACCATGCAAAGGGAGTTGTGCAGGTATCAGTTCTATGTGCTCCCAGCCGCCTTCCCAGCATCCCATAACTTACTCCATTTCTCAGTGATGAGGGAATTCAGACAATTAAAAAACAAATAAAAAGCAATACACAGAAAAGGAAGGAGGCTTAACAAAAAGAATACCCACTCTCCAATTCTCTAAGAGATTTTTTTGTGGCTTTTACATGTGGTTTCATGAAGACAACTTCCAATTCGTCTAAGGTTTTGATACCACTTCTCTCGTCTTTCACACTTGAAAAAAGAATTCCACTATCTGATTTATAACATCTATTTCCTTTAAGTAGTCAACAATTCATTTTAGAATTTTTGCAGAGTTCAGCTATTTCTTGTACTTTGCTTAAATTCACAGTGCAAAGTTTTTTTTTAAAAGAATGCTCTGTACTTTAAAACAAATGTATATTCACCCATAAAATCTCTTGAGTGTTTTAAAAGCATATGGGTGGTCTTATTTTATTTCCTCTCATCTTAAGGAAGATTTCTTTTGTCTTCTGAAGGCAGGGCACTTGCAAATATTTTGAGAAGGAACCTGGACTTGTTCCCAATAAGAATTCTAGAAAAAGAAGCCCTTGTTTAACAAGAAGAGTATTTGGAGAAACAATGCAACGGGCAGAGCCAATTTATATTGAGATTGAAAACAATGTGTGAGAGAGTGATGGCAAATCCCTAAGAAATTGAGGATTTAAATAGAACAAGAGCTATAAAAAATAGAATCGGTGAAGGGAGAAAGATCATTCAGAAACCAGATAGGACAATATAGTCTTTGAACTGTGACTACTGTTGGCCAATAATCAGTGGGAAAACATTTTTTACAGTACTGATTTTTAAAATTGGTCTCATAAATATTTTGCCTGTTTCAATAATGTGCTTAAACACATACATCACCTTAATTGAAGGTATAGTTTCTCTGCAAAGAATGAATAATTCACTTTATTTTTGTACAATTTTGTTGAACTTTAACATTACTCTATTGACATGTAATGTTAACCAATGCATCACTTCTTTCTTCACATACACTATTAAAGAAATTTGGATCCAAGGGTTTGTCAGAGCTCATCTAACTATTAAAATTATTGTTGATAGAATAAACATCCATTATGAAGCAATTTATATATTAGACTTTAGTTCTATTTTTG